>CAAKHD010013450.1:172813-194739 GCA_901007705.1 Fistularia tabacaria
ACGCTCTTCCGATCTTTAGGTTTGATTCGCATATTTGGTTTTGGCAAAAGTTTTACGCCGGATGCGCTTCCTGACACAACCCTCTGCATTTATCCGGGCTTGGGACTGGCTCAGGGAGACACTGGCCTCTGCCGCCCTGAGGCTGCATTTTATGTTGTCTTTTCAAGTCTTCTATAAAACATTATATTAGCCTTCATGACCCCAGTAAGTGCAAAATTACTCTTACGTTAGCGCTAAACAATAAAATAAAAATGTACTGTATGCCATGATCATGCCATCCTTTCACCAAAAGATTTGAAAGATAAATCCAAACGTCACCCACAAACCAAAGTTTTTTGTGGTCAAACTGCTATTATGAAATATCAAAGAACTTGCAAAACTTGCAAAATTCCCGAATGTCCCTTTGGGGATCAATAAAGTATTATCTTATCTTAAAAATGATTTGAACCCACTGTTTTTTTTCTGTCTAACAGAAATTGAAGTCACTTGACGACTCTGATGGGCTGCAGCATGCCGTCCCGGACATGTTCAGAGATGAACCCTTCATACCTTCCTTAAAGAATTGTTTTAAATGAGCTAATTAAAAAATCCTTGCAGACATATAGCTACCCTGCCACTGCAGTGTAAGTTTTGAGCTCATAAATTAGATCAATTGATTTCACTCGGGAGTCAGTCTCCCAGAATACAGCGTTTAGGTCTTTGTTGCGGAATTCAAAAGTCAAGTGTTTGATTCCTGAAGAGGCCTTTCAGCTACACCAGGCATCCTGATAAGAATCGGACCTGTTTTCAGGTCTTTCATAAGGACTCACTTGCAGGAAAAACATGACAGCGTTAAAATGTTCAAGAGGAAAACAATTTTGTTCCTGATTTATGTTTAACACATAGGATGCTAGAGACCACAGACCTCCACCAAGTTCAATTGCCCACTCCTAAAAATGTTTTACAAGTTTACACACTCAATCCTCCACATCCCTAAACAGAGAATTGACTGCATTTATATATTCTTTTTTTAATGTACTGAGTGCTACAGGCTCACATTCACACACTGATTGCAAAGAAATATGGTCACTCTAGATATGCCTTAATTTCTTTACTGATATCATTAAGATATTTCATGATAGTTAGATTAAGATGTCCAACAACTTAATTTTTTTCATACAAAAATCCCTAAATATGCCCCTTAATCGAAATGGTATTGTTGATTTCTTTTGCCACGGTAGCTTTTTTGCCATCTTGCTAATAAACTGACGAAAATAACAAGGTGCATTAAAACCGTAACTTTCTTAACAGAGGTAGTTTTTAGTAAATTAAATTAATGTATAAGTGTTAGAATCTAAACCTCATTTCATTCAAGAAAAATGTTTCTATAATGCTCTTTAATGCAACCTTTTATGGTTTAAGTACATTTTAAAAAAGGACAAATTACCACTTATGTGTAACTTGCTACTGTAGGGTGGCGCTATTTTACAGGATAACATACAGAAAAGTCAGTCAGTCCCTTTTCTGGCTTTTTTTATAGTAATGTACCTAGTCGTGTACCATTGGCAGAAAAAGTGTAAAAGAAGACGACAAGCAGGCTGTTTAGATTCACTTGTTGACTGTTCCATCGTTGACAGGTAGTTGCTGGTGGACATGAATTTTGTCTCCCACATTTCTCAACTGTCCATCAACAATATACTCAACTGTGTAGCTCAGATTCATCCAACTGCTCCCCATCGCCATCAGCTATTTCACCTGCCATCATCAACAGTCACGACATTTCCTCAACGTTCAAAGGCCTCTGGTTGCCGAGTAGTCACTTTCTTTGTGTCGCAGCTTCAAAAATATCCCGAAGACATTTAAATTCCTGACACAGTGATGTTGACGTTCAGAGTCAAGCCTGCAACATGAATAACTTCAGAAAGGCACAGGACACCATATTTACTCTCTTCTTCAGCAAATCTTGCATTTTGAACAATAACATTTCAGAGATTCAGGGCCAACATTTTTTTAAGTCAATTTATGAACCAGATTTTTGGACATCATATGTAAATATCATTTGGAAATATTGAACCTCCGGTCTCTCTTTTAAGATGGATTACAAATAGCATTTCAGAAGAAGACTATATTAAAGCAAGACACTAGAAGTAAGGTTTAGGGTCACAACATACCAGCAGAAAACACTTATGCATCCCTCTTTAAAGATTCTGCAAGTCTAAATTTGACAGTTGCCTTATGTTCCTCTGTGAAATATTCCCTCATTTACTGTATGTTACAACAGTAATGTTCAACTGGCATGAGGTGACTGGCGAGGCCAAAGATTGGGATTTTGCAGTTCCCATTCCATCCCAGGCGAGGAGGCTGTCAATATCGCCACTGTAGTTCGATCTTTGGCATCAGTGTGCGTGACAGGATTTTCTGACAAAGACCAGGTGTGGCTCCTTGTCATCAATGGAACTCATGGTCAATGTGTAACCCAATAGAGATGCGATCCATTCTGCAAGACAGCACAGGCCAACGAGCCAGGGACCTATAAAAATGATCAAACAGGTGATGAGGTCAATGCAGGATTTATGAATATTCCTTTACGACCTTGTAAAACCCAACACTACTGATTAACTCATGAGAAAACTTTGCTCCCATTTGTTGTGCCCTCTTGTCACATGACTGCTACACTGCAGGGAAGAAGTGTCTAAAAGGGGGTTTGGAAGCAGAGGGAAAGCAAACACTGAGCTGAGAATCCTCTGAAAACATCAAGAGCAAGAAACTGGCAACTGTTGTCACCATGAAGGCTACACTCGTAACCATTGCACTCATCGTCCTGGCTCTCAGCTGGTCTTCTGAGGCTGTACAAGTCCAAGTAAGTGACAATTTTCTGCTCCTTGGATGCAGTGATATCTTGATTAGTTCTTCACAGGTTATACACTGCAAAAATGCCGCAGCTGCAAACCTGGATTTATTCGAGCATTAAAATATATATTATGTTTTGCTCTGCCTGCCTTTTTCCCAATTCTCTTCCCAGGAGAATGGGTTGTCTTTCTCTCTGGAGGCTGTGAAGAGACTCCAGGAACTGACAAGCAGCAAAGTGATAGCAGAAAAACAAAGCCCACGTCTCAAGATGAGCGTCGGGTCCCCCTGTGGCGAACCCCTGCTCCCCAAGGAGTTCTTGCCTCTCTGTGAGGGAGCAGCATCGGCATCTCTGGCCAGACTAGGTGAGGTTATTATATTGAGGGACAGGAATTGTCTAAAATTGACTTTCATGCAAACTGAAAGCTAATCTTTATGTTTTTTTTAATCCAGCAATGGTTCCCTTGGACGCCTGTGAGATCTGCGCCTATGCTGCCTGCACTGGTTGCTAAATAAAGCCACCAACATTAAGACAGATTTTTTTTTTCTCCTATCATAGTTGTTTGAAGGCATACGCTTTTTCCGTTCATTTGTGGCTTTTATTTACCTAGAAACTTAAAGAGTCAACGTTAAAAAGTCGCCAACAAGCTGACGAACATCCACTGCAAACTGTTACTTTGTTGCGTATAAAATGCTTTTTTTTCCTGTAGGGTCGTTTATCATTCATTATGTATTTTGGGGGTTTTTACCGTTCTGTCACACTTTATTTGTATATTTAAAATTTTTCAAGTGTCTCTTATTTTCTCAACATTCGGAATAAAAAGCTTCACTGCTGAAGTGTACATGTGTTGATGTGCTCTTTACTGCAAATCCAAACACTATATTTGCAAAGCGTAACCAAAAATACTAACAAGAAATAAATAAAGCACTCAACAGTTGTTGCAATAATAGTGCTGAAAAAAAAACTTGCCAATAAAGGAAACAGCATGATAACACTGGCTTAGAATTATTGTTTGCTAATATCTGACACATCCATCTGACACATCTCATACAAGACGAGCTAGAAGCTGGACACTCGCCCAATGAAATTAGCAGGGCAGAATATGAGGATGGAAATATATTTGATGAGGGTGTGACTGTGTACAATCGGAAAAGTGAGACTCCACAGCATGTAATGGTGTGGAGTCAAGGTATTCTTTTGAGCATTTGTTAGTATAAGGTTACACACTACAGCTACAAATGATCAAGGTACCATGCAACACTCCTGATATCAATTTCCTCCTTTCCGTATGTCTCAGTAGTGTAGATGAGTGTTGTGAAGCTCAAAAAAAGAATTTTGTAGCATTAACTGTATTCTGATGTTCTCACCTGACATTTTGCAGTGTTTTTTGACTGAATGCTGCATGACAAGTACTTTCACAAATTAGAGTTACTGTGTTTCATATAAGTTTCTCACATTGTACATCTCCAGTGCTTCCGCACTTCACCTGATAATCAAACAGACAATTTTGCATGAAAATAAATCAGCCTCAAGTTGCGACCAGCCTCTAGCCACCATATATTCCATCTCGATACTTCTTAATAATCCTTTGTTCAATAATTCCATGTTCAGTGAAGTAAATTATGTATCTCATGAATCTTATCTGAATCATCTTTGGCAAGATCTTTAGTCCAGAACATCAGTGGATTTAATGCCCTTAGGAAATAGTCTGTCATGTCATTTACTATTTTTCTTTACTGATTCATATATTATTGGATGATTTACTTGTTGTGACTCTGTCTATCATAATTTCAAACACAGAAATCAACAAATACATCACTGACATATTTTCTTCACTGACATATTTTCAAAAGTTTTATCCCGTCGACATTTACAATTTTCTCCGTGTTTCTGAGTCCTACATTCTTCTAAAGGAGTATTTTGGGCTGTTTTGAGTTGTTTTCCAACCAAATATGATTAACCAACTTGCAGGAACCAGATTATAAAACCAAAATGATGATTTGTATTAATTTTGATATTTAGCACTGTTATATATTGGCTGATGAGTTCAACTGAAGTACTTTGAATGTGTTAACAGCAAATATTGCATTTAAGTGTTTTTTACTAATAAAGCAACGTTCGTCAAGTTTGTAAAAACTTTGATATATTTTTGATATCTGCTCAGTGCTTTTGCTTTTGCTGGTCCTGATTTCTGCATAAATTGCAACTGACTTTGTCCATTGCACTTGAGAATGATTTCAGTTGTTTTTTTTCAGTTGGCACCTTGTTATTCTGTTTATATTCATCTGCTCAAAAACTGCGCATTTAGACTATTTGTCATTTTCTCATTTCTGACATCATAATTCTATTGAACAAGTGCCATTTTAGTTGATGGTTTGTTTTAAACTGTCTATTTGGCTCTCTAGCGCTTTTTTATCCACACCAACATATTTTTATTTGTGTCATTTTTCTAACCATCTCTTATACTGTGATAAACATCTTCTAGAAAGAAAATATGTCAAAAAGGTCAAGTCTGATAATGCAGTTGAACTAAAATTGAAATCAATGAAAAAAGAAGGAAGAAAAGAGTCGCAGCCACAGCTCTTGTCGAAAAGAAGGAAGTCATGGCAGAGACAGACACAGTGCCAATAATGCAAGAGCTCAATGAATTCCTCTCATCTAATGTGCAGTGTTGTTTAGTTTAGGCCACTTCTCATGTTTTTATGCCATCACTGTTTGCAAGTTTTAGTATTGTCTCTCGGTTTCGAGTTTTTCCTCCATCTGGCAGACTGAGAATGAGCCTCAGTCTGCTATCAATCAGAAACTCAATACGTACGCTTTCTCATCTAAGATCCGTGGAAAAGAAGGTTATTGCCCGTGGAAATTACTTGTTTTTTAGAATGCCGTGTTACAGAAGAAGGTTATTGAGTTAGGAGTTCGCACCATCAGACTGCTGTTCAACCATGATGGATGTTCCAGACTGTGTGTTAAAAAGACATCCCTGGAGCTGAAATGATATTTACCTGCTTTTCAGAACTGGAATGTGTGCTTTATTGTGTGACTAAACAAACCTTTTATTCTAGGGCTTTATTTTAAACATTGGAAAAATGAGGAAAAATCTTGAAGCAGGGTTTATAGGTAATTGGAACGTATAGCTCAACCAAGGGAAAGTCAAACATTTTAACCAATTGAGAAAAAAAAAAACTTTCATCTGAAACAAATCTAAACATCTTATGTTAGAGTGACTGGTTGTATATTGTTAGACCTTGACACCAATTTCTTTTAGATACTAATATTTTCCTAAAATATAGGATATGAGAATGTCTAATACCAACAACCGTTAACATTAATACTGTGTTGTTTTGAAGATGTGTTTTATGTTGGTACAACCTAACATCAACATCATGTTGATGCCTACACATTGTGATACTTTCGCATTATTGGTTTTCGGAATTTTGTTCGTCTAATGTCATAAATATAAGCACATTACATCAATTCCTAAGGACTTCTTCTACTTTTATTGTAAACACTTCATCATCACTAATAATATTATAATTATTTATTATTCTTCTGTTTGATTTTTGATCTGAAAATGTCAACATTCACAGACCCTGTATCTTTGTGATTTACAGCACACTTCCCTTATCAGACAGCTCTGAGTGGGAAAGGGAGAGTCAGAAGATTTGTCATTAAGTCTGCCTTGCCACATAAAGATATATTGTGCTGATGGCCGAATCAACATATGCAGGTGATAAACAAACTTCAAAACAGTCGTGTGCCTTGTCCCTGCCCCCTCCACACACACATATGCACGTACACACCCACACATACAAATACACACCTTTACTCTGACCCTTTGTTCATAAATAACAAGAAGTCCAGACTGCATGTTAGACGCAAAGCAGGGCAGAAATACAGCAACCAAAGAAGAAACACTTGTCTGAGGAGCTTCAGGCATCGTCTAAACATGAGACTGATGGTTTTGGTCGTTGTTGTGGTTTTGTGTGTCTGTTGCTCAGCTTTGGCCGTGCAGGTCAGGGTGAGTATTTGATCAGTTCGTCAATCAATCAGGGAGTTTTGATTAGTTTTGTCCTCACTGTTAGCAGCTATTGGAGCCATTCTAATAGAGACTGCAAGTAAGAGAATTTCCACAACCCAGATGATTCCATGCTGTCTTAAGATTCATCGGATGCAAAACTTGGAAGTATGGATGGAAGTATGGATGGAAGTATTCCAGTAAAAATTAAGAACGCCAGTAGCATTCGCTGCCCTCTGCAGGATGCACCTCTAAAGTCAAATCCAATCTCCAAAACAGCCAATTCAGTAATTTCCCTCTGATTCAGCATTAAACCCCTCCTAGCTCCCATTATGAAACCATGCGGCTTCTCCTCGACAAAATATATGCAGGTCAAAGTTCAACCTTGTTTTCTTGCCTGCAGGTTGGAGATCAGAGCTTCCCTTTGGAGGCCGTGAAGCAACTGAAGGAGCTAATGGGTTCAAGCAGCCATGTCAGCCCTCACCTTGCCGACACAAGCCCAGCAGCCATTTGCATGGATCCCCTCCTGCCGCAGCTCTTCAGACCAGTGTGTGAGAGGAGAGAAGCGGCTATCGTTTTCTCCAGACTTGGTAAGGACAGGTATTATTCATCTAAGGTGTTGCATAATACATGTGATAATGGATTTACTTAAAATCAGCCTGTAGCGGGATCCAGATATCAAGAAATTGAATTTCCTTCCTGTTTAGCATATTTTTTTATTGTCAGCAAATCCTTCAAAAAAAAGATTGTATCACATTATTTTCCATTTTCTGTAAAAACACAATTCCCTTTGATTCTTCATCATTTAAAGAAGCAGTAGTTTGAGCCGGACTGTAACCAGGATTACATCTGGGGATTATTACTTTGATTTAATTTCAGTAAGACTGTTTCTACCAAATCTTTTTGAAGTGATTTGATTTTGAAGAAAAGTACTTGAAATTATCCGAAAACAAATATATATATAGATATTTATATCTATCTATCTATCTATCTATCTATCTATCTATCTATCTATCTATCTATCTATCTATCTATCTATATATATATATATATATATATATATATATATATATATGTACACACACATATATTTATATTTATATTTATATTTATATTTATATTTATATTTATATTTATATTTATATTTATATTTATATTTATATTTATATTTATATTTATATTTATATTTAAAGGACTGAAACGAGTGACAAATGGAAAAGTTGGGGTGAAATCATCACCAGAAAAAAAAAAAGAAACTTGTTATCGTATCAAGTGATTATAGAAAAATAAGCCCATAAAACATACATTTGTCTGTATGGTTATATGGTATGGTAAGGTATGGTATGGTAAGGTTATGTCTTCTTTTCAGAATTAAACACGTAAAATTTACATCTTTGAATTAAAAAATATTGTGTTTTTAAACCCAGACACCTTAACAAACATCATTGCAAAAGTTAAATTAAACCTCGCTTAGTTTTGCCTAATGAGCAATTTATGAATGTTATCTGGCCACATTTACTTGAGGATTTTTTTTTTTTTTTTTACTGTGAATTTTAGATCTTCTCAGACATGTTTGACCAGCCATTCACTGTCACCATTAAAGACACCTGGCAGACATCAGCTCATTCCCCTCCTGTTTACATATTTTATTATTCACATCCTGCTGCTGGAAGAAATTACTTAGGAGTGATGTCAGACTAGGGCTCTGTGAAAAGCAGAGCCGACAGTCCTCAGAGATCATAAAGCTTGTTAATGCTCATCCATCCTCGTTACTGCCCTGAGACAGAAACAGATCCAATTATTTGTATAAGCAGTGTTTCATGGGATTGAGAAACCATATTCTAGGCCAGATTAATATTTATGTTTTTCTCCTTTTACACTTTCAAGTGAGTATCATCACGCCCACGGATCCATGTGAAATATGTGCCGACCCCGCCTGCTTTGGATGTCGAATCTGAGGCCGCCATCTGCCAGGGGCACATACTCACACAGTTAGATGCATCCACATCAACGTGTCTCAGGTATCCTTGGACATAATGATGGAAATGTTTCCTGTCACCCTGCAACCAAGATCAGTTGATTTCTTGACTTTAGTCATTGAGCATCCCAATCACTCACTTTGGTCTTGCTATTTTGATGATACTGATTGCTAATCACATTTTAAAAATTCATAATGGAAGCAAAGTTGTTTACTTGAGAAAAACAGTGTCTGTTAAAAGGAAGCGTTATTCCATAATATTTTAGTCTGAATGGGAACATTAAAAGATTACTTGACTCTATATTGAACTTTTGAAAAATGAGCGTGATCTTGAATTATGAAAACAGATGCTATCTTCCCTCCCATACAATATAAATATTTAGGACATTGCAAGTTTAAATTCCTGGAAAAACCCTCATAACTCCTTTCAACCTTTCAATTTAATTAAAACATTTATTCTTCATATAGAGTTCTGTGTTCTGTGAGGATTCAAGATGGAAGATATTCAGGTGAAAAGACAAACACACCAAGCATGTAATGGAATTTCTTTGGAATGACTCAATTCCAGATCTTCATGATGCAAATAGTTTGTGAAAATCAACCAATCAAATTCCCCTTGTCTGATAAAAAATATGTACCAAGTCGATTTGCTCTCTGAAATGTCCAGTATTGTTGCAATGAGCATTAACAGTAAAGAAAAAACTCTGTAATGAGAATCACATGTAATCTCAAACTGTCAACATTTTAAATTTTCCACTTTTAAAAGTGCAAACATTAGTGCACTGTAAAGAGATGGTAAAGCTGCAGGGGAAACTAATGGAATTGTACGTAACTCAGGGAAATATAAATAATAGTAAGATAAATGATAAATAACAATGCCTCGTAAAAATCTGACTGAATAAAATTGCATCAATTCATACATCTATGTTTCATTTCACAACGATCCTTTATTTATTATTTGTATCTATGTCCAACATTGTGTCAAAAGAAAAATTAAGAAACATTATGAGACAGCATTTGTGAAACAGTTATCCAGATTTATATTGATCATCATATTTCACCTCTATACACCTAAACCATTGACCGGCTAAACCCCGTCACCTCCTCCACGTGGTGACGGCTAGGAAATAAGAACCTTCAAGAACTGCGTTGGGGCCACCAACGTCAGATGGAGCAACACATTGGTTCGGGCTTTTCTCAATCGTATCACACTGACTGTCTGAGACAAAACTCTATAAGAGGCAACTTAAATACCTGTGCTCCCTGGTTTTTACCAACAGTTACATCCTCCCAAATGCCCCGGTGGTAACACAGCCTGGCTGAAATGGAGGCAGGTCACTGGATCCCTCTGTAGCCACAAAATACCAGTCCATTAGTCCAATTAAAGAAGTGGATGAAGATGAGGATTTACAAGTGTTTTGTGCAATGAAAAATCATAGGCCAGGGCTCCCCTGATGATTTTCCAGACAAACGCCAGCCCCGTGGCTGTCCCAAGAAGCAATGGCTCAATCGGCTTCACGAAAACATGCGTCTCGCAGGAGTCACCCCTGACAACGCCTATGATCAAAAGAAGTGGAGAACAGCATACAGAAAAGCAGGCCTTGCAGCTACGAGGCACAGCCGCTAGAAAAATAATGATGACACCATTCTACTTCCCTAAGGAAGACTTAAACAATCTATGCTGTTCCACTGGTTCCTTTTATTAACTGTTTTAGAGGTGGAGGTAACAGAGATGAAGATGTTGAGGCTCTCTTTGGGAAAGACCGGGATGGATAAGATCAGGAATGAGTCCATCAGAGGGACAGCAAATGTTGGATGTTTTGAAGATCAAGTCAGACTGAGATATTTTGGACATGTACAGAGGAGGGATAGAGTAAGAGATGGGTAAAAGGATGTTGAGGTTGGAACTGCTGGGTAGGAGGCCTCGACGAAGACCGAAGAGGAGATTTATGGATGTAGTGAAAGAAGATGTGAATTTAGTGAGTGTGAGAATAGAGGATGTAAAGAAAAACGAAGACAGAACATTTTAGAGCTGGAGACCAAATTTCATTTCACTGTACATCTTGTGCTCTACAATGGCAAGAAGGACATTCTATTCTATTCTATTATTCTACTTTATAACATTGTATCTCCAAGGGGAACACGAACGTTTATTTTTTGTACTTCGAGTGTGTGTCGTGAACCAGCGAAGGGGACTTCATGAGCGAAGGCGGAAGTGATTTGGGTCACGTCTCTTGGACACTTCAACTCTTGGCGTCTTCATGCTGGATGATGAGTGGCGACATCTAGCGGTCTGTAAATGCCATAGCAACTGGCACATGTTTCCAAATTTATCGAGTATTTTTCGTCCCCGACTGATTGTGATTGTACGTGCAGCGAGGCAAGACAAAACACATGTCGGAAGAGATTCGACGAAAAAGCGGACAAGTTTCTGAATATCACGTCTCGTGAAAGGTGAGCTTTTGTTTGATGTGTGCAACAAAATGGTAAAAAAAAAACAGGTCAAAGTCTAACTTGTATTTTACAATCACAAGGCTTATAAATAGTGTTTGTCTGCCAAGCACTGTGGACTGCTAGCCCTTGACAGCTGTATTTCCTTTTCCATCCCCAGTTGTGTGTCCAGGATTTGGTTATTAAAGCTGATAACAAGAATTGGGCATGTCTTGTGCAAAATCAGTACAAGCTAAGCTATATTTAGTCCTGCCGCTTGTGTAGATCACGTGGCTCGTTGGTCTAGGGGTATGATTCTCGCTTAGGGTGCGAGAGGTCCCGGGTTCAAATCCCGGACGAGCCCAGTTCTTTTGTTTCCCATTCTCCCATTCTTGCTTTGCAGAAATTCTGAAGACCTTACGCGATAGATTTCTGAATTTGCAGTCTTACCGTCTTGCTTTATCTGATTGTAATCAGATATGTTTAAGATCAAATCAGCTACACATATGAATCAGATCTTTCAACCAAAATATCAGCAAAAAAAACAGCGAAATTTCAATGTATTTTAAATCTGAAATAATTTGATTTTCCAAATTTCCCCAATAGATCAAGTCTGATATTGCTTAGTAATATAAGATCATTTCATTCATTAAGACATTATTAAAAAGAGACAAATATAGCATATTAGAACATTCACGTTCAAGATTTCGCCTCTGGGGAAATCTTTAGCATCACAGTGTAGCCTGTATTTTATAATAACTCAACTGGTGTGTAATGGAGGGTTAAAAGTAAATTGTGCTCCACTGAAAGTGAAAGAATTGGTAGTTCCATTTGTAGCCACAAGAGAACGCAATCCACCGTGAGTATTGCTGCGCATGCGTACTGGTTGGAGCTTTCTGCATGAATCAGATATTTTCCCTGGCGGATTGTAAACACACAAAACTATTGTAGCTTGTACTGACTTTATTTATTTCGATGTACAAAAACAATCCAAAAAATTATATATAAAGGTATTTATTAAGAAGACATCATTAAGAAATCACAGAGGGATGAAAATTGTATGACATACAGAAATGACATCAAAAATGTTTTTGTCCAGTACCTTTTATTTTATTTTGATATAGTTTTTTAATTGAGTTCCATAGCAAGTCCAGGTGCTCAGTGTTTTTCCCTCGGAATGCACTGCCATGTCTTGGCAGCATTTTTATTGACAAAACAAAAAGCACACTTTGTGAGATGGAAGCACAGTACGACATTATATTCACAAAGTTCATTACCAACAAGGGCAATGTTGAAATGGGCTGGAGAGATAAAATCCTGAATTATTAAGTGTCCTGACGGCATGAATTTTTGTGTTTTTGCCACTTGTTTTCATGGGTGTGGGAAGACACACATCTATCTTGCTATCATTGTGAGACAGGGAATTTGAGGGAGCATTGCTGATCCAGCCCTGAAAGCCCAATAATAATATTCACCAGTTTTGAAGCGGCACACCAGGGGAAATTATGTTTACATTGAGTGTGTGGAAGGACCTTCAGTGTCTCTGAAAGGTTTTCAGGAAGTGATGGTTTTATGTTTTGTACATATGTGTTTCCTGGTTTGTGTCCTGTCCTGAAGTGTTCTCAATTTATCAACCGAACACCCATTTGCTTTCCACCATGTCATGTGGTGCCAGCAAATATATCTATGATTTTAATATTTATACTCTATCTTTCTAAACAAGCTTGACAGTGATCAGACTGAGTGATTTACCAGTCATTTTTTTTGGAAAAAGGTCCAGCTAACTTTGAGGGAAATATATTGAAAATCTTCTCATTTTGAGTTTTCTATTTTTTTCTTCTTAAAATATGCTTGATGATTTTTGAAGGCCACAGAAAAAACCACCATGAGAGGACCGGCAAAGACTTTAAAAGGTCATCTTAAGGTTACCCTAAGATATAAGTTTTAATTTAACTGAAATTAAGAGAGAAAAAAAAACTTTTCTCAAACAAAAAAAAATGAAATGAAAATGACCAGGAAAATCAGCATGAACTTGCCTGCCGATGAAGCAGAAATGGCCTTTTAAAAAGGGGAAAAAGCAACAAAACAGAGATTGCTAGTGTGGAATAACCTTAAATTTAGCAATGACTTGCCTAAATCACAAACAAATTCAGAGGTAAGTGTAGATACATACTGTATATAATAAGAATGAGGTTTTGGATTAGGAATTAGGATTGGTTTTATTGATCCCATAATTGGGAAATTCAATTGTCACAGCAGCATGGAAGAATGTGTCAGAGACTAAGTACAATATATACAGTCCAGTGCAAAATTTTTATACAGAGAATATAAATATTGCACTGATGGGGGCGGTGAAAGATTCAGATAGGAGGTAAAAGGGTAGTGCAATAAACAAATATTTTGGCTATGCCCATAAGCAGCATCTGCAGTCTAAGCCAATCTACGTTGGCTTAAATATAGATAAATATAGATCGATAAAAATATGTAGATTCAATATGTCAGCGCAGATTTGGTTTCCATGTTTGATTAATTAACTGTGGTTCAGTGGCTGAGCTGAAGGAGTCTTTTGGTCTAAGTGTATTTTTGTTGTATTAAGTATTTGACATGAAGTAGAAATGGGGGCTTGTTTTAACTTTTTAGCATGCAGTGTTTGAGGTGCGAATTAACTTAAAATAATTTTAAACATTCACAAAAAAATGTTTATCCATTGTTCTAATTAATAACAAAATAGATCATTATCATATTTTGTGAGTTTTTTTTAATATTTTTGTGTAATTACTGTTTTTTCAAGGGAATTTCTGTAATAAATTTTTTTGACTAATTGCCAATCTCACCACTTTTTAGAGAATTTCAGGATAGTCTTCTCCTTTTCCTTTCAGCTTTTCCCCGCAGGGGTCGCCACAGTGAATCAACCTTCTAGATAAATTCTTCATCATATTTAAGTTGGCTTTCTTACAATCTAAACACAACTGAGTTATTTTCAAGAGTAAAGAAGAGATCAGTAGTTTAAAGATCAGAGCAAGAGAGTGATGATGTCCATCCATCTGTGAATGTAGACAGTAAAGCTACATTTCACAACATCCCAAACATGTAAAAATCATATGATATGAAGGTTAGAAATATTTTGGATATATATATTGTAATGAATTTTAAACAAGACAACCCCCCTTGGCCATTGTTTTGACTTTTGGAGACATCCTGTAACAAAGGTTTCACAGACATAACAGTGGGAAAGAAAACAAACATCTTTGTTTACTGGGAGTAGAACCACCCACATTCTCCCAGCACAAACACTGCTTCTCCTTTCCTGCAAGCTAACAGTTCCGAGATCAGGCAGTGGCGGGGAGGGCATCCCCTTGTAGTTCACCTGCAGTGAACCCGACTCCCACACAAATAGTCCCCGGCTTCAGGATTGTGTTTGTTGAGATTTTTTTTTCCTATTTTCTCAAAAATCACTAGTTGTGGTTATTATTTTTTTTCTTTAGGTCATGAGGGGAACTTTTAATTAGATAATCATTTCAACCCCCTACAGCTCATGGAGGTTGGATTTTATATTTCTGTCTATGACTATAAAGCACTGGTACTCCCTGAGATTATAAATCACATTTTTTTAATTTTAAAAAAGAAACAACAAACAATTTATGGATTAAGGAGCCAAAGATTTTACAGCCTTTCTTGAACATTTGAAATTACCTTCTACATACTTTTTTCTGATGTACGCTCATCCTATTTGTTTGTTTTTTTCCTTGTAGATTTCCTTGTAGATATCATATCTTTATTTGTGACATATATTGATTTCATCATTTTATAAAAATTGTTCTCATATTATTATATTACTTATGTGTGACTCTCAGCAACATACAGAACATATATCTATCATTCACCATTGTTCAACTGAGACATGAGTCGCACCATTCCCAGTAGCTAAGACCAAGGGAACTAGGGTTTCAGCAAGTCTAAATTGATTTGAGAGCTCCCAAACCTGGGCCCTCAAGGACATAATGATGTAATATTGTTCCCATAGCCACTTTTTTCTCGTACGGCACATACAGATCCAACGGGTTACCAAGTATGGGAAATAGTCTGCGTCAGAGAGGACATTTATTACTCCCTTTTGTAACTTTGAGTAACCAACCGTCGGATAAGTAAGGGATTAGTCAGCTATTAGTTGCTGATGCTAGCTAATGCTGCAGGAACTTGGGGAAGTCTGTATTTAGCTAAAGTCAGGGATAGCTGTGAGTAATCCTGCAACATGTTGCAATCTCTAACTTACACTACTCCATGTCCATCCATCCACCCATTATCTGCCGCTTATCCTACACTCAAGGTCGCGGGGGATGCTGAAGCCCACCCCAGCTGTCATCAGGCGAGAGGCAGGGTACACCCTGGACAGGTCACCAGTCAATCGATGTCTTTTAAGGTTATCTTATATTTATGCCAGAGAACATCTTTCATGATAACTGGGGTATTTTGACTACATTTTGTATGTATGGCAGTAGAAAAGAAGTGATGGAAAAGCCAACATTTAGAAAGTCAAGTATTCCCCAAAACAAAATATAATGCTTGTTTCAGTCGGTTTTGGGCATGTCTGTTTATTTGTTTGTCCAACATGCCAGGTCAGGATTTTGATGTAAAATTAATATTTATTCTACCCAATTTGCCACACATTAGTATTCAGAATTAATTTCCACTGTGTTAAGTACACAATGCAGTGCGGCCTCGGGGCAGCACAGGCCAGAGTCTCGCTTAGCAGGTCCCAAGCCCAGATAAATGCAGAGAGTTGTGTCAGGAAGGGCATCCAGCGTAAAACTAGTGCCAAAACCGAATATGCGAATCTCTTACCGGATCGGTCGAGGCCCAGGGTTAACAACGACTGCCATTGCTGCCGATAACCTACAGGGTACCAGTGGAAATTGAGGTACAGTGGGTGGAAGAAGGAGAGGAGGAAGGCGTGTTCGGAAGCAGAGACAGAAGAGGAAAGGCAAGAGTCTGGGACTGAGAGTAGGGACTTTGAATATTGGGACGATGACAGGAAAAGGTAGAGAGTTGGTTGACATGATGCAGAGAAGGAAGGTGGATATACTGAGTGTCCAGGCGACCGGGTGGAAAGGTAGTAAGGCTAGAAGCTTAGGAGCAGGTTTTAAGTAGTACTATCATGGTACTGTCAGGAAGAGAAATGGAGTAGGAGTTATCTTGAGGGAGGAGTTTATCAGGAATGTTCCTGAGGTGAAAAAAAATTCACAAAGACTAATGAGTCTGAAACTGGAAATTGAAGGTGTGATGCTTAATGTTGTTAGTGGCTATGCCCCAGAGGTGGGATGTGAGTTAGAGGAGAAGGAGAAGTTCTGGAATTAGTTAGATGAAGTGATGCAGAATATCCCCGTAGATGAGAGTGGTAATTGGTGCAGACTTCAACGGACATGTCGGTGCAGGCAATAGATGTGATGAAGAAGTGATGGGCAGGTTTGGTATCCAGGATAGGAACGCAGAGGGACAGACGGTGGTAGACTTTGCAAAAAGGATGGAAATGGCTGTAGTGAATACTTTTTCCAGAAAAGACAGGGAAAGAGAGAATGATTTATACAGGTTGGCAAAACAGAGAGATAGAGATGGAAAGGATGCACAGCAGGTCAGGGGGATTAAGGATAGAGAGAGAAATGTGTTGACAGATGCTAGAAGAGTGATGGGAAGATGGAAAGAGTGCTTTTAAGAGCTGATGAATGAGGAAAATGAAAGAGAGGGAAGGGTACAAGAGGTGACTATCGTAGGCCACAAAGTAGCAGAGATTAGTAAAAGTGAGGTGAGGAAGGCATTGAAGAGGATGATGAGTGGAAAGGCAGTTGGTCCTGATGATTTATCTGTGGAGGTATGGAAGTGTTGAGGAGAGGTAGCGGTAGAGTTTCTGGCTAGATTATTCAATAGTATCTTAGAGAGTGGGAAGATGCCTGAGGAATGGAGAAGCAGTGTAATGGTGCCCATCTTTAAGAATAAGGGGATGTGCAGAATTGCGGTCACTAGAGGGATGACGTTGATGAGCCATAGAATGAAGTTATAGGAAAGAATGGTGGAGTCTAGACTGAGAGCAGAAGTCAGCATTTGTGAGCAGCAGTATGGCTTCATGCCTAGAAAGAGTACTACAGATGCAGTATTTGCTTTGAGAATGCTAATAGAGAAGTACAGAGAAGGTCAGAGGGAGCTGCATTGTGCTTTTATAGACCTAGAAAAAGCATACGACAGGGTACCGAGAAAGGAACTCTGGTATTGTATGAGGAAATCTGGAGTGGCAGAGAAGTATGTTAGACTGGTGCAGGACATGTATGCTAGCTGTGAGACAGTGGTGTGGTGTGCTGCAGGTGTAACAGAGAAGTTCAAGGTGGTATCTCCTGGCATCGCCAATTCCAGCATCTGTCTATCAATATAGTCCCCATCCGTCCTCTGTACAAGACCGAACCATCTCAGTCTGGCTTCTCTGACCTTCTCTCCAAAACATCTAACATGTGCTGTCCTTCTGATGGTCTCACTTCTTATCCATCCCCCACACTCCCAAAGAGAACCTCAACATCTTCATCTCTGCCACCTCCAGCTCTGCCTCCTGTCTTTTCATCATTGTCACGGTTTCCAAACTGTACAGCATCGCTGATCTCACCACTGTCTTGAACACCTTTCCTTTCATTCTGGCTGATATTCTTCTATCGAATAGTACCAGACACTTTTCTCAGCCCATTCCAACATGCTTGAACCCATGTCTTTTCCTCTTTTCCACATTCTCCGTAGCACTGGACTGTTGCGTGGCATATTGGCACAATTAAACATTTTCAGTTGTTTTACTTTTGCTTCTTCTCAAAAACAAACACAAATAACCTGTTTGCTTTGATTTTCAATGATTAGTTTGTTCATTTATCGTCCCATTGATGTCTTATATGAATCGTTATAGTGCACAGCTTATTGGACAAATTTGTTCAAGCTCACATACCGTACCTTTGGTGGACTTGATAAAACTTTGTGGACTAATCTCTCAGTCTTTTATATATGAGTTTTGACAGTATCCATGATCTGAGTTTCCCACTTAGATTGTTAATGCAAGCTTACTGATTTTAAATGCTCTGGAAATTAAGTGTTGCACTACATGTTCATGCAATACCACTGGTCTCTGAGGTTTACACAGTAGACTGCATGAGAGATGTCAACGGCAAACAAGAAATTGCAAGTAAACCAAGAAGATACTTTTTAGAAGTCATGGAATAAAACCTTGTATATAAAGTCTATATGCTGTTAAATACAAACATTAATAAAAAAAAAAAAAAGCAAAATGTCTTTTTGTACTCTCCATGCTGCCCAAATCAGGCTGTACAGATATACCGTATATCTTTTACTAAATTCCAACGAAGTTTCAGGGAGAGAGCCCTTTGTCTGTTTACATTTTTCCCATTCAATGAAAAATCCTGCTGATACATGAAGAGAAAACCTGAAGACATAATATAACCTAAGGAGGAACCTTGTAAAAATCCAAAAGGGGGGCTACACGTGCCTTAAACATTGTGGAACCACACATGTACTTCTGTTAAATGCCACTAGGTGGTCCTTTGAAGCAACCAGTGTCATGGCTTCTAGTTGTGTGGTTAAGTTGCAGGGAACAAGCTCTCATTCAGTCCCATGTGACAAGTAAATGGACCTAATAAGTGATGCCGCTGCTTGAATTAAACTTTATAATGTTAGTGGTTGGTGAGAGTAAGATGCAGAGGACAGGGAATGATGGAAACAGATGACCGCTGTGGCAACGCCTAATTAGGGAGAAGCCCAAAGAGGAAGAAGAAGAATGTTAGGGTTTCTCCTCCCTTACTCAAGAATTGACATTACTTTTTGAAAAATTAAATGAAATGAATACCATGGCTTGTTTGTCACTGCCTCATTGAACTCTCGTGATAAAATTTGCCCGTTTTCCTACCCATCTCTCCAGGCGTGAAATCCAATATTTCTGTCCTGATGAATCCTCACAGATAACCTTGTTCCCGATAAGCCTATTTGTCTAAGCCTATTTTTTAAAAAAAAATGATATTAATATTTATTTTGACTGTATTTTTCTCGTTTCACTGAGATGTTCCCTTTTTTGTCATATCTATATTTTTTTCTTGCCAAATCTTATCTCATCAAATGAATGGGAATTTCTAAGTATTTTTGGTTTGCAATGAATCATCAAAATACTTTTACTCGATCATTCAATTTTAAAAACGTTATTGAGGTGGCGCAAACTTGTCTGAGCTCGATAGTAACGGCTAAATAGGGAGAGGCCCAAAGATCTACCCATCTCTCCAGGCATGAAATCTAATATTTCTGTCCTGATGAATCCTTTCAGATAACCTTGTTCCTGTTAAGCCTATTTTCTTTCTTAAATAAAAACATCTTAAAATATTTTTTTCCTCACCAGAGCTCATCTCATCTAACAGGATAGGAACTTCCAAATATACAGTATATGGTTTGCAATGACTTATGAAAACACGTTTGCTCGATAATTCAATTTTTGCAAAAGGGATTGTGGTGGCACAAACTTGCCTGAGCTTGTTGGCGAACATCAATTAAAACCAAATGAAGTGTCATTGAGTGACTATGAACACAACACTGAACATCAACTGAAAGTTGACAATGTTGACAAAAAATGGTGAATTAGTTGTTAGTTTTTGTGTCTTTTTATGTATATAAATATGACAAACGATTAAAAGGAGTGCACTGATTAGCGATGGACTAACCTAACAATGAATACAAACTGTGCTTTTCTTCACCACTCATCAAACAAAAGCTGCAACTTCAGTCTCTTTGCTGTGAAGGAATGTGCGTTCAAGGACAGCGGTGTAGAATGACAATCAGTATTGGTACTTCATAGATTAAAATAAAACGGATACTGCTGTTTTGCTCCTAAACACCTTTTACAGGTTTTCGCCTTGAGCAGTCTTTAACACATTTAAAATACAGCTTACTGATTTGGGGGAACCCCCACCCTCCACACACACACATACACACACACACACACACACACACACACACACACACACACACACACACACACACACACACACACACTCATTACCCATTTAAATTAATATGAATAATGTGGATGCATTGATTATTACAGAAAAAAGAAGATAAGGACATTCTGCAAAATAATCTTGACAATTTTCAACTGCCCATGAGTTGAAAAAAGCAATTCCTCTCTTCTAAAGAAACTTAAATCTGACTTTTTTTTCTTTCATCAACATGTGTCCTTTCACCTCAACTACCCCCATTACCCATCTGTGTCTGATGAACCCTTCCAGCCTCCAACTTTGGGAACTAAAGCCCTTGCTAATTAGTTCCACATGAGTTTCTTGTAGAAAGCTATTACCAAATTCTGTCAATGAAAAACACTAGATTTGACCTTGTTCAGTTCGACTCATCAGTCCTCGGGTCGTCATTCCCATGGAAACAACTCACCGTTGTAAAGCGTGTTCTTAAGTTTCATTGACTTGTGTGTTTGCTTTCATTGATCCTTCCCTTCAACCTAATAGGCTGATTAATTGTCATGGTTTGTTCAAAAATCAAGGGTTGGATAATATTGAGCAGCTGCTCACGTATTACCTTCTTGAACAGACAAATAGATACTCAAATGAGGAGTGCCTGGACATTCTGTTAATTACCATGTACCCAAATATCATTTTATTAGTTTGAGTCTTTAGAAACAGTGGGTCATTTATTTGCTAACTGGTTAATGGGATATTAATTATGATGTTAATGGGATATTAATATTACTTGTTAAGTGATTCCTGTCTGTGATCATCATTTGTTTAGTTGTGGGTCAATCAGCCAAAGACTCAGCTGCTATTAGAATTATATCAGCTGCCAAAAAACAAATCTTCAGATCTAATGTCAAAATTTGTTGAACCGCCCTTGGTGTTATCAACGTTCTGCAATTCAGTCTGGCATTTTCCAGGAAATTGGAGAGATTTAAAAAAAACTGATCCAACTTGATCCTCTCTACTTGCTCCCACACAACCGTACATTGAAGCTTTGTGATAACTAAAATGTCATTCCACTATCAGATGAAGAAACAAAGCCACATTCTATAGTGTTTTCATCTGATTTAATTTTTTCTCATCTTACATAATGAAAGATGTGAGAACAGCCGCCAGGCATTTGACTCAGTGTTTGCCTGCCCTGTCTTGTCCTCTCAGTTTACCCGAAGAACTACAAATAAAAATAAATAGTGTTTGTGTGACAGTGTTTTTTTATTCCCCTCACATGGTGTTTCATTTTGAAGTTTATCTGTATGTGTAATTTGCAGTTGGTCATTAATCCAGACAAAATATTGCTGGTAGTGTGACCTCTGCATCAGTGAGTGGTGAGTGTCAATCCTCTCTGGCCACTGATTTGCCATGAATTTTGACCCACATATCCTCTACATAACAGTGAATCGCTTGCTTTCTGGCTAGTAAAGCTCATTAAAGGTTAACTTGGCATCATTGCCCTTGCAGGGATTTTCTTTTGAGGTGTGTGTGTGTGTGTGTGTGTGTGTGTGTGTGTGTGTGTGTGTGTGTGTGTGTGTGTGTGTGTGTGTGTGTGTGTGTGTGTGTGTGTGTGTGTGTCCGTGTGTGTGGGGGGGGGGGGGGCCGCGCGGGGGGGGAGAGGAGAGAGCCTCCGAGCAAGCA
>CAAKHD010013450.1:194759-217749 GCA_901007705.1 Fistularia tabacaria
TTAAATTGGCTTCTTTGCACTGTCGGAGATGTTTTTTTTAGTTGTGTGTGTGTGTGTGTGTGTGTGTGTGTGTGTGTGTGTGTGTGTGTGTGTGTGTGTGTGTGTGTGTGTGTGTGTGTGTGTGTTTTGGGGGGGAACCCAGCCTCCCCCACCGTGCAGAACAAATTATGCATGCAGCTGTGATGGAGGCGCCAGGCGGGGGGAAGCTGAGGAAGACTAAGAGAATAGGGCAGAGGGGGGAAACGTGGGAGCCAAGAGATCACAAAAGAGATCATCTCCCTTCTGCTTCAAAGCTCTGCTCTCAGGAATTGTAAGAAGGAAGGGAAGTCACGACACAGAAAAAGCTCCCAAAGCAAACAGCTATATTTGGAGAAAGAAGGAAAAAGCACACAGCACCTTCCCTCACATGGTGTATTTGAGAGGGGCAACGGCCCTCGACTTCTTTGTGCAGCTTTGTCACTTTAGATACACACCTATGTTCCTCTTATTCGCAAAACAGACAAAACAACTGTTTCCTGCGCATTCCTACGCATTCCTACTCTGAATTGCCATAAATGTTTTCCACTTGATGTTGAATCTAGTATTTCCAATAGTTCGGTCATTAACTGAAGCCCTTGATTTGATTGAGTGATTTTTTTGCAGTATCAAATTTATTCAAGAATGCAATTTTTTATTGTTGCATTTTTTGTTATCCCTGATGAGGAGCTGAGACCCTTTTTATTAGTTTTTGTTATACCTATTTTTATCATAATAGTGGATGTGGCGATAGGAGTGCATTCTTTTTTTGTCAATGATTACAATAAGACATGGTGTGTGTCTCATTCCTTATTTTTTCTTTTTCACTATCACTTTTTGGGGCATAGGTTCTCGTCTTTTTTTCCGGACAAAAGCCCCCAGAGGAGAGTAGGCGGGTCTGATTAGCCCAGCAGCCACAGAATCATGGATGTACGTCTCCAGGGCCTGACTCTCCATTCTAGACAGGTTATATCGCCTACTTCCTGGTAGCAGAGCTCCAGGAAGGAGGTCAATAGCACAGTCATAGGGCCTGTTTGGCGGCAAGGACAGAGCTTTGTCCGTACTGAAGACAGTGTGTGAGTCGTGGTCTTAAGAAAGGCCTGGTTGGAAGACTGTAGGGCAGATTTTAGGCAGTTAGACAGGCAAAATGAGCTCCAGCTTTCAAGATGACCATTAGCCCAATGGACATGGGGGTTGCGTAGAGCCAGAAGGACTGTGTTGAAGAGTCCCGCCCAACAGTACCCCTGCGTCTATTGGGGGGCGCTGTCTTTCTAACAGAGAGCAACAGGAAATTACGTGACCGGCAGAACTGCAATAAAAACACAAGCCATTCCATGACTCGACGTTGGACGGCCTCACAGGGTAGGTGGATCCGGCCGACCTCCATCAGTTCTGGTTCCAGAGTGGTAGATCTGTATCCGGGATGAGAGAAAGAGCTGGAGGGAGATGGATCATTAGTGCTGCACACTACCTGTCGTCTCCTTCCCTCCTTGCCTCACTCTCTCTCAGACAATTATCCAGACGGATAGCCAAGGATATATGTTCATCTAGGGTTTCGGGCTCCTCCAAGGGGGATAGTTGGTCCTTCAAGGAGTTGTTTAAAGAGTTCAAGAACTCCCGAGAATTCCTCTGGAATGGGGGAGCTAACCCCTTGGGAGGCCTATAGTCATGATGACTTCTTTCATTTTGGATCCGTCCCTGATTTCGGACTCTCGCGCTTCCCTTCTGTCTTGTTCCTCTGGGCAGCCTGGGGGCGGTCGTTGGGGGGGTGATGTTGAGATCCAGCTGCTCGCCAAGCAGCAGCCGGGTGAACTCCAACAGATGCAAAGCATCAAGCCTCATCAGGCAATGAGAGAGGGAGACTGTTGTCAGTCCGTCAGTGCCAGATTGTTGGTTACCCTGTCTCACCGTCCCTCGCAAGTTTCCACGTCTCGCCCTCTGCGCAAGGTCCCACTTGCGCGTTTCAATAAAATCCTGAAACGCTTTCCCTCCGGAGTGTTCTTGCATTTGGGTCTAGTCCCTGCATTTAACATGACAAGAACACATTTCAGGTTCCCCGTTTTGGGGAGATATGCTGCTCCTTCTTCGCCCCCAGCGGTAAATTGATGACCGTGAACATTTGGCTCTGTGTCACAGCTAATTTTTTTTATTTGTTTATTTATTTATTTTTAAAAACGCCGGATCGATGATATTGATTAGGAGCAACCGATTAGTTGTCTGTTGGATGAGGCTCTCATAATAGATATGATTATCCTTTAATGAACTTTTAAAAATCGTTTATAAAGTTTCCTTTTGTTTTTTTCACTTTCAGTTCTGTATTTGTGGAGTGATGACGACTGTGATATTTCAGCAGTGAAAACATGTTACTCATATGCCTACATATGTTCTGCGCACAATTCAGAGATGCCAATCCATTTGGCTTTGGAAAGTGGGTTGAACAATGAGTTTACTGCTGCAACAGCTGCAAAATGTTTCTGCTGTTTCCTTTATTCTCTGTTGAGTGAATTTTTCTGTCAGGGCTTAGAATCACTGGAGGACTCATGAGACATCACTTCCGACGCAGTGGTGCAATACAATTTCATTTTCTTATTGCAATGTGGCGCTGATGCAACACTGCAATGCAAAATATCAGCATTAGTGAGATTTTTTGCATAGTATGCACCACCTAATAAGAGTCAAATGCTTGCCATTAGGATGGGACCCAACTGAGGACAGCCCCCATTCATTTGCTGCAAATGGCAATCAAATTGACCATCATAGTTTATCCAACCCGGTTATTTTACTGCCATCCTCTTCAGTCAGTGCTATTCTGTCTGGCATTTTAAGCCTTCAGAATAATCACAACCTTTGGCCTTTATGGAGGGAAAATTTAAAACTAGAGTGTTTTGGGAGTGGGAGATGTTAGGGAAACACCATATCCACCTCGTCAATGTAGTGACTGATAAGAACAGAGGAACAACAGGGCATAGAAGAGAACAAAATATGAGGGCTTACCAAGTACATGATCAAAGTTCTTTTGAATTAGACATATCCTCTAAAAATTTTATTTCATGTCTTGTGAATCCAATTTCCTTAAAGGTGCACTCATCACCCAAGAGTTATGGGGTCATCAGATACATTTGTACCCACCGGATCTGAGCTTTGAAAAGGGTAGAATTTGCATCTTCTTGCAGCCTCACTGCTCCTTTTTGTATGGCAGCTCTGTAGCTGTCAGCCCTGTGTTCCTTTCTTAGTTTGATCCGTCTGAGGTTCTAAATCCCAACACTTTCTTCTCTTGCTCTCTCTCTCTCTTTTCAGTCGTTCACCGTGCCCTCAGGCAAACCAAAGGGATTATAACTGAAGAGAGTCCCTTAATATAGATTGATATAAAACATTATCTGTTGGTGTAAGACCAGAAAATCGAAGGGGAAAGAGATAGAGAAGAGACGGCTGACATGGGATGCACTGAGCTGTCACAGTACACAGCTCAGAAAGATTTAATTGACGTGTTCACGGAGCAGTTTCATGTCAGTCCTGTCAGTTGGAGCAATCCTTTTGTTTACAATTGGAAATTTTCCAGGTCAATCATTGTCCCTATCTATAGCAGGCCTGTGTTTTTCCCTGACATCTTTAGTTGGACTGGAAACTCCAGTTGAAGGTCTGAACAAAAAGGACCAACTGGATCTGAGCAGTTGCACATTTTATATCATTAATAGAGGCAACAGGTGCCTCATAATCAGAGGGAAATTTAAGTTGCGAATTTATTCTGACATTACGTTTATTTGGAAAGTGTAATTAGAAATGAAATATTGAGGTTTGAAGAATATTTGAGGCTTGAAAAATAATATAATGTCTTATTAGAGGTGTGGCAATTCCCCTGTTCGAAACATATCATGACAAATTAAAAATGAGATTTGACAAAGGAATATAAAATACATTTGATAAGCATATAAATAAGCGTTTATTTAATAATCACCACCAAATCTGCCCGAAAATTAACAAAACAGATAATTATTGTCTTTGTATTTGAAAAATTTTAGATTAGGAGTTCATTCGCAATCACTGTCATTGATTTACAAAATATTACAAGAAGACTTGGGAATTTAATGACAGTTAAATTTGAACCAGAATATTCTGAAAAACGTAGTTTACTTGAATATAGTGGCTACTAATTTGACTATATGCAAGGTGCAAAAGCTTTTAAAAATATGTCTTTATTTCTTCATTTGTTAGTTTATAACTGGACCTTATACATCTGTTGATTATAATAGGAAAAAATGTGGAATGTGTAAAAAAGATTTCCAATTGTTATACGGATGGAGATGACTTAATGAGACTCAGAAATATTTTTTGTTGTTGTTTTTTTTTAGTTTGTAATCTTTCTATGTTAAATACAACTGACTGCACTGAGCCATGATCCTTAAGAATCTTGACTTGACCTCGACTGCTCTTCCATTAAAACTTTTAAGTGACCAGTAACAATTTTCAAATGTATTCTATTTATTTTCAGTCTGAGAAAGAATGTTTCTCTCTAGAGTGAATCTTCAAGTAATTATCTACCAAAGGAAACACAAAGTGATCATGACTGGCCAACTTTTCAACCACACTGAACCACACAGATTAGGAGTTAATTGTTTCTCTTATTGAGATTAACAGCGAAACATCAGCTGTCATTGAAAACATAATTCTCTATTTTCTGGAACCAGAGTTATTGTTAGATCAAGTAAACTCTTGAAAATAAATTCCACAAGGCATGATTTGGGATTTTTTTATTTTATTCTATTTTTCAGAGAAAAATGAAAAAATATGAACAAAAACAACTGAATGTGAATGATACAAAGTTCTATACCATGAAAGAAAAAAAAAACTTAACTATAGAGCAACAAGGATAATGACAATGTTTCTGGTATGCCGGCTCATGTAAAACAACATGAGAATGTTGTTTATCCACTGAGGCCATATTCTATATTTAAGATGTATGAATGTATGAATTTGTATTCCAAATATACAACATTACTATATAGCGATATATCTATACCAAATCTGTTAATGAATAGCTATTGCGTGCCATCTAAAGCCACAGGAGTAAACATATAGAACCTCTGTGATGTACACCTACTATCAGAGCCATGAAGTCCCTCTTATTTAGGGTGTCTCACCGTTGAGTTGCAAGTTTTTTGAGACCCGAACCCACAAAGATGGAGTCATAGAATTCATTCGACCACTGGCCGTGGCAGTGGTCAAAGCAAACAACCATCTACGACAGTTCAAGAGTCAGAGGCACGGAAAGGCGATTTAATTTAAGGTCCAAATGAGTAATGTTGGCAAGGAAAATGGAGCATGTCTCACCAAGATTCAAACCCAGGACCTGCTTGGTTTCAGGCACCAGTGCCAAACACCGACCCACAGGCATTGTAATGCTGCACAACACATTTACATTTGTTTATTTTGAATACAACGGAATTTTTGCATTTGTGATATATAAAGCAAGTTTTCTTTTTCTTATGATATCTTAAAATTTGGACCCTTCTCCTTTGCTTATAGACAGATCGGCTTCTTGTTAAATTATGTTCCTAAGCTTACCTCCATGCTTTAACTTTCTTAGTGGAACATTATCTTATTCTCTTGAAGATTAAGAATCTCAGCAGTCTTCATTATATACTTCATTGTTGTCTGGTTTGTCTAATGAATTCACCACCATATTTAGTTGAAATCAAATTTAAACTAATAAACTGAGAAAAGAAAGTTTGATAAAATTTTTATCATCATATTTTTTTTTTGTTCAATCAGCTTAGTTCTTGGAAACTATTGGACATGAGGATAATTAAATCATTGGGACTTTCTTTGTTCCCTTCTTTTTTGGTGGAATAAACACGGAGGACAAAGGATATCCCTGAATGTCCCTTCAAATGAAAAATTAAAAGCAGAAAAATGTATTTCATAACTGAATTTCTTCCAGATCATGCTCTTACCGTTGTAAGTCGCTTATTTTTTATTTCCTGGCACGGAGTTTAGTTTGGGACCACTGTCTTCTTTGTAATAATTTGGTAGATTTCCTTTAATAAATTTCCTTTAATAAGTTTGCCTCTTACACCCTTAACATCACTGTTGTCAATCCACACATGTAACACTCCTTCAGTTCAAAGCAGTCACTGAATGTGCCCATATTGACAATTTAACACTAACAGCATGTGTACTTTTTTTCTCATACCACTTTAAATCTAGATCTCCTCTTTTCATGCCTCACATCCAACATGAGTCCTCTTCTGTTTACCTAGGAACCACATGATTCAAAAGAATGAGTGGCTTAAGTCCATTCACATTCCACACGAAACCACATCAGGCTAGATGGAAAAGTACAAGATGACACCCGAAAAAACTAACATCCAAACTATACATTTTATTCTACTTCATGCCTGTGTAGTGAACGTCTGCTTGGAAAAGTGATGTACAAGCGTCAGTTGTTCAGAAATAATCCTATTAGCTTTTCTAGATTGTTTCAGAACAAGTCTTGGAATGCCTTTTTTATTGCCTGATAACATCATGTTGGAAGTGGAAGTGCTTGTTCATAGACGAAACGCTGGGTAACAGTAAATGTGAATAAAGCATGGGAAAGAACAGATAAGGCTACCTTTTGAAGACAATAAAAAAGGAACTCGGGACATTATTTTTCTAGTTTTTGAACATTAACCCCTTTTATGAATATGAATTGTGTTCAATATAACCACAAAGAATTTGCGGAACTTTTGAATAGAAGAAAATGAATAGAGGTTGTTTGTATTGTCTCATTTTGTGAATAACCGAAGATTGTGTCTTGTCAAATAGAAGATAACCCTTTATGTCCCACACACACTAACTGTAATCGGCTCCATGCTGGCTGTTCAGCCTATTGTTTTTTTTCACGTTCGGTAAAATTGCATTGTTTTGCACTGATCTATACAGACCACTCCTAAAACCGGATTGCTGTTTTTTTTTTAAATATATTTTTGTTTGAGGTTTTCTTTTTTCAGCCTTTGATACATTTTCAAAAGGAATGAAAACAAATAAGGATTTAAAAATGAAGATATTGTAAATTGAAATTACAATTAAGTGTTCATGTGACATAATAACTTTGCTACTCTCTTCAATATAACTTCAGTGATCCAGTTCTGTGTTTTGCTTAATTAAAGACTGTTCAGTAGATATAAATCTCTAAGCACCAACGTATCCATCATGGGAAACTGTTTTTTTTTTTGAGGCGGGGTTGATATAAAATCAACTTAAGAAGATTAATAAACTAACAAAACGACAAAACTGAGCATGTGACAGCAGATAATTGATAATGGTCTTTATAGTTAAAAAATTGTAAATCTGTTATTTGTCTGAAAGATGGTGAGTGGCACTTTTCTTTTTTTTTTTCTTTTTTTCTCTTTTGTTAATTTGTCCAAGGTGTATGGCAAGTTGTCTATAATGGTTTTATTTATTTTGTTTTGTTTTATGATACATACCCCCTTGAAATGTGTCATTTCAAATGAATCACTACATTAAAACACTTTTTTTTTTCTAGTTTATGAGGTAGATTCTGTAATCCAAACATATTGAAAATGAAACAAAAGCCAATACATCTATTTAAAAGGTTTACATCCCACACATTTTTTTTTACCAGGACTCTTATTAAAAACTACTGAACAGACATACCTGTTTGATTTTTGATGGTATGGTTATCTCTGTAATACAACTTTTCATTTCAGTGCATATATAACATTGTGTTTAATTTTGATGAGTTAATAAAAAATAGAATACCAGCAATTCTCATTCATTTAACATGCAGTTATACAGTTTTGCAGAAATGAGTAAAATGAGTAAAGTTAGAGGAGCTACAAAAACTGTAGCAACATGAATACAAAATCTGTTTTACAGAATGCGATGAGGGAGGGAGAGGTCAGCACAGAATTCGGCTAACTGTGAGAATGGCAGCGATGCTGGAAAGGACAGGTTGTAGACTAGTGGTCCCGCTTTGAGTCATACAGTGTTCCCTATTCTGACCGATGCAGGCTGCATATGCCATGACATGGGGGATGTAGTTCTGCTCGTGGACCCCGTGAAGCAGGTGAGCCAACGGTCCTTTGGCGAAAACAGCCACATCCTCTCCTCCATGGGTCTCCATGCTCAATGGCACGGCTGCTTGGGCTTGGTAATTGTTCGCCTCTAATCGCAAAGAATAGAAAAATGAAAATTACAATATTGCCAGGAACCGAAACAGAAACAATCCCCTTAAGCTAATTTCCATCAGTCAAGCAGTAGTCCAGTCTCTACTGGGGTGTCTATCGAACTTTTTATTTGCTATCTTAATTTGCCCACAGAGCACATGAGTTTGCAAATTTGAAATAGCCGAAAAGGGTTTCAAAGCTTGTCAAATAGACTTTGGTGGAAAAGTTGCAGTATTGATAGAACGTTGACATGATAAATCACATCACTTCTGCTTTCCTATGACAAATAATGTGTTAAAATTAATGGTGGCAAAGGTAAACATGAGATATGTGTGAACCGATGAGTTGATTACAGCACTCACTGAATAACTCCAATGCACAAATAGAAATGTTTAATTGGTTGGAAAACTAACACATGCTAATCGTTATCTATGGACGTTCTCAGTCATGCAGGTCATGGTTAATTCTTGTTGAAATCGTTTTGTGGCAACTGGACGGAGTGGCTTCATCAGTGTCTTCAAACTGAAGACGCCTTTAGGCTGAGAGCTGAAACATCTTCAAGGGATGAAATTCAGGTCTAGTTGCCATGGAAAGATTTCAACAAGAATATATGCTACTGTTTATTCCACTTATACCTCTGCTTATGTTATGCTATCTTTGTCAGTTATAACAGCAACTAACTCAAGAACATGTGCCACCCATTGCTTATCCTGATAATGGATGCATGACTACAGGGGATGGAAATGACTGAAAATTTAAAAAAGGACTGAGGTAGAATTTGAAAAACAAAAAAGTAAATCAGTTCAGCCTTATGTAAAACTCTTAATTTACACAGTTTCCATCCCGATGAGTCAATGGTTGACTTACCGTAGTCAATAGTTGACACATTCTCCCTTGAACCATTGACAAGCTTGTAGCCTGGTCCGTTCCCATATATGATAGAAGTGAAGGGTTTCTGGTCAACATCACTCATCATGGGTGCCAGTCCTATGGAGGCAGACAGACCATTAGATCTTTTTATCATAGTAGAACCAGACATGCAAATCTTATTATATTCTCACAACATGGGCCCCGTTACAACATTTATTTTTATCTACCAAAAATAGTTGTTCCTCTGAGTGTGTAACCCCCAAAGTTGAACACATGAGAATGGTCAGCGGTTACAATGGTGAGGGTATCATGGATGCTGGTCATGAGATCTGCTCGACCGATTGCGCGGTCCATTTCCACTGCTTCGTACAGAGCCTGCTTAGCCTTGCCTTCGTGGTGTCCGTGGTCGATGCGCCCTCCTAAGAGCAAAAAAGATTCACAGATCCCTTAATAGCCTTCCAAAAACTTTATGAAAAATCACCCATTTGATCTGTGTCTGCGAAAGTTCTCAGTCATCCAGGTCATGGTCCATACATAATTACATGTGTGGGAAATATAAAACAAACTCATTCTGTGGATCAGCATTCAACACCAGTAGAACAAACTCGGATAATCCAATTTACTTGGTTAGAGGTACAAACTGACCTTCTACAAGCAGGTAAAACCCGTTAGGGTTTTTCCTCAGTATCTTAATGGCCACCTCCACCATCTCGGTCAGTGAAGGATCCATGTCAGTATTCCTCTCTAAGTCATATGGCAAATCATCAGGCTCAAAGAGACCTTGTGTAATCGAAAAAATGTAAGAAGAAATAGGTTATTACACATGTGTGTTCATTTTGTCCCTACATTTACACTTCATTGAGAGTTCCATAATACCAATGAGACATGAAACTCACCCAGTAAGTAATCCACATAGTTCGGGTTCAGTGATAAGAGCTTCTTCTTGTCCCATACATAATGACCTCCCTGCATGAGGAAAAAAAAAGGCATGAAGTGACTGCAAGCACTTTGAACACCAAAATATGTAGAAGCAATTTAGAAGATAAGAGGGTGTAGAAAAATGAGAGGGGAAATATGAGGAGGGAGACATACTTTGTACTTCATTTTGTCAACCCATTCCTGCACAAGGTTCCTGCCGTCCTTTCGTGTGCCTCTGTGCTTTGCTATGTTGGGGTACTCTACATCTGATGTATTTTTGGGGAACATATACTTCCTTCCACCACCAAGAATTACCTGAGAAGACACAAACCACAGTACAAAAGCAGTTGTGAAAGTTGAAGTGTAACAGTCTCTGTCACTAATTTGCATTTTTCCCCAGTTCATTGTAACAGTGAAGTTCTCCAGTGACATAAAAATTTGACAAAAAGGTGTCACTTCAAATCTGCTACTACTATTCATATAATCATTTGAATGTGAACCAGTTGTTTTTTAATCATAGTGTGGCATGAAGTGGAGCATGGTTTAATTTTTAAACCTGCAAACCATCCCGTCATAACTCTGGTTTGAGTTTGTAGTCTCAGACAAATTCACAACTAACTGTAACAAAAGTACCACGAGAATCTGGACCTTGGGTACTTTCTGTAACCACCAACAAAAAGGTTGTTTTGTTTAAAGTGAAGGGCACTGTCTTTCACATGGGATTGTGTCTTGCTATCAAGAGAAGCACCAATCCCATGCACATCGACTGTATCAGCCCTCTCTAAACATTTGCAACAGTATTTCGCATTCCAAGGTTAGCTTAGTCTTTTACCACTGATGATTGCATTGTATTCTAAGGACTGAGGGGACAATCAATTATTGTTAATTCCTATTTGATGCCATTGGGAAGAAGAGAGCATGTGTGTGGGCAATGATGCATCTGGAAGCTCTTTTTTGTGTATGTGTGTGTGTGTTTGTGTGTGCGTGTGTGTGTGTGTGTGTGTGTGTGTGGGAAGGAGAAGTGACAGCTATGTCATTGAATAAATGGCCTTGCTTTGTATTAAAAGATGAAATGGTGTAAACCTGCTGAGCCCTGATAATCAACGTGAGAAAAAGTGAAGCTGAATCCTTAAATTAAAGCCATTTTTGCCATCTATGGTCACCCTGGCTGTTTTAGTGTGTGTATGTGTGAGTGTGTGTATGTGTGCATGCACAACCCTAACCTTTGAGCTATTCAACCCTGGGAGTTTTCAGTGGAGTTGAAACATAGATTATGCTACATCAAAGATAAACATATGAAAGTCGCGTGAAAACTTCCAAAGTACCTTGATCATGAGCCATGCATAAATTCAATGCTTTCCAAATACAACAAAAACAACTGCAATTCTTGGAATTGTTCACATGTGGATTTAAATAAACGGCACAAAACAGTTAACAAACTACATTTCAGCTTTAGAAAGTGAACAATGAGTGAGCAGGATGATTTCACAGAGGCCTCCTTAACATCTGCAAATATGAACACTGTCAATTAAACAATGATTGCATTGAATTTCGAATCATATAAGACAACAAAACTATGAAAATCTCAAATAAATCATTAAGAATTTGATCAATTACAAATACAGTTGAAGGTTATTCTTTTAATACATACACCAACACATGTGACTCACATCGATGTCTGGAATGTTTTCGAAGAGTTGTCGGGCAATGTCTTTGCAGCCTCCCTCCACTGCATCAGGAGGCATCTCATTGTCGGAGTACCAGTCTCTGTTCACGCAGTGAGCGTACGCGGCACTGGGAGTGGCATGATTGACACGAGTTGTTGTTACTATACCCACTGCTTTCCCTTCATTAGACAAACAGAGAAAGACAAGTTAGTTTTTGTGTATGAGCATAACATAGATGGTCCATTTGATACTTAGGAGTGAAATGAGCCTTCTGATCAAGTTTAACCTGTCCCTAAAGCTCACAGCTTACCTGCTCAACCACTTTAATCCACTGATCACATTCTGAGCGAATGAATTAATGAGATATATTTATTTCGGTTTGTTGTTTTTACAAAAGACAAGAAATGATCTTTCATACATTCCTCACAATCATGAACCGAAAAATTAATAGGCAGAAGCTCAAGGCTTATTTACACCGACCCTATCTTACACAATGAACAACAGAGTATCATCATTGCCAAAAAAATACATTTCAATCTGCAAGTCATTCTTGACTCCCTCACTCCCTTCAAATTTAGAAAAGGTTTATGAAAGACAAGCCAGTTGCAGTTAGTTATGTAAGCTACGGTGGGTTTAGTACAAGGATTGGCCAATATCTGCTGAGGAAAAATTATGGCTCCTGTTATGTCCAAAGTGGCATGATGCATTCAAGTTAGCATTTCGGTAAAAGATTTGGATAGTTTATCTGTATTAAAAGATAAATGAAGACAAAAATCAGGCTTTTGCAAAGGAGGAGGTTTCTGCTGAGCATGGTGCATCTGGACTTCACATGTGGGATTTATTACGTTTGTTGTTGCTTCAAGAGCGATCTCTCCACTGCGGCTCTTCCCGTGTTTTCTTAGACCTTCCTCTTGTTTAAGAGGCTCTAGGTATTGTTGACTCAATCTCATTGAGAATCTAAAGACAGAGGGAATAGGACCCAGTGTCGATTTTAACCCCGACGAGAAAAATGACATAAGACCTCATTCCAAGGTCTTGTGGTTCACATGAGGTTGCTTTCTTTTAACAGGGAAACTGTGTATTTAACCTCGGCCATATTGTAGATCCCTCCAAGAAACTGTTGTCCCCATTGTAAGCTGAAACAATTGCACTTTTATCTTGTTATTAATACATTTCAACACCTGCCATTGTTTAAAAAGACTCTGCAGCCATTAAAAGTAGTAATTTGATTTGTAACAGGCCAAGGAACAGGCCAAGGAATAGACTTATGGTTCGCCTTGTTTTGATTTCCACCCCGTCACCTTTTACACGACAAGAAGGAGCGATCCAATCAGAAACATGTGAGACACGTGAGAGAAATGTGGAGACACATTAACATTCGGAAGTGAGGGACTGGAAGACTTGACATGGCCTAAATGCTTTGCAAGATTGTTTTCTGTTTTTTAATAAAAAAGTACTATTCATACTAATGCTTTTGTACTAAGAACCACTGAAAATATATTCCGATTATTGATGAGACGAGACATTGTATATACGTCAAAATATTCGAGATGTTCTAGAAAGAGCAGAGCCACCATTCCTTATCTGAAGTGCCTTTTGTTGCACAACAGTCATAAATGTCACCCAAATGCATCTTTGAAAAGGAAAGCCATAAAGTACAAAAAATATTTCAATGGTTGCCACAATACTCTAAACATACTAAAAATTCTCAACCCACCACGTCAAACTTAGTGAACAGCAGTGCATTTGACAAATCAATCAAGTCTTTCCACGTGGCAAAGTTGTTTAAGAGACTTAGATTGTTTTTTTGGAGACCAGCCTGGACATGTGTGTGTTCAGTTTTCTCTGGCGTGTACAGAAGAGTGGATAAATAACCAGCAGCTGTAGGATCCTGGGTAACTATTAACAAGCTGTTTAAACTTATGATGAGGGAGAAAAAACAGTTAATTAGGAGATTCTTGGTTGTGTTTTCAATCATTTTTTGATACAAACCTCTGCGTTACCACAAACATGGCATGCTTGTTTTCCTCTAATTCTTTATTTTTTAACAAAGACAAAATGTGTCTTTATTCTCTCTCTCGATTAATCTTAAATAGTAGAAACATCCAACATCCATAAGTGTGCCGCTTATCCTACTTAGGGGTCACGGTGGATGCTGGAGCCTAGCCCAGCTGTCATCAGGCGAGAGGGAGGGTCGCCAGTCAATCGCAGGGCCACATATACAGACAGACAAACATTAACTCTCTAATTCGGGACAATTTTCCCAATCTATTGTAGAAACATTTTGGTAAAAAATGATTAAAATGAAGTTTCCAGAGATGTAAAGCACCATTGAGTTTTAAAAATGTAAGAAAAAACGAAATCAAAAAGGGAGGGGGCGAATTTCATCATCCGCGATCAAGTCATATAGTTATGTGTTAAGTCACTCTACCTGCATCCTTCGCCCATTTGAGAATGGAGGTGACCTCATTGCCCCATGTGGTGTTACAGTGGGACCGGACAGCAGCTGCGCTCACGCCCACCGTACCCTCATTAGCTTTGACCCCACACAGGTAGGCCGTTGCTGTGCCAGCACTGTCTGGCACCTGAGCGTTGGTGTTGTACGTCTGCAAATATAAAAGCCATTGATGACCAAGGTTAGTTTTGAACTGGTTGCATTGTAAATTATGGCCTTTGTTGCAGACCAAGTTGACTGCTAGACTCAGCCATTTCCTATGATTTCATTGGACCTATGAGTGACTTAGTGGTTGATTTGGGTTTTGTCCGCACAGGCAATGCAATTTTGTAAACCAATTGTACCAGAATCTGTATTTTGTATGTCAGATTGTAGTTCATTTGTCAGTCCAGAAACATTGTAGGTCACAAATGATGTGATGTATATTTACTTACATGAATATAAGTATAGTACTCAAAAGGGATTGAAGTGATTGCCACCCCTCCTTATTTGTCGTACTACATTTTAATGCCATACTATATCATATAGGTCATGGTTAGTTCTTGTCAAAATCTTCGTCTTGAGTCATCTTGACTTGATTTTCTTGAAAAAAAAATCAAGTCCAGTTGCAAAAAAAATCAAGTCCAGCTGCCATAAGACGAAGATTTTTATGAGAATATGTGTGCAACCATGTAAAAGATCCTGAAATTAAGTCAGAGAATTCAAAACCTCAATGCTCACATGCAGGGAGAGTTACAGAATTTCCCCACCAATGCTTTCTTTATATCCCTGTGCATGTGTGGACAAGCCTTAAGAAAGTCAACACCTCCTGTTTATCCTGGCTTTGCCAAAGTATCGTGATACCAAGGATCCACTAATTAGACTAGATCATGCCAATGTTTTTCAGATATCCTATTTTCCTGAATTGACTCCAACTGCAGTAACTGTCACGTGTGCTGGTAAAGGGGACTTCATGCAATGTTATTCATTTATTCATGACACTCACATATATTAATATGTCAAGAACTGAGTTTACAGATAAAAGTGTTTACACATAAGCATGCAAAACAGTTTTATAATCTTAATGCAACACCATATTCAAGATCATATTGATTAGAGGTGGTTTCTCATGTTGTTTGATCACTGGACATGTTTGTGATATTGAGGCATCAACCTTTCAAAGACTAACATCTGCTGAATAAACCTGCTTGAAGTCTGATTTTCACTATGTACACAAATAAACAAGGCAACTTCAAGTTTCAAAGTTGGTTTGTAAATCCTAGTTCCCAGCAAAATGTTTATATCCAGCGGCAACTTTATCGGTCACATTTTTACTTCATATTAGATTTCTTTTCGTGTTAACAGCCCCGGCCAAATGTAACACTTATTTATAGGATACAGGAAGTAATTTCCTGTTCTCTTGTTAAATTCATTCAAGTTTTACAAAATAAATAAAGCCTTGTCATTTACCTGCCTTATATAAAATGTAAATATCATTCTCCCATTACAAGGGAAATTACAAAATGAGAAGAGGGGGCTGATCTTTCCAGAACCATAAATATTTGCAATACTATGACGTCTGCTCTGCTTTTTAAGGTTTGTGTAAGATAATGGACACCCTTTGTGACACAACACAACAAATGAGCCTCTTTACGGTCACAGAACTCAACCTTTAATGGCCACAGCACCATCAATGCAAGGCGTTGTACTATATAACATAATAACCAAGTAAAAGTACCTTTGCCAGGGACACAAAGGGGAACTTGTCCATCTCCAGCAGTGTCTCCTCTCCACTTTGTCCACTGAGCTGACCCTTTAGTATCCGAGCAGCCGTCACTGTTGGAACCCCCATCCCTTCGCACCAAAAACAGGTCAACTGTAAGAATGTGTTTTCCTCTGTGTGTTTGCGTGCGAGTAAGGGGCACATAATGAACAAACGAATGTGTTTCATTGATCCTTTGATTGATTAAACAGAAAAATCAACATTTCTAGAGCAAAATGATGGCAGTCGGTTTACCCTCACAGTTTGACACCCTAAATGGGCTTCTGAAGACATCATACAAACATTTATTTTCTTAACCCTATTTTGAACCTGAATCCAATCAAATATTAATATTAAAAGACCAATACAATTTTTATTATTCAATAAAAAATCCAGAAGCCCCACTCAGGCAAATATACTTCCCAAAATCAGGAATAAATTACCCTTCACATACTACGTGTCCCAGGTTCATCTAACTCGTAATAGATTTTCTTTTTCATGTTCTTTTGAAACTTATAAACTCTTGACCAGTTTGGAAATTCATGTTCATTCAGCTCCATGCTCTTTTTTGTCTTATATAATTTCCAGGAAAAAGTGAAATGCTAGGATACTCTGCGAGCAAACTGACTCATTGATAGCCACATGTTTCTCATATTGTAAAAACTTGTGTGCCCTTGCCTCTTTAACCCATGAATGTCTCGCCTTTGCTCATACAAAGAAGAAACTTTATGCTATTATTTGATGCTATATCATATAAATTAAATACTTAGGCTTGTTTTTGGATTCTACTCTTAGCTTTGAAAAGCACATGAAGCACTTAAATAGAGTTATGAAATTTAACAGTGCAAATTTGAGACATACTATGAATTCACTAGATCAACATGCATCAAAGGCCTTTCTTCATGCCACGATCTTCTCACGTTTACATTATTGCATAATCTGCTGTTCCCAGGCTGGAAAGGCATTAAAAAAATCCACTTAAACACTTTTTAAGCAAGCTCTTAAAGTCTGAGCACTTCAGTCAGCACTGAACTTCTCTAGATTTGTAGTGTAAGGTTAATATTGCGGTTTATATTGATTATGGTATTGTTTTGTGTCTTGTGGATCCGTGTACAGTTTTATTGGATAATGCTAACAATGAATTAATTGTATGAACTTGTTTTGAATTTTAAGGCTTTTAATGGACTTTGTAAATATTTTAAAGATTTAATGAATTAGAAACCAATAGGTCATGTTAATTAATTTGATAATCCTTCATTGTTTGTTGTTTGCATGTAGGTAACCTTTGTAAAGGATTCGTCACCTACCCAAGGACTTCAGATGTAAACTGGCTTGTAGCTAACTCTGGTGTAGAGCATCTCTACTTTTCAAGATTAATATTTTCTGCACATTGTCCTTGTTTAGATAAACAAATAAATAAATAGATAAAAACACCATACTTTTACTTTATTACTATTCTGAATATTGTTCTTCTTTTCATTCTGGACCACTGTCTATGTATCTCCCTCTGTGGGCAAAAATCGTAAGACGCTGGCTGTCAGTCTCCAGCTTTTGTGTCAACAGGACCATGCATGCAGCTCTGCGCAAGAATGCCCGGCTGGGACTGTAGTCCAAACAGAGAGCGCTGAGGCCCAATGGAGGACAAATGTTATTGTTCAATCAGTCAGCACCCCAGCAGGAACACAAGCCCAGTTATCTAGTGGCCGCAAGGCTCTTTGGCTTTCCACTGATCAGTCATCTGCCATGAAAAATCTCGCCAGGTATGAAATATCTCGGTCATCTCTACATAAGGCAATGTGGCACTGCAACTGCTATTTGTCAGTTGTTTCTCTAACGGACGGAAGTGTCATCAAGCACGTGAACGGATTGTTCACGCCTCTGTACCTGTCAGCTGCACTGCTTTTTATTGGTGCAAGGATGCAGTCAACTATCAATTGCACAGTTGACACTGACATATCGATACATCATTCAGAAAGAATGTAAACAATTGAGAATATTAAATTATTTGCTAAATACATTTATTTCCTTCCTTATTCTGTTCGATAAAATTCAGTTTGAAAACTAAACTATCTTGGCGTACACATTTGCTCTCAAGTTCTGAGTCTGTTGATGACATGCATTAATCATGACATTAATTAAATGTTGTTTGCTTCATATCCTGTGTTAAGACATGTCAAACCAGGAATTCCCAATTTGGAAAGGAAAAAGAATTGATATCCTTTTTTTCCCAATCAACAAGTAAGGGAGGAATTTCTTGCTTTCACAACAGGATAGAAAGATGTTTTTCCTTTAGATATCTTCGCAAACAGACTCATTATCAAAATAGGTGGCGTGTCTGTTTTGCTCCTTGGCGATGCCATGAGGACAATCCAAATGAATCGATCCATTTCTATATCTTGGTTTTATGTTAAATATTTCCGATATATTGGTCAGTTACGCCACAGTTCGCCCATGACACCGTCACCCTTACTTACCATCTCCAAGGAAGAGGATGAGATTCTTGGCTTTGTTTTGGTTAAGAGTTTGCAGTTTAAGAGCATTCTTCAGGGTATGCTGGGCCCATGTATTCCAAAACTTGGGATCCTTCTCTTGCTCTGCAGAGGAGACCAATGTTTGTCCATTTTTATAATGGGAACAATTGAGAATATTACTTTTTATTATTATTATTATGGGGAATATTGAGATTATTATTCAAGCATCGCTTCATTATTCTGTTTCTCTTGGTTCTGCGAAACGCTTTAAGAACTTTGAATGCAAAACGAACTGTATGAACCCATTGGGCCATGTAAGATACAACTGTTTGGACTTGCGCAATTCAACTGGTTGATCTTGTTTACAAACGACAAACAGACATTTCCTTCAAATCAGTAGAATGGTTATTTTTGTGAAAGGTATTCAAACATTAAATTCCTGTTTTTTGCGTGAGTGTGTGGGCTGCCAGAAAAATGAACAAAGACAAAAGTACAATGTTTGTTATAAATAGGAAATCTATCGAGATAAATAAAGTACAGTGGAAAGATTAAATCACTGCTCGGTCGAATTGTTGAATTAGATGATGTTAGATATTTTTGCCCCCCAGGGGTTGACTGACTTACCGGGGAACTGCGGCTTCCCTAAACTGCTTAAAAGGAGGCACGAGCAAATGACAAGGGAAATTGTCAGCTTCATGTTGTCAGCTGTGTGTCGCCAACTTGACTCTCTAGGCTTCCATAACACTGCACGAGGAAAAGCTGTGGACAATGTTCTCCAGTCACCTGAAACCTGTGACTAGACAGACACACAAGGAATTAGGTCTGAGCTATACATTACCAGCAAGTGATGTGGTTCATACTATACATTATTTAAAGCACTTGACCCAAGTTGTAAAAAAGGTAAACGGCACAATTCTAGAACATACTGAACCACTGCTAATATTTACACATTTGAATAATGTGTCTAAATGCGTATAGATTAATATGAGTCTGTGCACAGCACTTGCTCAATGGGAGCTTTATAGAAAGTGTAGAAGGAAGTGTGATATCACTTAGTCCCTATGTGTGATGGTGCATAAGCATTTGCTTATTGTGCTGATCTTGATTTCCCCTTATATGAAATGGTAAACGGTCTGCACATATATGGAACTTTCATTAACTTTGGGTTTCAAACTGCTTTAAGTTGGACTGCATTCACCCATTCACACTGATGGTGACAGAGCTGCCATGCATGGCGCTAACCGGAACATTGGGCCAACAGGGGGTTCAGTGTTTTGCCCAAGGACACTTCAACAATAGAACAGGAGGAGCCGGTAAGTGGACTCACACACTTCCGATTAAGGGGCACCCACTCTACCAACTGACCCACACTTTTTTCTATTATTTTTGAATCATGTTTTTGCATCATGGCTGTGTAAGATGGAACACCATGAACTCCAGATATTCAGAAGCCATTTTTTTAAACTTTCCCACTATATGAAAACATCTGAGTATTGATAAGTAAAAATTTCAGATTTGACTGTGTTTGCAGTTTACTCTGTCATCTCACCTGTCATACTATTAGCCATCTCTAAATAATTTTGGCTCGAGTGTTTGAATTTGCCTTTTTGTCAGGTAGAAAGAGCCCTTGAGCTGCACGATTTTCCAAACACCAAAATCAAGAGAAATGTGCTTCCAGAAATCATAATCTGGTTATGCAAATTGACAGACCTTCTGATGAACAGGGTCACATAGAGGTTTAGGGGGTTAGTTTCACCCAAAAAGTATTTGTTCAAGCCTGAAAACTGTGCCATGTCTTAGTAATTTGGGGGTAAACTGTCCCTTTAAAGAGCATCTCTCAATAGGCAAAACCAAGTTAAGTTAGGAAGGAGGTCCTACTGTGAATGTCAATACAGCAAAAGGGGCCCATGAGTTCTGGTCAGTGAGGCTTGCTTCTAGAATTATTCACACCCTTCCTCCTTGCACTTGGATTCAAGGTCATTTTAATGGGATTGCACTCCAAAGCACCCGGGGGTTTAAGGTCCGTGACAAAGCCGATTAACTAAATGATTGACTGGACATGACCAACAATGATGGGAAATAAAACTTAGAAGAATATTTTATTAAACTCTGCTGCCATTAGAGATCAGAGAGGAACAAAAAAAATTGTAAAAAAATATACCCATGTAAATTATTGCACATGATGTGGATCATCCGGTTTGTGTTTTTTTGTTTTAGCAATTATTTACTCATCAAATTATTTTGTGAACAATTTTGGTATGTTCTTTTTAATCATTCTGAATTTTAATTCATGAGTAAATACGTGAATTCCCAGCAAACCATGAGTTGCCCAAACATCTTTGAAAAGTGTCTATTAATATCCGAGGGATTACCATAAAACCAGACGCCAGAAAGAAACCACCGGAAAGACTTGCCAAGAAAAAGCTACCACTCACTACCAAAAAATCTACCGAAATACTCAGAATGAGTTTCACAGGACAATAAAAATCCCTTTTTTCCCCTGGTGATGATGAAGCATGATTAACATAAAGATTCTTTTCCAGTACATTTTCCACCAAATCCGCATCTTACTTTCATGGTTTCCTGCAAATTTCAAGTTGATTTTCATGCAGTTTCTGACCATCTTTCATGTATTTTCTGGCAAATTTTGTTTGTTTGTGATGAATTTTGGGAAGCCATCTGTGTTTGTTTTTTCGTTTTTTTCGCCATCTTCGTCTTCTTCAATGTCAGAATTGAACAGCCTCAGAATTACTTCATCACACACTTCCTCAGTCTCTCTTGCCGGCATGAAGCTCGTTAGCCCAAAAAATCTATAATTTAGCCGCATCATTGTTTAAGCCGCAGTGTTCAAAGCGTGTGAAAAAAGTAGCAGTTTATAGTCCGGAAATTATGGCAATTAATTTTTTGGGATAATATCTTGATTATTTTCTGGTCATTATTTAAGAAAGTATGGTTTGGAAACATCATTTCAACCAATTATGAAAAAAACTCATAACAAAATTACAAATCAGAAATTTCCCTGGAACTTTAAAGTTCCTTGGTGAGAAGGACAAGATCAAGCACATAAGAAGATATTCTGTGACCAGTCCTTATTTACCACTGATCTTCATGAAACCACATCATCCCCTTACCATCTCATCTGTGCACAGACAAGAAACCAAATTAAGTATCTTCGCAAGAAAGGAAACAGGCCAGTCTGACCAAAATGGTCTATTCCAAACAAAGTGCATAAAGTCCATGATGGCAAAAACAAGGTGCTATATTCCCGCAAACACAGCCATTCCCCTCAGAATTTGCCAGGTCCTCCAACAGGCAGTGAAGTTGCCAGCCTGCAGGTGAAGAAGCAGAGAAGAGCCACCACAGCAACCAGAAGAGCTCCACACAGGACCGTGGTCAGCACAAAATGGAGGCCCAGCTCAGCCATGCCACCAAGAAGTGTGGATGCTTCCAGAGGAATGAAAGCTGTTTACAGGGTGACGAGCCGGCATCTACTGTACATGTGTCACCACAACATGAAGATTTTCTCAGGTAACTTAAGGATTAGGATTTGTGATTGTGCTCAACAGACAGGTGACATGCCTATCCTAGCTATCATTGGGCGATATGCCAGGTTGAACTTGGGCCGGTTGCCAGTCTATCACATTGTTACATATAGAGCCGTACAACCATTCACTCTCTCATTCACACATCTGTGCAATGAAGGATCTCCAATGAATCCAACGCATGTTTTCAGACTATGGGAGGAAACAGAAGCTGAAGGAAACCCTAGCAGACCATGGGTAGACCATGCAAGCTCTACACAGAAAGGCCCCCAGTATGAATTGAACCAGGGACCTCCGCTAACCATAAGGCCACAGTGTCACCTGTTGCAGATATTCACGAATTTTATGACTGGAGATTACAGACTGTTGAAAAGTTCTGAATGCATTTCCTGTCCGGTCCTACCAGCAAGGACATAAAACTATAAACATATGTCATTCCACCCATTAACAACTACCATCTGCATACTTCAAACACACTTCCAAGAAAGCCAGGGCAAAAACAATACCACTGCATTTAAGAGCCTCCCTTTTTCTGGGCTGGAAATTACATCTGGTCAGATACACGACACACTTTTATTCGACACTTTCTCTGTTTTCCCAGTGTGATGAAGAGAGGCTGATCTCCATTTCATTTTAAGATGTTATTTCGAGAAACTTCTAGATCAAAGATGAACCAGATGATTTTCAAGAGCATGTAATTCATTATTTAGGGAATGGAAAAAAAAAACAAAAAAACAATTCCATTACATAAAGCATTCATTTCTCTGGAGGACAGTGAAGTCTTCTTTATTGCACATTTCCATCCATATAATTTCAAAATTTTGAAATTTCTTGCAATGTTTCAGGCAAACTTCCAGCTGATTTTCATATATTTGGCGGGGAATTGTTGACTTTAAGATAACTCTGCTCATCACTGATGGCTTAAAAAGGTGAATGAAGCAGGCCAAACATCTCATGTGCCTTGACCACCCAAAATTAAGTAAAAAGAAAAAAAGCAAACCATGATCCTAACAGGCTGGGACACTTACAGTATCAATATTTCGGCTTAACAGCATCACAATTGAGTAATAGCTCAAAGTGTAAACTATGGACGAGGAAGACCCCCCCCCCCCCCCCCCCCCCACCTCCAAAACCCTCCACATT
>CAAKHD010013450.1:223534-233851 GCA_901007705.1 Fistularia tabacaria
ACACGACGCTCTTCCATCACTGCTACTACGTCAGAAACTGCTACACCAATTACTACTGCTGATATCAATGATAATAAGAATGGTATTTTATTTGTGGCACAAGCATATGCCTAAAACAGAAATAAGTCGATGTAGGTGATGAAACAAAAAAGGGAGATAATAGTTTGGAAATAAGCGTTCTATGGATGAAAATAAATTAAAACACGTCTTGGCTCGGTCTGTTATTGGAAAAATGATATTTAATGATAGCAGCATATGTTGCTCTTTATCGGCTTCGTCGATTCCGCCAAATGGCTAACTGCTTATTAGCGTCTGTGAAAGTTGCACAGTTGCGAATAACTCTTCTCACTGACTGCCATTCAGTAAACAAAAGTATGCATATATAAGCAAGAAAATAGTGTAGTCTCCCATTCTAGTAATTACTGATGAACTCGGTGAGCCTTGAAGATAGATTCCGGGGAAAAAAAAAAAAAATCGATCCTTCACAAAGTCTAGCGGATTGTACGACGCCACTTCCGGGCTCTGCCGATTAGGTCTCGGGCGGACGTGAAATATCTAGACAGCGAAGCACTCACTTACTCTCTGGGTGGATGGACGGCGGGAGCGCGCTCGCTGTCCCGTCAGAAAACACTACCGTGACTCGTCAGTGACGGCGGACCGTCCTACTGCACGGTAAGCCCACGTCTTCGCACATTTTCCGCGAGAGAAAATCCTTTTTTTTTTTTTTTTACATTAAAAAAAATCCTTGACACGAATTAATTTTAATCTGACGGGGGACTGACATGAATTCACACGAATGCAATTTTATGCCGGGAGCAGACTATATATGGGAACTCACGTGGAGTTCAGTGACCTTATGGTTTCTTGCGTTGTGTGGGTTAAATTGTGAAACAGCTGGGGGTGATCTTCACTCGTTCTGCTTCTTCATAGAAAATACACGCACTCTATTTGCCACATATCACTCTGTTTCAACCGGGAAGAGTCCTGACAACCACAGCGTTGCCATGTCCTCACGGTGGGTTCAGGGACTAAATGACATGGTGCTCGTTCGGATTACCCCACAGCATTTCACCAGGTGACGCCTCACAGTTTTCACAACACCCATCGGTGGTGTTTATTTAGGTTGGGTTTAATGACTACAACAGTTCCCCATAAATCCATAAATATATACTTTTACCACATAAATCTCTCCTGAATTGTTTTCATCAGGAAGCACAGAGACGGAGGCTTTGCAAAGTGATATAAAGTAGCCATCTGTGTGTGTGTGTGTGTGTGTTACTGTGATCGTATATGAACTTGGCTGATGCCCAAACATCTACTGAAAATAAGTGGAAGGAAATAGTGGGCGAAAGTTTAAGGACTTGGCAATATTAAAACCGATTATACCCAAAGATCCAGGACCCTGTTTTTTATTTGCAGAGGAAAATCCTATATTGGCTAGTAAACACCAATAAATGGTGTTCATTGGTAGTCTCATCACAGTTATTATTTTCTTGTAAGATTGCTAATCCCGACCCCCATCGTTGATATGACCTCAATTTTCAGTTTGATCTAAATGTACTTCAATGGTACCTTCAGAAAAATCTTTTTTGCTATTTCATTTTTTGTCAGCTCGAGGTCAGATTTTATGTTTTTTTTCCCTTTTCATTCCAATTGAAGGCAATGAACGGTCCATTTTTATTTATTTATTTTCAATAAATTTCTCACAGATTCTGAGGTAATTACTTTCAGATTTTTTTGAAAGCTCCAGTGCGCCAGTGGTGTTTTTGTAAACAGTAACAAGCAAGTTTTCAGAGACATGTGACAACTGTCCGGATGTAGACTGCTTAATTGTGCAAAATATTTTTCTATACTATGTTGATCATGATCCAGAGATATCTTGTTATCACCGTTGTTTTTATGTTGTTTCCTCTCAGTGACAAACAGCATGTTATCCATTCGTTATATCAGACTTAGTGGACTGTTTCTCCAGCAATCAGCTGTCAGTCTTTATGATAAAAACTGCTGGCCGGGTGTGTGGTTGGTGTGATATATTTTTCTCTTTGGCTTGGATGTCAGTTTACTCTGCAGTTATTCATTACCAAGGTGTCAGTACAAGTGCACGTGAACGTGTTCGTGCGTATGTGGTTATGTGTGCACGCTGCACGGCACTATAAGTACTGCTGTGACCAGCTGTTATCTGTCTGTGTAGTGGCTCAAACCTCTGATGTGTCATTTCTTTAATCCCACTCTGGAGAGAATCTGGTCTGAAGCTCTTTAAATAGCATTCTGGTCGGTAGGGAAAAAAAAAATATTCCCTGTGATTTGGGCTTATTTCTAAGTAATTATGAACATGGTGATTTGTGGTGGATAAAGTTTAAAAACGATTGAAAACATCTTATTTAAGGCTGAAAACCTCCAATGTTGAAGCTAAACCTTATTCTATGGTAATGTCATAATCACAGTATTTAATTTCATATTGCTTTGTTTTGACAAATTCATACACTCAATACAGCTGAAAGTTATATTTGGACACGAAAGGAGAAAAGTGAGTTTCAGCTTGGCAGAATAATTGAGGGTTTGATTTCACTTTTGTTGAATGGTCTCAGGATTGCAATGATTAGTGATTAGATTTAATTAAAATTAATATAAGCGTTTTGAACTTTTTAAAGTGATTCGTCATTAAAATATGTATTTCGAATTTTTAGTCATTTCCTTGCTGTTTCTGAATTACTTTACAATTGTGGGGGAGTTTTGGCTGCTGTTTCAGCCACACTGTTTTTATGTCCATTCTCAATCACATCTGTGCCAATTCCTGATGATAGATAAATCTCTGCTGAATTTAAATGTCACCCTTTACTCAATTTTACTCATTTTATTGCCTCTTGGATGTGACAGATAAGAACAGGTGAATTTTGGGGTAAAAAGTGATCGCTATGCCATTGATCTGTGTCAAAGTTAAATGACATTACATTACAAAATGGACAAAACTAAATAAGAATATTTAAGTGTGTTGCCTAAGGCTGCTGTGGATCAGCTTGTGTGGAGTTTGCATGCTTCAACCTCCCAAGAGAATATTGGGGGTCGAATTCCTCTTGCAGCCTTATTTTGGTGCTCAGAGGCTAAAAAGTGTGTGAAACCCTGGTGTAGTAGTATTATAAAGGTCATATTTTAGTCTCAGCACCTGAATGTAACTGATGGGCATGTTGGAATTTCTGAATAGAAAAATACTACACAAATACGCTCAGCTTATTCAACCAGAAAGAAGGGTTTTTGAGCCATTAACATGAGACAGGGCACCTGAAACGTGCAAAGCGGAATTAGAAAAAGTTTAGTTGGCATTTTAATAACTGCATTTTATCAAAGTCTTGCATATGTGGGACTAAAAATAAACTGAAGCAATAATAGCTTAGTTTAGAGTTCTAGAGCAGAGAAAAGCTGATTAAAAGTGAAAAGTTTCTTTTTTTTCAGTCGTCAAATTCCGTTATCAGGGTGTTTTCTCCAAAGGGAAACAACAGTGAACTGTGAAAGAAGAGACATTTGACATCGGGGGTCAACAGTTAAATCCTGAGACAACCCTCATTGCTATCTGTTGCCTCCAGGCCCTCCGCAGCTGCGGGGCTGGGCACCAGCACATGAAACCAAAAAGCTGAACTGGCTTGTGACTGCGTTGAATGCTCCTGATGAGTCATTGTCCCACTTTGTATGGCTTCACCAGATTTGGGGTGGGGGGCAAAAAGACAGCTTACACAAGCGCGCAGGTAGTTGACGCGGCACAGGGCCACTGTGCACGTTTGTGAACCGCAAACAGCTTTACGCGCACAGTATAAACAGGCGCTCTGTTTGCAGCCCCAGGGTGGTGAAGTTCTATCACAGGCGTTTTGTTTGCATGGCACTTGTTAAATCTTGTTGAAAATAATGTGTGGTCATGTTTACTTTTGATCTTGTGGCATTTCTGGAATGTTTTCTCTTACGAAGCAGATTCAGGGGGACAGTGATTCTGATAGCTCTTGGAGGAGGATGTCCTTTTAGATGCTGATTGCCGGTAATCTTTTTAATTAAACTGGAGGTTAAGAGCAGGTCAACCTCCTGCCCACAGGAGTTGCCACTGAAGCTGATATGTGATCTGTCCTGTAATTCTGTGATGTGATTCTATGCGGCACTGAAGCCCTTCACTGGAAGTCGTTTATTACTCTGGCGAGATGTTAAGGCCTTTCGCTGAATGGACCTAAATCATGAAAACTTCACTATAATTGAAACGTCGATGTGTAATCGATGGTTGGTTGTGAGCTTCGTGTCACGATGTGCCATGGCAATCATTTGATTTAGACCAGGACATCAGCTAAGGTAGACATTGTGTTGTTTTTTAAGGTTTTTTTTTTTTGCCAGCAAAGCAAAATCCAATGTCCTTCAAAGATGTAAATACTAACTTCCACAGAGCAGAGCCTGACAGTCCAAGTTACATTACATTACAACTAAAATGTAACATATCCTTGAAGTATTTCTGTCATTAATTTGACCTCTTCTACAGTCTTTTTTTTTTTTCAGACCTCTCAGCAGTCTCAGGTGTTGTCATCAGTTTTCATATGTGAAAATATTCAAAGTGAGCAATGCATGACTAAATAAACTACTACTTGGGACATTTTTCAGAAGAAGTTCATAAACATTTCACATTATTTTCATCCATTTTTGTCTTTGGATATCGGTCGGGTGCCCCTTTCAAAGTCTGAACAGGCTGATCTTTTCTCCTCAGGATTCATGAATCACAGGTCATATTGTCATTTCAACATTTAAAAATGATATTTCACTCGATGTCAAGTGGTTAATTTGAATGCCATTGTGAGTTCTTATTCTTGCTCGATGTCGGCACAGACACAGGTTAGAAAGGTGGCACCTTGCCAGACTTTGGTTGTTGAATGCAGAGTTTTTTTGGCCCACGTCCAACACTGTCTGTTAATGGCCCAGAGGTTCAGTTTTTCTTCCAGTGTCTTATCAGACCTGCTGTTTTTCAAAAAATTCTCCTCCTCATTAATCTCTGCAGAAATAAAATGTCAATCCGTACTAATAATCCATTGTTTTCATAGAACCCCATCCTTAATAAAAACACAATTCCTTTTTTCACTCATACTGATGCATCTGAGCCAGAAACAATTGTTTGGTTTGCATGATCAGTGACGACATACTTACGCACATGTGTGGTTTAGGGGCCACAGTCAAGAGGCCATGGTCTCACGTTGTTTCCTAGAATGGCCTGGTGTCTTCACATGCTATTTATTTTTTTGTGAAGGCCCTGCGAGGCCCTGCAGAGTGGTAGATGTGAAACACACTTTCCTTTAGACATTTAGACTGAGGGACAAATCTTTTTGTATTTAAACAGCTCCCTCTTGACTCAGCATCAACAGGAAGTTCTCAGAACATTTTAGTATCATTGATAGTCTCTTGAAAGAGGAAAAGTCAAAGTATGATAATTAGACAAGAATAGAATTTTATTTAGATAGGGATGATGGTGTTTAACAAAGAATCATTAGGATGCAATAGATGTCCTGCACAGAGAGCTTATAGCTATTGATTTAATTTCAACTCAAGTTGGACCTCTACACAGACAAGATAGTCAACACAACTAAATAATATATCATCAATGCGTTAATGCTACACTATACAACACCATTAAAATTATTATCAAAACATCGCAATAAATCTTTGAATGACAAACAAATTAAAGCTAAATTACACAGCATATCAAACTATATACCACAAAACACTATATACCACAAAATACATATCATCCATAACACCCTTCACATGGGTACATCTTTGTTTTTCTTTTAGCCAGCACTTAATGTTTGTCGTAAACAGCTTCATAACTGGAATCATTACATTTCAGTTGGCAATGTGTTCCAGAGCTGATGACCTTAAATGTAGAAAACAAGGTGCCCAAGCATAGATCCACATTGTGGTATATTACAGTTATCATTCACCATGACCCTGGTTACTCTAATAATGTCATAACTTTGGATGTTAAATATTGAGTCTCTGAGGCTAAACTGTGTAGAAATTTGAAAAATAACGTGGAAAAGCTCACTGAAACTCTGAAAGTTAAGTAAAATTTACATTTTTAGTATACATCAGTATGACTAACAGATGGGCTTTCTGTCCATTATTTTCGGGGCCTGATTGTACAAAGATGACGTGTCTGGTTAGTGGTGATGACCAGATATGTCTGGTTATGGATGGTGATGTTTAGCCCAAACTGTCATACAAAAATGTAAAAAGAAATCATAGCATGCATAAACATTTGAGGTGCCTGAATAGGTATATTTCTTACGAGTTGAAGAATTGAGGTTAGTTTTTACTGCGATTGAAATTTTCCTCGCATGTTTATAGTATTTAAGATGTGGGTCTAAGAATATACCTAGAAAGTTAAATTCAATAACCTCCTGATGCCTTCATTTTGTGGAGTGATTTTCATTGTTCAATGTGTTTTCTGATGGAGCAACACAAAGAAACTGTTTAGTTTTTCTCCAAATTGAGAACTTAATCGTTATGTTGCTGCCATTGTTGGAAATCTTCCAGGCATATCATTAACACCTCAATGGCCTTGCTAGATGACATGGCCGGTGTATAGATAACCCTGCCATCTACATAAAAGTGGTAGCTGGCTGCTGGGCAATTTAAGGGCAAATCATTTATAAAGAGACAACATAACGGGGGACCCAGTATTGAACTTTGGGGTATTCCCATTTTGTTGTTCAAAAAATATGTCCTAATGGAGAAATGAATGAGATGAGTCAAAAGATTTGTTAATATATAGTTATAGAGTATAACGTAATAAAGCCTTCTTTTACCTAAATGACTTTTACTAGATCTGCGTCACTATCCACCATGATACGAAATGGAATTTGATGATCCCATACATCCTATATCATGAGATTCAATGTTTTGAGTTCTTCCTCAACTGACTGTTGGAAATATGTATTAAATTCATGTGGCTTGATAGGATTTTCAGAGATATTCCTATTATTTATTTTCTGCTCCTTCATCTGTTTTTGGTGATATGATTAGACAGTTAATTTGTTGAGGTGTTTCCACAAGGAGGCATTGTTGCCCTTAGCTTTTCCCTGTTAGTTGTGTTTAGTATGAGACTGGCTTTGTGAAATTCCAGAACGACTTTTAGTTTAAAATTTTCGTAGATTGACCTATAAATATTAAGTTGATGTTTTCAAGATTAAATCTCTTTTCTAGATAAGTTTATTAGTCATTTTTTAGCTGTCATAAAGTTGCCCTCTTTCATTTTTTTTCTGTTCAATTTACAATAGAATTAGTCATAGAATTACAGCACCTCATCAAGTCATAAGTTTCCTCAATCCAATTCCTATCAATACTTACTATCAAAACTTGAGTTCTGAAACTCTGAATCGGGGGACCGTTATCTTTACTTGCTACTACCAAAGTAATGCAGGTGTGGTTCTGACTGGTTTCTAACAGTTAATGTCATGTTACGGGCTGACATTCCAGTCACTCGATTCACCAGTTTTGTTATCCTGTCTGGTTTATTGGCAAATGTCATGTCATTGTAGTCATTGTTGTCAAGCTTTTTCATCACATTTTGTCATTCATTATAAATAGCATTTTATAAACAGTTTGATAGCTAAAATGCCTTTGCTGAATTTACAATCTGAAGTAGCCCAACTCCTGTTTAGACCTTATTTTTGTTCGTCATGTGCGTGGGGTGAATGACGTGCATCTAACCTTTTGAAAGTTTTATCTCATTTGTGTCAAATTTGTTGCACGCCAGCGTTTCATGAAGAGGAAAAGGAAAGACCGGTTCCAGTAAACGGTGATTCATCTCTTAGAGTGTCACTGTTTTTTAAACAACATGACATAATTCTGCACATACTCACAGGAAAGGATTCAGATGTTATCAAATTATTTTGCTTACTACATTGGTAGTGAAACACACCACTTGAGTCACTGTATATTAGAACATTAGTGTGTCTAATCTGGGGCGCAATAGATATTGATATATATCAGAATACTTTTCATAGTGTCCTGAAAGTTGCAACATTTTCAGTCTCTGCATGTCAAGTATTTGAGTGTGTCATTTGTCATGTCATTTTCAAGTATGTATTGGTTCTTTTTGTCTCCTACATCTTCTTGCTGATTTTTAGGTCATTTTTATGTACTTTTTCTAGGAAATTTCTTGCACATGTTAGTTTTATTCTTGCTTATTTCTCTGTAATTGTTTCACTGTTTTTTTACAACTAATTGCTTGGTATTATAGATAATGTCTTGTTAATTTTTCTTCACTCCTCAGTGCTTTTTTTCTTTTAATTTTAAAGTTTGAAGCTAAAGAGATCTAAACCAGTATTTTAAGAAGAAAGAAATTGATTTATTCGTCACATGCAATACAACATCAGCAAAATTTGACCACTGCATTTAACCCATCATGGATGAACCATGAGCAGAACGCAGCCACTGAGAAGGGCCAGGGGAGCAGTTAGGGGTTTAGTGTCTTGCTCAACAACACTTTGACAGGCTAGGAGGAGCCGGGAATCGAACCAGGAATGTTCCTTCCATGAATGACTGCTCTTACCCCCCCGCGCCACTCTGCAGGGTATTAAATGGAAGCTTCTTAATCTCTTGATCTTGATTTCTCAACGTATTGCATAAAAATACAACACATAAGTGTTTCTATAAAGTGCTGATTTATAACATTTTCTCCTGTCGTCGTGTGTTTAAAAATCCCGTTAGATACCAATAAAATGAAGCCTGTTATTGTTGGGCAAAGAGGCTTTGACCAGAAGTTCCTATGAAGGAACAAATTGTTGACTGCAGATAGTCTGTTCAGTTATTTAGAATGGTTCATAAAAATGATACAAAGTTGTTAAAATGCTGCACCACCACCCCGACAGGACTCCTGCTTATGCCAGACTTAAACCTTACGATTTTCTAGTCGCAGACTTAATAAGTCGGAAGGAAATCTTAGCTGCTTTTGTGGGGAGGAGGGGGCACATCTTTACTCTAGACAAATCACCATCAGTCAATCTTATGTGAAAGAAAGAAAGAAAGAAAGAAAGAAAGAAAGAAAGAAAGAAGCACTACCACTACTACTAAGGGTAGTAAATATATATTTTATTGCTAAAATATGAATATATTTTGGATTAATATAATGAAACAACATAGAGGTTTCGCAAGGGTTAACAAAAACATTGTAGACAGACGGATCAACATTCAGAAAGTAGAAAATTATTCAGTAATGTTCTTTTTTTGTTAAATGAAACTGTCTCTCATCTGCAAAACAGCAAAAACAACAAAAGTTGTGAATCTCCAAAATCAAGAAATCAGAATGGACAGGAAATGAGAAATAGATAAATAAATAAGAAATCGCTTTAAACTAGCAAGAACAGACCAAAAACGTGAGAAGAAAATTCCTGCACTTTATTAAAACAGAGTTAAACAATTTTAAGAAGTTACCAATAGAATAATGAGGATTTATTCCTTCGTTATCTATACTGCTTATCCTACTCTAAGGGTCGCACGGGGGCTGGCGCCTATCCCAGTTGTCATTGGGCAAGAGCCGGGGTTCACCCTGGCCCAGTCGCTAGTCGATCACATGGCCACATACAGAGAAAAACAACCATTCACGCTCTCGTGTGCAGAAATGATCAATATATTTCTTTTAAAAGGCTTTGAAAACTATGAACACTGGTTCTTTTATAATTTCTTCTTAATGGTATGATGTGAAGTATTTTCTATCCTGGCCAGCCATTTTTGTCAAAATATTCATTAAACAAGTATGAGAAACCTAAAATTATTTAATCAGTCACCTTTAAACTATCAATGGATTTCTTATCAGTGTAAAAAAACTACTAATTACAAATGTCCTAATGTTCATTGCAAGGTGCTAGGATTCTTAGGTACTGTTGTGCAATATTAAACGATCAGTTTTGTGAAATGGAACATCTGTAATCCTATCATGAGCAGTAAGCAAAATATTGATCATCCTTCGTGTTTGTGTGGTGGGCGCGAGAGCTGTCCGACATCAATAGCCCCATTAGGCTCTGGTTGCTTTCAGCTATAGGTCATTCAACACTGTTTTTTATAATTGAAAATGCCCTAAAAAGATTTGACAGTTCCTTGCCTGGGGCCTTCTCACCCAGCTCCCTCTGGCTCACAACCCGCATTCAACCAAATCACGATGTTGCTGCCTTGCTGAGTTCCTGCTGAAAATGTGGGTTAAAAAAAGGTTGATTATTTTTCTTTTTACTTAATCCTAAGGTATTAGCATGAAAATCATATAGTGTGTGTGTGTGTGTGTGTGTGTGTGTGTGTGTGTGT
>CAAKHD010013450.1:234932-245504 GCA_901007705.1 Fistularia tabacaria
GTCCTTGCCTTCCCTTCCCTACCCGAATCTATTTATGTTTGAAAAACTATTTATATTTCTATTCACCTCAGACATAGGCGCATGCCTGCACACATGCACATGAACATCCATTATGCAGACAAGTGGCTTTTTAAGCCAATATAATTGATGGTTTAACAACCACAGAGTGGGTTTGTGCCCAGATACATGTTATCTCTTCACCGTCTCTTTCCCTTATCAACCTTGTCCAAAGTAATCATGTTGTTTCCATGGAAGTCCCAGATAAGTTGGGAAACAGTTGTGTCTGGGTTCATAACATCAACAGCCAAATTTGCTGCCGTTTCCAGGAACCTTGTTAGAAACGGTTGCTCAACTTCACTATCTGCTGTCACTTAATCCAGTTAGTGAATAATAATTGCACTGAAAAAAAACTCTGTGGCAACACTTTGCATGGAGTGTCAGTTCATTTCCATTTCAGGTCTCTCTGACGAGCCAGAGGCTTTTTAAATGCTTGTTTTTCTAATTGAGTTTGGCCCAGATGAAGTCCCTCCCCCATCAGTGTCACAACCCAGCTCTATTCCCTCATGGCCTCGTCCCTCCTCCTTATCCAGCTGCGCTCACAAGCATTCACATCAAATGTCACAGTCATGCAGTGTCCCAGATATAAAAACTTTGGCACAGCATATCACGTAAATATTTCAAATACCTAGACATTTTGGTTAGTGTTTCGAAGAAAAGTAAATTACTAATTACCAGTTTAATTACTAATATGATATGGAAAAAAAAAAACTATTTTCAATGTAAGGTTTTTAATATTTTTATACCAGATTCAATCGTACATCATATTTTTATTTATGTGGAAAAATATTTTTGTACTGCATCCTAGTTATAGATAATATATTACATAGGGTGTCATGTATCTGGGTGAAATGTGCTTATTTAAAATGAAAACACAACTACTTTGTCATCATAGCACCCTAACACTTTTGAAATTGCTTACTTTTTGGCCAGAAAGCAAGAGCCCCACATCATCCACCAAACTGCTCCTTTTTTAAAATGTAATCTCTCATGACACATCAGACGAAAAGGGGGGGCATTATTCTGCTTTTGGCAACAAAGATGCAATCTCCAGTGTGTTTAGAAATAGTATTGGATGGTAGTGCATCACAGATGAAGTGCATTATATTGTTTACTGGTTCCCCTTCTTTTCTCCAGCTGAGTCTTTCGCTGGCTGTAAGTTGTCTTGCACAATCAGTGTTCCCTTATCACATAAATGTGTTATTCATAAACCTGTTCAATTACTAATGTTTGATTTTAAAGTCACAATACACATCATTATTCATGAAAAATTGATTTTTATCTGAAAAAGTACATATGAGATTTAAAAAAAGTAAATGGGGGCAAACTTTGTAACAGTCACTGCATCAAACTGTGGCAAAGATATAACTTCACATCACAATATTTACTAAATATAACCAGAGGTTTATTTATAACAGAGTGTGGCTGATATAATTGGCGTAATCACCAACAGATAGCATCTGGCTCATAAGACAGATCTATGAATATTTATAGTGGTTTATCTTCGTTTCCTCAGTGTGTGACAATTATTTGTTGCCATTAAAATGAGTTGCTAATTTTAACCGAGTGTTCCAAAACATCAACAAATTACCGGTTTCCATCCAATTAATTAATTATGGTGTTTATTCATCGGGAAAAGTACAAAGTGGCTATAGCTCTCAAGTCGATTGTCTGAAGTCGAAGAAGAGGCACCAAAAGTGATGATGGTTTGTTTGGGGATTTTTTTCCTTGAAATAAAAATTGTGCAGTATATATGCAGCTACCAGCCCAGAATTTGAGCAACTCTCAAGGCAAGAGAAGAGGAAGAACAACCTGTAGATAAAAATTATCTTTGAAACTGCTGATGTTTGATGTGTTTAAAATTATTTTACTGGCCAGCCTGGAACTTTTACAATAGAACGGTATTTTGCAGCTTTTAAAGAAAGGTTTTAATGATTCGGCTTTTCCGTTCAGGGGTCGCTACAGCGAATCAAACTTCTCCATCTAAACCTTGTTTTTATATATACAGTCGGCACAGAAAGTATTCAGACCCCTTCACATTTTTCACTCTTTGTTTCATTGCAACCATTTGCTAAAATCAGAAAGGTTCATTTTTTTTCTCATTAATGTACACTCAGCAACCAACCTTGACCGAAAAAAAAGAAATGTAGAAATTATTGAAAATTTATTTTAAAAGAACTGAAATATCACCTGGTCATAAGTATTCATACCCTTTGCTCAGTATTGAGTAGAAGCACCATTTTGAGCAAGTAAAGCCATGAGTCTTCTTGGGAATGATGCAACAAGTTTTTCACACCTGTATTTTTTGGGATCCAGTGCAATTCTTTTTTGCAGATCTTCTCCAGTTCTGTCAGGTTTGATGGTGAACATTGGTGGACAACCATTTTCAGGTCTCACCAGAGATGCTCAATTTGGTTGAGGTCAGGGCTCTGGCATGGCCAGAGTTGTTCCGAAGCCAACCCTTTGTTATTTTAGCTGTGTGCTAAGGGTCAATGTCTTGTTGGAAGGTGAACCTTCGGCCCAGTCTGAGGTCCTGAGCACTCTGGGAGAGGTTTTCTTCCAGGATATCTCTGTACTTGGCCGCATTCATCTTTCCTTCGATTGCAACCAGTTGTCCTGTCACTGCGGCTGAAAAACACCCCCATAGCATGATGGTGCCACCACCATGTTTCACTGTTGGGATTGTATTGGGCAGGTGATGAGCAGTGCCTGGTTTTCTCCACACATACCGCTTAGAATGAATGCCAAAAAGTTCAATCTTGGTCTCATCAGACCAGAGACTCTTATTTCTCATAGTCTTGGAGTCCTTCATGTGTTTTTTGGCAAACTCAATGCGGGCTTTCGTATGTCTTGCACCGAGGAGAGGCTTCCGTCAGGCCACTCTGCCATAAAGCCACGACTGGTGGAGGGCTCCAGTGTTAGTTGACTTTGTGGAACTTTATCCCATCTCCCTGCTGAACCTCTGAAGCTCAGCCACAGTGATCTTTGGGGTCTTCTTTACCTCTCTCATCAGGGCTCTTCTCCCACGATTGCTCAGTTTAGCTGGACGGCCAGGTCTGGGAATAACTCTGGTCATCCCAAACTTCTTCCATTTAAGGATTGCGGAGGTCACTGTGTTCTTAGGAACCTTGAGTGCTGCAGAAAGTCTCCAATGAAGGAGCAGAATCATCTCAACGAGGATCAGAAGAAATGGACAGCATGTGTGTTAAATATGAGTGTCACAGCCGAGGGTCTAAATACTTATGACCAGGTGATATTTCAGTTTTTCTTTTTTTATAAATTTGCAATAATTTCTACATTTCTTTTTTTTTTCTGTCAAGATGGGGTGCTGAGCGTTCATTAATGAGAAATAAAATGAACTTTTCAGATTTTAGCAAATGGCTGCAATGAAACAGTGAAAAATTTAAGTGTGTGTGTGTGTTGTGTGTGTGTGTGTGTGCGTGCGTGCGTGTGTGTGTGTGTGTGTGTGTGTGTGTGTGTCAATTCATTGCATTTGTTCAACCAAACTTTTTATTTAAAGTTAGATTTAAAATTTTCCAGTCCTGTATGTTGAATAGCATGATTTCTGCTTTTTGTAATTTATTTATTTGTGTATATGTATATGTTTTATACACACATCTGTATACACGCAATAATTTTGTGTGTACACAATTTTTTTTTTGTTTTTGATTAATTAATTAATTTTATTTATTTATTCATTTTTGAATATATTGTGAAATCCAGTACATGATTTCTATGGTACAGCTGAACTCCACGATAGATGGACCAACTAACATTAGAAATAATGTAAAAAAATCATTTTCTATCATTTATTTATAATCACTTTTGATTGATGTCAGTCACAGCCAGTGGAAATTAAGGAAATGTATTTGTTTACAAGGAAAAAAAAAATGAAAATAGACATATCTGTCAGAGGGGTAAAACCTGAATGAAATGCATAAACACTGTCATAATGGAACTGATCTAGCGAAGTTTCTTATCTATCATAAATCTTCAAGACGCTTTGATTTACGTCCTTTTTAGCAGCTCCGCTCATATCTTGACAATAAGAGAACAGTCTCGGCTGCAGTGCGTCACTCATGTCTCACTGACCTAGTAAACAGGAGACGCATGCACTGTCATGCCTATCAGGTATCGGCTACAAAGTTGTGTGGGGGGAGGAGAATGGATATTCCAGGCTCCTCCCCCAGCTGTATCATGTCCTATAGAAAAAACACTGGGTGTGACCTACAACCGCGAGGTTCCTTGCCCAAATCTATCGGGGAATGCGTGCATACACACACCCACAAGCTCACACACTTACAATCACACAGCCTCAGTCAGTGCTCCTTCCTGTTTTTCTCTAGTTCCGTCTTCTCTTCTCTCGTGCCATGTTTGTATAGACTGGCCTGGGGAGGAAGTTCTGAAAAACTATTACCCAGGAAGAGCAAGGAGGAGGAGGTAAACGAGTGTGAGAGGAGAACCCAAAAGGAGAACTTGCGAGGCTTTTTAGGAGCAGGCTTTTATTGGTTGTTGTGACGTTTTGCCCCCGGGGGTGTCTTTCAGATGCCATGGGGGCTGTTGTGGTTGAGGGGAGCATAAAAGTGGCACTGGAAGGAGAAAACTGACACAAACTTTGATTGTCATCTGAGGGACGGAGAGCTCCAACCAGACAGACCAGATTTGCCCTGATGGATTTGAGAGGGAAACCCTTCTGTGAAGCCCCAAACCATAGCTGCTGAGGAGCAGCCGTCACGCACACACAGAGTTGGGGGCTGAAAGGAGCATGGAAGCACTGAGAGAGTCTTTTCTGCATTTGACTTTTCAGATGTCAACATATAAGAGAGCCACGCTGGATGAAGAGGACCTTGTTGACTCCACAGGCGATGATATCTACCCATCAGCACCTATGCAGGTACGTTAGCCTGATGAAAATAAAATTACAGCTTTCATGTGTCAGTAAGAAAGTACATGTCTTCTGTAGCTTTACCCTGAATGGAAATCATCAGAATCTAAACATCTTTAGCTGTCAGTGATCATGTGTGGATTTCTTGAACCACTGTCTTTGGAATATCTTTGCAATGGTTACTTGATGTTAACTGATTAGTTATGGGGTTGGCCAAGATATCTATCTATAATGTATCTTGACCTTCTGTCATATGAATCAGAAGAATCAGAATTCTGATACATAATTTCCAATATCTAAAAAGCAGACACACTTTGGTTTTGGGGGGGAATTTGCTACTTGCTTTGCCCTCAGTAAATTGGAGAATCAGTGGTAAATTGGCATTACATTGGAATTACAAAAAAATTAATAAATACATTGAAAGAAGACAGCTAAGTATGTATCATCTTGAGAAATATTTTTTAATTGTAAAATACTTACATTTCTAATGGCAGAGCTGTGCTACTGTATCACATTTCTCTAATTTTTACACTTGTGAAAGCATTCCAGGCATTTAAGTAGACAGTCAACTCCACATCATGCCAGTGACACACTGTTTATTTTTTGTCAAATACTATAAAAACCATGATCTTCATAATTTTTCCAAATTGACCCACTTTGGTTATTTTCACTGGCTTAAAAGAATCATATACTAATTTCACAATTTACATGTCTGCTTACAAAGCTTGAAAGTCTCACACTATGGCTCAGCGTATATGTGTGTATTTAGTGCGGATTCTAATGGAGAAACCCAGAAATTCTGTACAACTGCAAATGTGAACTTGGAAAAAAAACATACCTGCTGCTTTATCAGGCGTTTTCTGTTGAATCATAGTGTGACACCAAACATCTTGCCCACTCTTTGTCCAGAGCCATCTGCTAACTAGTACAACAATGATATGAAAATAGGACAGTATAATCCAACCCTGTTCAAGAGATCCTTTGTTCTAGGGCTACAGTTTCAATGTTTTATGAATAATCTGTTGAAGATGTATTGATTTATTCTGATGGTAATGTCGGGGACCTACAGTTTCTGATGCTCTTGAACTTCACGAGTATGTACCAAGAGGACTTCTTTGTTAGTCCTGCAGTTGAGTTGAAACCACATCCAAGTGATCATTAAAGCAAATCAGCACTTCTACAAAATCAATCAATAAAAGCTGAACTTTTAATCCTCGAAAAGGAGATTTTATCTTGGATTGTACGTTATAATGTGTTAGTTTTATTGAGGCGCTCCGAATACATTGGTGAGGGAGTGTAACATTGTGTCTTGCATCTCGTCTTGAGACAAACATGATTCTTTGGTTGCCCAAATTTCTACAAGCCTCCATAATACATTCCAGAGGCCAGCCTGTTAAACAGATGGTTGACTTTGACCTGCAAGGCTTGGCATGCAGAAAGTAACTTGATGGTCCTCATATATTTCTTCACAGCTAAATTCATAATTAAATTCAAGGCAGGAGAACGGGGAAGTAACACATGAATTAAAATTTAAGTTTTTAAGAATTGACATGAGAATAATTACCTCATTCATACAGAAAACGTTGTTATTCTTGTTTGAACAGTTTACCGGATATGTTCTGTCACTTGCAAGTCAGTTTGTGTTAGGTTGATGCATTAGAGACCTTGAAACACTCGGCAGTCTTTGGTTTGTTACAGAGCCGTGCATCTTTTTGTGGTGGGTGACCCACAATGGGATACATTTTATATAAAATAATGAGTGATAAATAGTGTTTGTTCTTCAGCATCACACCATCCGTTTTACTAGAAGTCTTCGATAGGGGGTCAAGGTCCATGGAACAATGGTAGGGTCATCGTAAAAATTTTGGTTGATTTGATTCAAAGTGATTTTTTTGCAGTTATCATAATAATAATAATAATAATAATAATAATAATAATAATAATAATAATAATAATGTTTATATATATAATATAACATTTTATTTTATTTTATTTTTTTTACCACAAATTCAAATGTCTTTAGATACACATAAACATGAATCTAACATTTGGTGTCCAATGAAAAAATTACAATGCAGGTGTCGCGGCCACCCAACCCCCTGTACTTTTTACATGCCAAAAGTAAAAACATGAATGTATTTAAATGTTTGGTAATTAAATGCACAATAAAAAGGTATGTCTATACCTGGCGCTGAACCCAGTTTGATATAAAACACAATTTTATACAATATACATAGTGTGGGGTACATGGACCATTTCTCCATCAGTTAAGGGTTAAAGATCCCTACATTAGAAATAAACAAATGGAATTCCATCAACGCATCAAGTAGTCTCTTGTGAACTGCGCAAACTATTTTCTTGCACTTCTGAAAAGTACAGAAAGAAGTCGAAACAGGCTCTCAGTGCATTGATACCCCATTTCACTGGAAATACTATACATATGACCAAAATTCATATTCATGCATCTACATTTAATGCATTTGCTTTCTGCAGACGGAAAGTCAGAATACTCGATTGTTGGGTTCTCACAGGTCAAGTTAAAAATACCTTGTAGGTCCAAACTCACTGCTGAGCTCCTGGAATTAGGAATCTGTTGTGGCTTTGGAATTCGATTTGGCTTCATTGGTTTGACTGTTGAACTCTTGGCTCAGCAGCCGTGGACTGAATGCTTTTACACTTCAGGGTAGATGAATTCTATTGGATGAATGTTAGGTTAGCAGTCGGGCATTTATCTACGCTCAAATAGTTTTGCTGTATTCTGTGAAAGATTTGTGGGAGGCTCATGGAATCATTCCTATAGGAGATAAATTCCCTGTGCAGCTCTACTTAAGCATTGTCTGCAATGAAAAAGTACACAGTTGGTGTGTATTGGACTTGGATCTGCAGCATGAATCATTTTAATGCCTTTCAGGAAGTGCATATCCAGGGCCTCAGGTGAACTTTCTCCTCTGGTGCTTCTCCCTGAAATCTTGCCAACACCTGAACACATTGACTTAGAGATTGCACTTTCCTATATTCTCCATTGTAACTGTATTCCTGTGCCTCTTTGCAAATTTTCCTTGATAATAAAAAGTGTATGAAATAAATAAATAACAGACATTTTATAGATGCGCAGCTGAGAACAATTCCAATGATCCCCGCCACAGTGGGCGAACACAAAAAATGAAAAATTTGTGCATTGTTAGCTTCCCCGGAGTATATCCTTCTATTTTTCATTCAGATCACTTATTGCTTTTAATATCGGTCTGCAAAGGAACTTGGTAACTTTGCTTATCAGATCATCTTCTCTTTCGTAGCATGAAAAGATACATGTCATAACTAATCTGGAGTCCTCAAATCAAGTCCAATTCTGTTTGATTTTTTTTCTCCCCCAAGTATGGTGGAAAAAATGAACCTTTGCAGCAGGTTTCGCCAAGACTGAATATGGAACGCCTTCAAAAAGAAATACACTAAACAATACCCAGTTTGCTATTTTCTTCAGCTCAATTAGTTTCTGAGCAAACTGACTCACAAGTGACAGAGCATGTCCCATTCGCAGTTTCCACACAACAAATTAATCATTCTATTATCTGCTAATTAATAAGGATTAAGGGCCCATGACAAAACATAATATGTGAGACGAATGTCATTTCTCGTACAGACAGCTTTCAGATAGCTGTTTCTCTCAGAAGCAGGGCTGCACACTGCAGTTGAGAGCAAACTTTATCAAGTACATTTTTATGCCTTTTTTTTAATTTCTTTTATCAAGCACTTCAAGGCTTTCTGTGTGTTTTGTGTGCATGCAGGTGACGTTCTTGCAAGGCCGTGGTTCCACATGTTGGCCAGAGAGGACGCAGAGAGAGAAGAGGCTGCTGATTTTAGTGTGCATTGTGTCCGCAGGCTTGTTCATATCCCTCATCATAAATGGTGTCTTCTACAAACAGGGTGAGGGGGAAGCTTCATTTTGAACCACAATGTCAGAAATGACAGGAACCAGCTGTTTGTGTAACATAGACCGATTTTGCCATGTCTAAGATCTGAGCTCAGTTACAGTTTCTTTCTTTAATTTTTATTAATTTAAAAAAAAAAATGTAAATGAAACACTTTCTAATATGCTGAAGCAAATAGGGTGGTAAAGTGGCTCAACAGAAGGCCATATATTGCAATATACTGTAAAACTCCATGAATAAAAAAGCAGGGTGAATTTTTTGTTCATGTGTTTCTATGTGTGCACGCGCACGTGTGCACACATGTGTTACAGGATTTTACCCAAATAGAAAATGTCAATTACAGACCATTCTTTTTAATTTCACTCCAAAAGAGCAAAATAACTTTCTCCATGCTCACTGAATTCATTTGAAGTTTTAGAAGATCATGGATAAATAATAAATGAATAAATAGAGCAAAAAAATACAGTTTTAATTTAAATATTTATCATGGATAAATAATAAATAAATAGAGCAAAAAAAGACCCTTTTAATTTTTAGACCTTACCTGAACTCAGTTGAAAAAGTAAAATAAATAAAAAAACTCATATCATAGATTATATATATATATATATATATATATATATATATATATATATATAATAGTAATATGAAAAAAGAAGACCAGAAAAATGTAAAGACATTTAAACATTTTTAAATTATTTTTATAAAAATAGCCATTCATTGAAATTATATTTCTGGTACTGTATCAAATCATCAATCATTCGTTCGGGGTGCTGTTGAAGGAATGCAGCATTACAAGCAGCAATTCAATTTAAAATGGAGCTTAACCACTCCACATGATGGAAGGGGCCCATTTAATTTATGTATTTGTGTCCTTACTTGCTCACTAATGTCAGTTAATAAAAGAAATGTTGACTTAATTATTGATTTAATTAAATGGACAGAGTTTTTTAAAAAAGACCCATCTGACAGGATATGTAGTTTAATGAAATTCTTCAGTAAGAAATGCTAAACATTTTTATTGTATATGTGTCTAATTAAAAGCATGTGCCTTGGCTGCAGCATTAACCAGAGAATGTGCTGTTTATTTTTTTGCTACTAAAGCCACGCCTTAAGCTAAGCCGCCTAAAACAATTCTAAACCTCTCCCACGAGCTTATTCATTTCGAAAAAATGCTTGTGGATTTACCATCATCCAGGAGTCTTCTCATCTGTGTTGGTTTCCTCAAATTGACCATGGGAAACTTAATGCCACTTCCTCCCATTCAGAACTGCATGTCAGATCACACTTTGAAATAATAAAAGGAACAAGGATGAATTCTCCTTGGGGTCCTAAACCTTTCACTGCTCCTGACTTTGTCTCCATCGCTGTCTGTTACCTTATATGGGTCCAAGGTGAAAGTCCTTGAAGTGCTCAAGCATGCGAGCCCACTGTCCCCTGGATTTTTGCTGTTTGCCACTGACGATTTATTGTGAGAACTGGAGCTATTCCATACACACGGTTCTGCTCCGTGGAAAAATGTCTACTTGAAATTGAAAAAAAAAAAAAAGGGGAGGGCACTGCACATTGATAAAGATTAAAATGGCGTAGATTAATGTTGGGCTTGACAATGTTACTTGACACAAATCAAGCAGAAGAAAAACAGTTGAGGTGCTTAATGCCGAAAGGCTTATGAGTTGAATATTGTTTATTTCTCAACGC
>CAAKHD010013450.1:245524-264982 GCA_901007705.1 Fistularia tabacaria
ACTCTTTCCCTACACGACGCTCTTCCGATATGGCGTAGATTAATGTTGGGCTTGACAATGTTACTTGACACAAATCAAGCAGAAGAAAAACAGTTGAGGTGCTTAATGCCGAAAGGCTTATGAGTTGAATATTGTTTATTTCTCAACGCGAACGTGTTTGATTTACTGTACTACCTCATTGCGCTAACATTGCGCCCAGTACTTACCATTTCTGAGCGCCGACTCGTTTCAAGATACATATCTTGGCTTTTGCCTCATATGAATATGTTCTGCTCAGCCACATGTGCATTTGGATGTCTTGCCAGGAAATATTTTCAGATTCTCTGTGTGCCTCAGAAATATTTTAGTGATCTATACTGAAGGTTAGGTTAAAGTTAAAGTATGCTCTTGTCTCCTGCAGTCAATCCAGGAATGTGTCTAACTGAGCCATGCATTACTGTGGCCAGCACCATCATCGGAGCTCTGGACCGCTCCGTAGACCCCTGCCATGACTTCTACAACTTTGCCTGCGGGGGTTGGGTGAAGAACAATCCCCTGCCTGACGGAATATCCCGCTGGGGCCCTTTCAGCAAACTGTGGGAGCACAACATGGTTGTAATGAAGCATTTACTCGGTAAGGGCTCTTGTTCAGAGTGGTTTCCTTAGCGACCTTTATCCCTGGCAAAGTTGTGCTCGTCCATTTCCAACTCGGCTAACGGTGATAAGGAGTTGGTTTTTCATTCAAGTGCTGTGTTTCATTCGTGCAGAGAACACAACAATGAAAGGTCTAAGTAAAGCGGAGGAAAAGGCCCAGCGTTACTACCAAGCCTGCATGAATGAGGCCAAGATTGAGGAATTGGGAGCGAAGCCATTACAGGAGCTCATCACGCAGGTATGCTAAACACAGGTATAGAGTGCCCAGATGTCAAACACAGTATTCATCTCAGTCCCAGTTCAGACCTTGCATTAAAACTGTTGGAGGAGCTCCGTGTACGTCACTTCATTCCCGGCATAAGAAAATACTTACACATGAATCTCAAGTGGCTGCTGGTTAAGGGCTCAGAATTAAAGGTTGTAAGTGAATGCACATGTATATTGTTTACGTTGGCAAAGATCAATTCCATTGTTGTTTCACACTGGTGGGTGTCGGCAACGCACAGCTTGTTCCCCGTGCACGGGAACCCATAAGGTGAAACGGGAAACGAATAGACAAGGTCTGCTCCTTTGGTGTCTCGAGAAAACGTACATTTTTTTTAAATATGGACTTTGAAAATTCCTCGTATAGCAATAATAATATTGAGCTACGGGGGAGCGAATGGCCTTCAGAGCTCAGGTTGCGTTTGGGTTGAACTCATTGAAAGAATGTGGCCGTATCATTCTGTTATCAGATCCCAGCGTGGCGTTCGCAGAGCATCTCATGTAAAATCTAGAACTTGACTTGTTTTTTGGGGAGGCAGATGCTCATACTGCCAATTAATAAAATTAACGTACAATATCAATATATCGATATATTCGTTTTAGTTAATACTAAGGTAGAAGGATGCTGAGGCTGGAACTGCCAGGCAGGAGGCCTAGAGGAAGATTTATGAATGGAGTGAAAGAGGACATAGTGATAGCTAGGGTGAGAGAAGAGAATGCAGAGGAGAGGATTATACGGACGCAGATGACCACTGAAAGGAACAGTCGAAAGGAAAAGAAGCATGAATATATTATCTTGAATACACACTGCATGAAAAAAGGTACAATTACACATTGCGCACTAATAGTAGTACATAGTAAGAGTTGTCACATTACATCTAGCATTATGCTTATCATTCATTAATTACATGATTTGAATCTGTGTGTTCAATTGTTGTGAAATTTCAACACAGCTCAACTTGTAAACTGCTCGTACTTGATGTCATTGTTACATTCCAAATAATTTGCATTTCTCTGGAAAATTAAAATCAGGTTGATAATTTCCATTAAATTTTGGACCCTGGCCAACCAAAGTGATATAATTTGTAGACCAGCTCGTTGAATTGATCAATTTAACCAGTAACAGCTACTATTATCCGATGAATGGCTTTCTTCCATTTTAGTTGTTGAATCATGTAAATGCTCTGAACAGGGTCCTCGTCCTTCTGTGTTTCGGTTTCATTGACAACCTATCTTAGATTCGGTTTTACCCTAAACGACTCTTTCAGATCGGAGGATGGGCCCTGGATGGCCCCTGGGATAAAGACAACTTCCAGGAAGTGCTACGCACTGTGTCCGCAAGCTATCGCACCTCACCTTTCTTCACGGTGTTCGTCAGCACTGACTCCAAAAACTCCTCCAGTAACATAATCCAGGTGAGTGGGGCTTTATCGGTGTGGAAAGTCACAACTATTGATCTTAAACATGTGATGCTAATGGGAAGTGGTTCATTTCAGGTTCAGGTGACAAATTTGATCTCTGTTGTTATTCTAGCAATGTCCTTCTCATCATCACAAAGAACTTTGTGTCACATGAGAGTCCATTCACGTGTGTTAGTTGTAGCTTCTCAGTAACAAATCACATTTGCAGATGGGCTTCCTCTTCCAATCAGTGCGCTGGAAAGCAGTGATGAGAAACAGGGATGATGATGAAAGTCACAGGATGTGTCTTTTCCCCGTAGGTGGATCAGTCCAGCCTGGGACTACCTTCACGTGATTACTACCTCAACAAAACCGCAAATGAAAAGGTAATTCGGAAAATCTTCACAGAATTAGTCTGGCTTCACACAAGTCATCGAGCACAGTTAAAAACAAGTACAGTCTGGCAGATACAGGAGTTTTGTAGGGGATGCAGACATTAGGAAATCAAAAGAATTAAAATCTGATAACAATAAGATGTTGTATGTAAATAATGTCACTAAAATCTATTGAAGCACAACTGCTCACCATTCAAAAATTTCCATGTGTGCAACATTTGTGCAGGATTTTAATATTTTTGATAAATTTTATTTGAACACATGATGCTGTAAAGTATATTTGGAACAACCAGCTGTACCAGCTGGTGAAATGTGATTTATTTTAATATACATTTTTGTTGAAAATTAAGATTAGTTTCATATCAGTGCCTAAGGGGGGACAAATTAAATATCAACATCAAAGCAGCATTGAAATGGAGCAGTGAAGGGACTTTCCAGCATTTGGACCACTGGAAAATTTTTGGTAGTGAAACCAAATTTGAAAACAACTCCAGCATCAGTATCTACATCTGGTTTGTATTAGGATTATATTTAAACAATATCAATATCTTGCCATGGCAGTCTTCAGCTGGGAGAGAATATGTAAATAAACACTGCTTAATTTACTTGCTTTAATTACTTTTGTTCTTACATCTTTTAAAAATACAATATAATAGCTATCTTAAAGTTTTTATTTACACGCTCCATTCCATGTGTGAAAGAATTGACTGTTCAGTCTTAAAAAATTACACTGTTCAGACTGTCAAGATACTTTCATAAACCAATTATTTTTGAGTTTTAAAGCACCAAAGGCTCATTGGAAACAAACAAGAAATATTAAAAGGCAAGTATTTTAGCCCCGGGTCAAACATCTTTTATTTGCACAGTATAGGATTACTATTCTCCTCACTGAATTTTATCATGCACAAAAACACTCCCACACACACCTAATTTTGCCTCCTCCTTGGATTTTGCAGTATCTGACAGCATACCTCAACTTCCTGGTGGAGTTAGGGGTTCTTCTTGGGGGCTCAGAGGAGACTTCTCGCTCTCTGATGGAGGAGATTGTGGACTTTGAAACCGCACTGGCCAACATTACAGTCCCTCAGGAGGAGAGAAGGGACGAGGAACTAATCTACCATAAGATGGAGGCCAAAGACCTATCAGTGAGTGCCAGAACATAATTTCCTCCACACAGCATTTCTACTTTTTTGCCTCTGGCCTGTAAAGAAAACCCAGCATTCATGTATATCTCCTTCTTTTCAGTCTTTGGCACCAGCAGTGGACTGGATGCAGTATCTGGCTAAAGAGTTTGCTCCTGTGGAGCTCACAGAGTCAGAGCCTGTGGTGGTTTACGCCACAGAATACCTCAAGAAGGTTTCTGACCTCATTACAAACACAAACAAAAGGTCAGATACCCCAAAGTGGATCACCCCCCTCCCATTCTTGTTGAATGTAGTCAGCACTGTTCTGAAGTTATGCAATTATGCAAATTATGCAAATTAAGTTAAAAGGGAGATGAATGTTTATAATCTCATCTTTCCAGCCTCCTCAACAACTACATGATAATGAAGGTTGTGAGGAAAATGGTCTCCATATTGGACAAGAGGTTTCAGGATGCTGAGCAGCGCTTCTTAGAGGTCATGTATGGAACCAAGAAGGTGAGCGATTCAACCCTTTTCTGTCATCATAATCCAACATGGAATGGATTAAAACATAGACAAACAAAACAAAACATTTGGGGTACGAAAATAAAATAAAAAAAGGCAAAAAGCCAAAAGTAACACCCCAGTAACCTACTGTTCTCTCTCTGGTTTCTCCTCATAGTGCTTAGTTTAAAGTGTAGTTCTGGCAAATTTTTTGCCTCAAGACTTGATTTTTTTTTTTTTTTTTTTTTTTTTAAATACTTGTTCTTGTTTCATAACATGGTTTCCTAATGTGTCCCAGGAGGTCCCTTCGTGTGTGTTTTGGAGTTTCTAGAATGTGCATTTAATGACATTTTTTTTTTCCTTCTAAGTTTGGCTACAGTTCACTGTGCCAAGCTCTGAGAGGGTGTGGGAGCTTCCATAATGTACTCCCACAGGAGAGGTGCATCCATCTCCACTCACTATAGGGTTCATGGCAAACAAACGGATTTCCCTAAAATCTGGCATGTTCCTTTCAATGTGTTTTGACTCGTTACATGTGTAATTACCGCAGTTTCTAGCAACCCCATACCTTATCTGAGGAAGATCCTGTTCCCCTTGTTTTCCACTGGGGTCAGGCTGTAATAACAAACCCAAATTTTTCCTCTGTGTCTCTGTTTTACGTAGGAGTGCAGCTGTGTCTCTTTTTCCATCTGGTCCTATGTGCACTCGTTTACAACTTGTAGTCTGTCGCTCAGGACACTACTCATTTCCTACCCCCCTGACCTTGTTCTTCTTTATCCTTGTATCCACTGCCACATATCCATCTGTCCTTTCCTTAACCTGACTTTAACTTATACAACTTTGCAAGTAGTACATTACTGTAAGAGAGAAAAAGAAGTTACTGATGAATGAAATGTCCACATTTGATTTTAGGCATAACATGAAGGCTCTCACTAATTATTGTGGGAAATTTTGGGGCTCCGAGAATTGGAAGGATAGAATTTGAACAGTCAAATCTCGAGAAACAGTTGCCGAGCTGCTGTCTCTCTGTCTCAGTCCTTATTTGAGCGTAGACCTGTTCATTTTGGTCAAGAGAGGAATTTAGTTTGTGATTTTGCAAACAAAATAGAACAAGCTTTATGAGAAATGGTAACATAATCTCTTGCACGTCAAAAATACAAATTGAGCTGACATTTGAATATTACTGATGAGATGTGTTAGTAAAAATTTGAATTTAAGATTAAAGATTCAGTAAAAAAAAATTACACTTTTTTACAGGAATCTATATATCTTCTCAGTTCAATACAGGGATTATTTTAAGGCAGGTAAGTTTTTATTGTTTATCGAGAGGCAATATGAACAAAAAAGGAAAAATATTCAGAACATTTAAAGCAAAAAGCAAACCTCCTAACTAATATAAACTACATTTTCAAATGCGTAATCATATTATTTCCTCTTGTGTGTCAATTACTTGTGTAAATCAGTAAAATCTGAGTTAAATAGACATGAGGAGGTGAGCAAGAATTCTTGGGGCCGTGTTCCAGGAAAAAAACCTTTTAACAATGGTAAAAAGTCAATTATTTTCCCAGTAATTTGACCTTATTTGGAGAGGATAATGCTTGATTTTCTGAAAAATCTTTTCATGTCTGAAAAAGGTTGTGTAAAACTTTTATTTAAAATGAACAATGAATTACATAAAAATTAACAAACTACTTATCAGAATATAAGAAAGATATTGCCAGAAAATTGACTGAATTAAGGAATGCGTTGATTTTCTTCTCTTTTTTTTTTTGTTTTTTCCAAAACGACCACAAGCAAATGTTGTCTCTTAATGTGTTGATGAATACCGAAAAAATGAATGGGAGACAAATAAAATAAACAAGAAAGGTCCTGAAACGTGAGGCAAAAGAAATGAATGTCATGTCTGGGAAAACAGAAAATCATGTGACTGCAATGAACAAGAAATCCGCTAATAACTTGTTTTGAAAAAGTACTGTTATAGGTTGGAACATATTGGAGATTGAGGGAGTAATACTGAGAATGTCCCTGACAGTGTTTCAGTACTCTAAAGGAAACAACAAAAATATAGATCTTACTGAAAATAAAACTAAAAGCTTGTCCCTTGCCTTTTCCTCCTAGCCCTTGCCGTTGTGGCTGTTTCATGGTGTTTCACATACAGTCCATCATATCAGAACTTCCAAGTGACTGCAACTAAACTGCTACAGTTTCATTTCTATGTCACTATCACTTCAACTTTGTTCGCTGCAGGATTTTCTATATGGGGGTTGTTCTCCTCAGGGCTGGTCACTTTCACAAGGGGAAAGACAAAGGAATTTTTGTTTTATTGTTGCAAGAACAGTTTGTCTCAGTGGGAACACTGTCGCTTTCACCATCACGACTATTTTCCATACCTATATGTGCTCAACTGCAACAGCTATAAAACTCCCTCCCAGGTTAATCATTCAGAGGCTAATCAAATGAGACAAAACGTTCATTCCAAATAGATTGCTCTGCCTCCCGCCAAATGAAAATCTTTAACCGTTTTTTTTTTTTTTCTTTTCTTTTTTTTTTTTTTGACAACTCAGAGCTGTACGCCGAGCTGGAAGCTGTGTGTCAGCGACACAGACAGCGCCCTGGGCTTCGCTCTCGGAGCCATGTTTGTCAAAGCTACCTTTGCAGAGGACAGTAAAGCCATTGTAAGCATTTCAAAACAAATCCGTCACAGTAGCTGTTCCTGCTGTATGTCATCTCACATGTTTCTCATCTTCGCCTCAGGCTGAGAAAATGGTCACAGAAATCAAATGGGCGTTTGAAGATAGCCTGAAGTATGTCAGCTGGATGGACTCTGAAACAAAAAAGGCAGCAAAAGAAAAAGTGAGAGAAAGATGGCTTTAGTTTCTCTCTCAAAGAAGTCCCTCTTTTTTCCACTGCAGAAAATGAGAAATGAACTTTTGACCTGTTTCCTGCAATGAACCTCTGAGAAATGCAGCACTGCCACCTGGTGTGACACTGTATCTTTACATCAAATTTCCCCCCTTGCAGGCAGATGCAATATACAACATGGTGGGATATCCAGAGTTCATCATGAATGCCGAAAAGCTTGACAAAGTGTTCAATGATGTAGGTAAATGTGGTCTTGGTGTAACTTTGGTTTTATGATCATGTAAAATCTCACTTGAACTGACTGAAAATGTTTTCTGTTGTGACCTCTGAAAGTTCGAGGTGGTGTCAGATCTCTACTTCCAGAACGTCATGCAGTACTACAACTTCTCGGCGAGAGTGACAGCAGATCAGCTGAGAAAAACCCCAAACAGAAATCAGTGAGTTTATCACGCGTCATCCTCATACTACCGCTCTGCCTGTCACAGAAGAGGCTGTGTCACTGATGAGGACTAAATGTCATTGCGCTGATTCGGCAGAATACCACAGCCATTCACAAATGTTCCCAGGCAACCGGCTTCTATCCACTGAACTGATCCTTGTCTCTAATAAGGCTTCAGGGGAGGGGACAGAGCCCCCTTCTCATGACTTCTAAAATGATCCGCAGACAATCAGGCGCAGCGGACTGGAAGAATCAATATGCTGTATTTGTTGTGACCTTGATGTCTGATATGTGTCGGCTCTTTGTCCATTGTACTTTGCAGGTGGAGCATGACCCCCCCGACTGTGAATGCATATTATAACCCAACTAAGAATGAGATGGTTTTGCCTGCTGGAATTCTTCAAACTCCCTTTTACAGTCGCTCGTGGCCCAAGTAGGTATCTTACATTGGTTTTTGTTTTGTTTAATTTTTTTAAATCATCTGCAGCGTGTTTCTATTTTTAGTCTTTTAGTTGGATGTGCGGAGTCAAGCCTATGTCGGTGAACAGGAAACTTTCATTGTGCCAAGTATATTGAAAGATGTTACTGTGTCCATGCATTCCACCACACTCTCAATGAAATATCTGGTTTCTGGGTTAACCTGGTTTCTAGCTTAACTTGGAAACATTCAATCAGAGAAAGGGTTTATTACATGACTGTTTTGAAAGCCTGCTAGTTGTCCATCATCCTGGCCCTAATTTATATCGATTATCAAACATCACATGTGTGACAGAACTGAATCTGCACAGGGTAGGGGTCCTTGACATAAAATGCTACCATACCCTCTTAATTTACCCTAGAGCGATAAACCTAAACCGGTTAATTTCCGGAGTCCTCACTTGCTTTTTTTTTTTTTTTTTTTTTTTTTCCCCAAAATGTTTTGACTCTTTTGTAAGAACAAAATGTCAAACCCTATCACAGTTTTCTGTGACAGTCACTATGACAGACACTTATCACAAGGTTCACTGATAATTCTTGTAAAGCTTATTCAACCATTTGTCGACCAAAGGTTGTGTCCACAATACTTCGCTTTTCCTTAAAATGTCTCCAAATCACCCATCTGGAGGATTCAAAGCCTTGAAAAGCTGAAAAATATCAATTTGATTTGAGGATGTCATTTATACTGTGTTTTTGGCAGAACATTTGGAGGGAGGGAAAAAAAAGAGATAACTGCTGCAGAACCATTCGGTCGATGGGGTCTTTTCCTCCTATTCATTTTTTTGATTGCCAACACATCTGAAACATTGTTTAGCACATAGCTCAAACCTGGGTTTGTGGGCAAAAAATTCTCTGGGCATTGGGGTGCATAGAACATTTCTGAGATGTCACCTGTTTTAGGTAAAGTTGCACCCAAATGTAGCTTCATCAGGCCTGCTCCGCATTTAGTTATAAATCACTCTTTAGAAATAATTTGGGGATGACTCCTTTAACATGTTGTAGCTCCCACGATTGTCTATGGCAGTAAATCTCAAAAAGCCGTTATATAGACTTTATTGTGTGGTAAATGTGACTTTCAACATATACGTGTTATTTTTGGTTTCCAGAGCTCTAAACTTTGGTGGAATTGGAGTTGTAATGGGGCATGAACTCACTCATGCTTTCGATGATCAAGGTTAGGAAATACCTTCCTTTTGAAAGGAAAAAAAAAATACCTGCCAACAGATGGAGATTAACTTCACCATCTGAATGATGGGGTTTTATGTGTTCGGTAACCTGTCATTGTAATACAGTATTGTACTACCGTTTAATTCAAAGGGAGGGAATACGACAAGGATGGTAACCTGCGTTCCTGGTGGAAGAACTCATCTGTGGAGGCCTTCAAGAAGCAGACCCAGTGCATGGTGGAGCAGTATGGCAATTATAGCATAAACCAGGAACCTTTGAATGGAAAACACACCCTGGGAGAGAATATTGCTGACAATGGTGGACTCAAAGCTGCCTACAAGGTCTGATGTCATCTTGCAAACACTGCCATTTTTTTAAAACTAGCTTAAATATTTGATCCATTGCATCTGTTGATTTTTGGGGTAGCAGAGGGTCTCAAATTTGTTTTAGAAACAGTGGGTCATCAGGTTTACCGTGAAGCCTGATAATACGACAGGCGGAGTTGAGTGTCAGCCTCTGAACTCAGTCTTTCCATGTTTGAAAGGTCACAGCCTATAGATGAGATGAGTGTTCTGCATTGTAGGAAACATGGCTCACTCTTAAACATAGTGAAAAATATAAGTGCACAGGACACATCTTTGTTTTTGCGCTTGTTGCTATATATTCACGTGTAACATAGTCATTTGTTGCATTGAAGGCTTATGTTAACTGGCTGGATAAGAACGGAGAGGAGGCCACACTGCCTGCCCTGGGAATGACCAACCACCAGCTGTTTTTTGTGGGGTTTGCACAGGTTTGTATTGGACCTTCTTTTTCTTTGATTGAAATGTTTTGGTACAGAGGTGGTTCTCGACAGTGGACTCAGTGATAGCGAGGATTTTTTGCTGTTTGAGATGATACCCAGCAGCATTTTTAACCTCCTATTATATGGATAGAGTCATTACTTCCTCCAGATAAAAGTGATATGAATATTTGTTAAACATCAGCATTGCTTCAAGATCCTCTCAATAAATGTGCCGCATTGATATAGTATTTGTAATTCAATGATATTCTTCTGTGCCAATCAACACAACAGAATTCTTTTTTTTTTTTAGCCAAGCATCAGTCCCTTCATTCTGCCAACACCATTTCAAAGGAGCGTCTCCTAGCAACAGAATGATTTTTCTATTCTTTATTTGGAGGCTCATCGTATCGAACGTTCGTACAATTGTAGTTTGTGCTGTCTTTATAGTGATCCTGTCGGTTTTTTTTGTTTTTTTTTGTTTGATTAGCATTATCCAGTGTAATCAATATACAAAAGCAGGCAATTTTAAATTTAAGACTAAGAAAAAACAAACATAGGGACTATCCTGCATTACTATTGTCACATAGCTTCTGCATTGGTGAGAGAGTTACAGAAGCAATGTTCTATGATGGGCCTGTACAGTGCTGCTTGGCTCATTACACGCCACTTCAGAGAAATTGTTTTCCTCTTCTGTCTTCTGTCAAAACATTTTGTTTTGGTATTTGAAAAATCAGAACATGGAATACTGTCAAGTACTGCGAGTAACGTTTATTTTAACCACAGTAACCGAAACATACATGAAGTTTATGACAGCAGCTACAATAAGATAAGATAAGATAATACTTCATTGATCCCCATAGGGGAAATTCGGGTGTTGCAGCAGTAACATTAGAGAAAGGGAAAAAAAATAAATTAGAAGCTTGAGTCCAGACACACAGATGAGAGAACAACCTAAGAGGCTTTAAACAAAACTCCTAAATGAATCTTTGCTGAGAGAAATCTTTTGCCTCGGGGGGTTAATCTAAGGTAGTTTATGTGGCCCAAAGCAGGCCCATCAGATCAGATCTCCAAAAATAAAGATACCAGGAACTTGTATACATATACACACACACACACACGTCTCAACAAACTTGTTAAACCATGTTTTAAAAGAGAGAAATTTTACCCTAATTACACCTTTATTATTTATCTTGGTTTAGAGTTATGTAATTGTGCTTCCAAAAGTAGTATATTTTTGATCTTTTCTATTGATTTTTTTTTTTTTTTTTTGGTTCATTTGTTTTTTTGTTTTATTTAAACTCTTGATATTTATAATGGGATTTCTTTGACTTGATCAGGTGAGGCCACCACACCCCAACCCACTTCTTAACAATATCTCTCAGAAATGGGGAGATGTTAATTTTGTGTCTCTATGTCCTCTGACTCATCCATCCCACACTCACAGGTATGGTGCTCTGTCCGGACTCCCGAAAGCTCACACGAAGGCGTAATCACAGATCCTCACAGTCCATCAAGATTCAGGGTCATTGGAACCGTCTCCAATTCTCATGAATTCTCAAAGCACTTTGGTTGCAAAGCAGATGCTCCGATGAACCCAAAACACAAGTGTGACCTGTGGTAATGCGTCACTGTTTGCCGCTCTTTATAATCCCGGGATGAATTTGAAAAGTGGGAGCGGCAGAAATTACTTGACATGTTCTTGAAGCCTGTCCGGATCAGGAACGCAAGAGCCACTGAAATTCTACTGCCTTACCACTCAACGCTTTTCAGGCTCCGCAACAGGACTAACTGTGCCTGTTCTACATAGTGGATTAGTTTTCCGTTCTCCTTCACAAGGACTGCTGATGTGAATTTTAGTGAAACATGCGCTTTTGAACACTGGAAAAGACAGTTGAAAATAAGGGGACAAATCCCAAATTTTTAAGGTTGCTTGTTTGTCACAAAGTGATAAACCATTGTAATTCTGTAAATTGTAACTCTTAACTGTGCACCGATCTGCACCTGTTTACTTTTGTTGTATTTTATTTATGGTCACATTTTTTTATGACATTAAACAAGGGACCTGGGTGATTGCTTTATTATTTTTTATTTTTTTTAAGCCTGATGTAAAAGGTAAATTTGATCCATGTATCGAAACATTTAAAGCCATATGTCAAAATGGGTAGAGCATTTCTTATACTGCTGCAGGTTTTAAATTTGATGAACAAACAATAACAATTAAAAAAAAAAAAAGTATACAATATGGCCGAATTTTTAAATCTTTATGTAGATGACTTATGAAAATTATGTTCATGTTTTAAAAGTTTTAAGATGTTTTCAGATCCTTTTACAAAAATAAAATGCAGCAGTGTAAAAATATACATACCAATACCAATTCGGGGATGTATTATTCAATAAAAACTGCTGATCTAGTCCCCTGAATGTCATATTTCAACATTTGACATTAAATTGTTCATACTGAAACGTCTATAAGCAGCATATTATTGATGAAGCTTTTTGAAGGTGCTGATGGTTTCTGCTGCTTTATTGAGAATTTGAAATTTATGGTGAGATCTAGGAACATTCAAGCATATATTGACATTAAACCCTTCAGAGGGAAAAGAAAAATCTGTTTACTCAAAGACATCAATATTTGGACCCTGGATGTGTGCTGACGGTTGTAAGCAAAAAAAAACCACTGGTTCAATCCTCAATATTTGTGTTGTTAAAGCTCAGTATGTTGCCATTTGTTATTAAATTTACATCATTTAAGGTATTAATTAAGGCTGTCAAATAAATGTAGTAGAGTTCACAGTTAAAAAAAGTACCATCAAAAACTCCAGCAAAGGACAAGTACCTCCAGATTTTATGAGATGCACTTTGTAACATCTTCAGCCTGTGTAATAACAGGAATTTTCTCACTGTAGCAGAACGGCTGTATTGCAGTGCTGGTATTTTTGGAAAGAAAGAAGGAATGGCAGTTCAACTTCTTCTTCCATAGTGTCCTGAACACACACACCAATGAGTTACGGATATAGGGGTTTGTCACAAATTATTTTGTATAGTAAAACCAGTCATAAAAAAAAAAAATCTTCGTCTCATGTGAACTTTATGTTTGCCTCTCATTTTTCAACATAAATTCACCTTATTGTTCACACACAACACACGTTATGAACTACAGGATATCAAATATATCAAGACTTGCATTGATCTCTAACGTCATAGGTGCAAAGACAGAAGTCTAACACTAGATGGTGCCCTCACCACAGAAGTCAATTTTTGTTGCTCCAGTGTCCCTATCACAGTGTAAACTGCTTCATACGCGATGTGAAAACCTCTGTAATTACATGCATATTATCACTATTACATGCTTATGTCGACTGAGCGTAATTCAAATGAATCGCTGCGTTTAATGTTATGCATCCAATGTTTACAGTCAGCACCATAAATCAGTTCAATCACGACGAAGACTTCCTAAAGATAAAAAAATCTGTTTCCAAATCTGCGCGGATAAAATATCGAAACTTGTTACACTCGTGTGTGTGTATGTGTATGTGTGAATGTGAGTGTGTGGGTGTGAGTGTGTGTGTATGTGTGATAGTGGCTCGGTTGATTAGCCGAGCGGATCCGTAATTGGCCGAGAATTGCCGAGTCATCTGTCCTACCCGGACTGCTGGAAGCGGCCGCAACGCCATGTTGGCGAAGTCTCTCATCTATGTGAGGAAAAAAATGATACTAAACACACTTGACGAGAGGAAAAGGTAGATCTCCGAGGGAGATTGAAGATCTTGGTGACTATTTCCTTTGCAGGAGAAGGACCGAACCGGATCCGTAGAGGTTCCGGACGGGCGAGGGAGGCTAAACCTCCCACCGTCCCCCATGAATAGCACCGCTGATCCGAACAGCGACTTTCCATGAAAAAAGACGTTTGTGTTGCTATTCGAGCTTCGTTATCCCAGTTCTTTAAAGGGGTCTGGGGCCTGCTTCAAGAATCTGCTGCGCCTACTCAATGTATGCAAGCTAGGCGTCATTTGTATCTGTATTTATTAGGGTATTGTTTTTATTTGTTGACTTTTTGCGATGAGTTTGCCACCGAAAGTGGTCCCCAAACCCGCCGCCGTCGCAGTAAGCGGACCTGGAAGCGGCCCCTCTGCGTCGAGCCAACTGCGGGCTACCCTAACCTCCGTGTCTCTGCCGCCGGGAGCCCAAACAGCCCCTCAGCCTGGCGCTGTACCTCCAACTCAGTATCCTTTGACAACATGGTAATATGGCATTTTTTTTTGGTGATTTCATGCATTTATTCTACTTGGCAGTAAGGGTAATTACAATTAATTTGCGGGGTATCGTGGTGGTAGGATGCGGGAATGATGGTTTCATGTGGAGGGAGCAGGGAGGGGAGGGGACAATTAGCTAGCTAGCTAAAGTTAGCGTATCAAGCCGGGTTTGTAGTGCCGACGAGATTTTCCCTTTGATTTTGCGAGTTTATGCGACAAAACTACTACCTGTGACATCTGCTATTTAACCACTGGGGCACTGCGTTTCCGTATGCGAATGATATTAATTTGAATGAACTGTCATTATTTAGCACACGTAAAGCGAACATCACTGGCAAGCTATCCGCCTTCCTGCACCGGTTAAGTTGCCGGCTTTGTTTAGTTATCGCTGATGGCTAGCAGGCAAGGTGCATTAGCTTAGGTGCTGTAGCATGTGCACAAGTCTGCGTCGCAGAGCAGCAAAATATATCATATTCTGGGCGGTAAACTGTTGCTAACGTTGGCCTCTCTATTGCACATAATTTGCCATTTCACACAACATTGGCGATTGGACGGCTGCCCCGGTGCCCATTGACAAGCCTGTCAGCTATTAGGCCGGTGTGCTCTTTGGATAACGGCCTGTACAAAGCTAGCGCACAGGGTAACGAAGATAGATAGTCCATTTTCACCGCATTGGCAGTTAATGCTACATAGATTTCTTATTATCTAGTTGTTAATCTGTACAGAAACACCATTTGATGTGTTTGGTTGTGTCACAACATAATAAGTATTACGCTTTGCTTTTCAGAAATGTGTCGCCATATATGTAAAAACCAGTGCAGAAATGTCCAAGCATTCGCTTCCCTGCAGTGTAACCTGCCACTGTAATGTGCCTTTACCTGTGAATATCCTTAAGGTAGAACAGTAACACTACCCTACTTTTGGTGGAATGAAGTCACCGTGGTTATGTCATCTCCTGTTTTATTTACAGCATGGTGGCAGTAGGGTGAGAAAGAGGATTAGGTTGACATGTCTTGCCTGTCAATGGCAGATAGATGTCTTTTGTGATCTGGCAGCATCTGTAGTGGTTTTAGCTTTGGAGTGTTGATGTCTAAGCCTGATTTCCTGCCACCCACAATCTTGACCCTTCTTGTGTTTCTGACATCTGTGCAGGGCAGTATGCTGCTGGACATGGCAGATGGAAGTATGTGACCCACCATTTGTTTGAAAGGGTGCTGTGATGTTTTTTTTTGCTGTTGTTGGTGAATGGTTTAGATAAGTAAATCAAACTCAACACAAGAATATATTGGCACCTTTGTGTAGTGCAGACCAGACTTCTGAAAAGGCTGGTAAATTTACTTAACCTACTTTACGCTGCATGGTTGGAAATACCTTTCAATTAGGAACAGCAAGAAATTGCTTAATGCATTTACAAAAGAAGGAAGAGGTATGCATTTGAATGACTACAATCATGATAAAATTGAAGCATCATATATTATTAAATTTTTGTTTGCCACACTAGTTTGATTTTATTCATCTGGTTTGTCTTACGGTCAGTTACCCATTAGTGATATGTCTGATTTTTACTACCATTGAATATTTTGGCCTCTTGACGAATGTTGTTCCTCCACAAATGTAAATGCACTGGATTCTTTGTAGATGTTTGGTTTATTATGTTTTTTTTTTATGATTGGTTTATATTCTCATGAGGTGCATAGACCAGTGTCAGTAAAGTGTTGTGCCACCAGAAGCTGTTGAGAAAGCCTCAATGTTGTAGCTGACATTGGACTTGAGGGATAGAACTCTTCTCCTCCAAAACATATGAAGAGGATCCTTTACTCCAGTTGTAGTAATTTGATGCCACCTAATACATTGGTGCAAAATCTTTCGGAGAAATTAATGGTTAACTTCAAGAAAACAAAACAATGACCCCCACTTATTGCCAGAAAAGGAGGCATTATCATCCAATTTCTCTAATTTTTGTCATCTATTTTTCACGTTTGTATAAATTATGACATATCTTGTTTGACAAATAGCAGTTTTTGTACAAATTTTATTTGTACATTAATTTAAATTTCCCTGCACTAATATGCTATCTATGACTGATGAATGTAGACTTCCGTACTTGTTCAGTGGACAAATATTTTCTCTTGCTCAATTTGTGTTGAAGGCAGTCTCACAATGTATGAGCACAATTTTATATGTGCATAGGTACAGATTGTACCTTGGACCTAGTCAAGTTATTTTCTCATGTGTGACGTCAACAGGACTGTATGCCATTTGTTTTACCTATTTTTGTTCCATTTGTGGTGTTGTGTACATTCGTTTATGTGTTTACTTTTGGTCCGTTACTATTAGTGCCAAGGAATTCAGATATTAGTGTTACTCTCTTTCTTTCTTTAAAGCACTGGCTAGCTGTTTAGAAATCTCAGGGCCTGTAGCTTGAAGTTCTGGTGAATACAGTATAATTTTGTCGGAAATGAATGCAATATATTGCTGTATTACATATCCCTCTGTATTAGAAGCAATAATAATTTTTAGAAATAATGGCACCAAAGTCATGAGAGAGACTGAACAGATAACTTTGAATGGTTTTCTTTTTTGGGGTCTACTTGTAACTTGTAATTTTTTGTTAACTTCTGGAGCCTTTCAGCTATAGCCCTGCACTGCATTCAAGTTTCATGTATAGAGACCATCTGAACATCTCCATTTGTCTGACCTTTCATTCTCCCCAGACGTCTAAGGTCAGGAATGTGTGAGCATGTTGCATTCTGTCTGGCCCGAGCAACTTTCCTGTGAATGTTAGGATGTCTGTTCTTGAAGAGTGAAAGATCAGCAAGGTGTGTATGTCTATGATGCAGGGAGGTGGTAGTTTGTTTCTGTTCCTGATTGTTAGAGGATCACCCAGCGCATGCGTCTGCGGCTGCCTTTGCCAAACAATGGCTGCGCTGCTTAGCATTCAGAGTGAGAGGCCAAGGTGGCGGTTCCAACCATCTGCCAACAAAGGCCCAGGTCACCCAGCCTGCCTCAGCCCTCCCTCATTTCATACAGCCCCCCACAACTTACCTCACCCCTCTTCTGTCTCAGCTTAGAAAATGTGGGGCTTCGTCTCCCATGTCCTAGGGCCCTCAGCCCCCAAGCTTTCTTATTACAGTACTTTCATCATCTCTTGAAATTGACCACATCTCTTTTGCTGTTAACCTATGTCAGCTTTAGCATTTATTGGCTTAGGAGAACTGAAGGTCAATTCAGGGTTTCATGTGTGAGAAAGCTATATAATGTATGCTGGCAGCTGGTAGGCTACACAGTACTGCATTCCCGTATTTCTGGACAGGTGTTTGGAAGCTTGCATGTGTAAAGGTTTTCATGAGCAAACTCACTGTGGGAAGTTATAAATAAACTGCTGAGTTGGTATGAGGTAGCATACGGGACTGTTCTTTCAGGAGAGGGAGTGACCTGGTGAAGGCGACAGTTTGCATGCTGTCATTGCACCAGCAGTGACACTACAAAATGCATAGTTTGAATGTATACCAGTCTTTAATTCAAGAGAAAAAGTGTTTTATCCAGTCACTCATTACTTGGAAGTTATCATTGAACTCTAGGTTTAGAAAACTACTCTGCTGGCAAAGTGACTGGTTTGCAATTCAGATCATCTGCGGATTTTAGCTAAATGTTCAGAGAATTAACAAAAGAACATACAGGAATACATGTTTTCATTCGGTTATATTTTTAATATGCTGAGCAATTAACTGGATAGAAGCAGAGTTTATATTGTCTGTTTTTCTCTTTAATTTCCTCATACATCCAGTCCATATCAAAGCTCATATTGAAGCACTTTTATGTCTGGGTACTATTAGAATCCAATTTGGAATATTTAGATTGAAGGTGTTTATTAAACCTTGTGGATGGAAACTGAACTTTTGATGATGTCGTACTGATTATGCAGTCTGAAACGTTGACTCCCACTTGCTCAGAAGAAATGCTACTTTTTCTTGCAGGTATTATTTGTAGATTTGGAATTTGTTTCTGTGATAATGTTTAAAAGTCCTCTTTTAATGTGAAATTGAATTAAGACATAAGATTGAACCTTTCATTATGTGACTTCATTGTTGAGGGTAGTTGTGCTGGTGGTCAGGATTAATGTTGCGAAAATGATTAAATTGTTGATGTATTCCTGTCGGCCCAGGTTGCTGCTTCCACCCCTGTGTCTACTGAAAACTTTTTTCTCACCTAGTGCAAATTGACTGGAATAATCTGTCACTGTTGTCTAACTCATAACAACTGTCATCACCCAGTCCTGACAGACTAATTAAATTTCCTGGGGCTGGTTCCCTCAGAGTTTTTACAGATGATTCACTAAATACAAACAGTATAATACCTATAATGTGCATGATTTAACTGTATTCAGTCTTTAATCTGAAAAAGAGGTTTGTAAATTTTTTGCCAATTGCAATCTGGCAGTCACTTAATGTTTTCAGATAATTAATTGCTTGCCAGTCCCGCACACACAGACTCAGGGGATTGCTGAGATCTTTAATTCTAGTATATGATTATTTTTCAAATTTTTGCCTTTTCAAATATTTGCCGATATGAACCATTTACTTGGAGTGGAAAGAGTGTGTGCGCCTATAATGTATGACATAGCCCCAAGGTTAATTTATTTCAATCATTGTTTTAAAGCTAATACTGGAGGTGGTTTTACAAACATGTATCCCTAAATTTAAATGTATGCGATACGACTGCATTTTGCAAACAACTTCCATTTTTGTTGAAGACTTGTTTATGATTGAAATAAAAAAAATAAAGAACCATGCAGCTTTAAGTAAAAATAAGTGATTCTACTTCAACTGCTCCCTTAAGGCTCTGTGCGCAATATATAGCTCCCTCTGTTTTGTTCTAATCTTCCCAAATCTAAACATCTGTACTATGTGCAATTTCAATAATGAAGCGTTTTTGAGAGACGCTCGTGATTATCAAAAACTATAACTGAATTTTTTGGACAAAGAAGGTATGAAACACCTAGAGCTTAATTTTATTTAAAAAAAAAAAAAAAAAAAAAAAAAAAAACCTTTTCACTTTAAATAAAAATTATGTTTTAAAAACCATTTCACGACAAACATTTAAAAACAATTTTTTTGCGCCTTTAGAAAAAATGAGCTGTTTTGAGCTCAATAGCA
>CAAKHD010013451.1:0-14589 GCA_901007705.1 Fistularia tabacaria
AATATATATATATGTGTGTGTATGTATGCACACACACACACACACACACACACACACACACACACACACACACACACACACACACACACACACACACACACACACACACACACACACACACACACACACACACACACACACACACACACACACAAAATGGGGAGATGCCAAGCGGACCTCTGGATTTTACAAACAGTATTTGAGCATCAGACATCAAGATTTTTGAGTAGAAACAGCACCATCGGGGTAAAACTCCAAGAACAAAAAAACAGAACCGCTCGTGTTCCTTCATTCGCCAGGTCAACCTCTCAGTAGTGTGTGTCAAACATCGCTCGCTCTCCCTCCCTTTCTGTCCTCTAGCCCCCACCTGCGTTTCAACACAGCGGTTCAAGAAAAATTGTCAAATCTAGAAAGTAAAACAGCGACGCACGTACCATCTGCAGTTGGATGAAGAGGCCAAGCCAGTGTCCTGAAATCATCTGATATCTATATATACCTGTAGATATATATAAATAAATATAAAAAAACACTGTTTGACGGCTTGTGTGTAGCTGGTCAAGGGAATCATCATTTTGGTCTTCAGATATAAACACTTGTAGAAATAACAATAAAAAAAAGTATGTAAAAACTCTGTGTCGAGATTCAAGTGACAGCAGAAGGCTAGGCTCACTTTCGCTTCAGGCAGGTTTGGTTTCTTTTTTTCTGCACATAATACAACTACGATGTTTAGCGATTCTAACAAAAACTTGAAAAGAAGGGAAAAAAAAAAAAAAAAAAGGGGAAGGTGGTAAAAAGGCTGGTGTTTGGTGGGTGGAGGTTCTCATGACCTGCTCGCGCTGCTGCGTTGTGCCTCACCACAGCTGGTTTTTGACCTCAGTGCAGAATTAACAACCTGAACACGTTTTTTCGTTTTTTCTTTTTTAAAGTAAAAGTCAAGCGTGAGGTGTTCCCTGATGACTACGATGTACAGTGCCTTGGTTTTCATGATCTTGAAGTGGGGGATTAGAGTTGTTCATGAGCACGGAGTCTTGTTTGGCATGACGGCTCTTATTGGGGGTCAAAGATCACTTCAGGCCTCAGCTGCTTTCCTCTTGGAGCTCTTGCTCCCTACCTTCCTGGGACCTTTAGAGCGGCCGACGCTGGCAGGGGCAGTGGTGGTCTGAGACACAGCATCCTGCTCTAGCCGTCCTCCCTCCAGCTCGTCATGATCCAGGCAGCACAGCTGCCCCGTAGGGGGAATGGCCTGCAGTGCCCCCTCCTGGTGATCCTTGCAGAAGGAATTGGGACAGAGCTGGCAGAATGCCTCTGAGTTCTTCCCGCAGACGTCACAGTGGTGCCAGGGGCAGTCCCAGCGGCCTGCAGAGGGCGTTTCAGAGCAAAGAGGTTCAATGGGGAGGGAAAAATGTAGTGAAATACGAAGAGTACGAAGAGTTTTCTTCTCCGGCTGGATAACCACTATTAAAACAAGATTGACTCTTTGATGTCCTGTCAGATTATACATGTTTGTTATAAAATATTCATAATCCACTGAAAATCATGTGGATAACTATCTACTTTTGTGTTTTCAGTTTCAGAAGAACTGAGATTATGGGGCGGCATGGCACAGGAGGTGGCGCGATCGTCTTTGAAATCAAACATTCCTGGTTTGATTCCCGGCTCTTCCTACTGTGTCGAAGTGTTGTTGAGCAAGACACTGAACCCCTAACTGCTCCCCTGGCGCTGCTTGACGGCAGCCCATGGTTTGTCCATGATGGGTTAAATGCAAAGATATAATTTATATGAATAAAGTATACATTGTTTTTGTTTTTTATTTGGTCAATTATTTTTGTCACTCCCCCCCCACCCATCAGAACGATGAATAGACTATTTCACAAGGTCATGACAAATGCCATTTCTAAATCACTTAAGTAATTTTTAACATTGACAATAGATCAACAAAAAAAAAAAAAAAGAAAAATCGCCCCCAATAGCAACTACAAATAAGCTAAAAACACAAAACAAAGCTGAAACTTTCACAAAAATAGAAAGTAGAAAAACTTTGTTATACAAACAGGCATGTGCAAATTGGCTTTTGGTTTGTGTTCCGAGTCACAAGTCTGGGGTCTAATAGAAATATTCCAATAGTCAGACAGGCACCTACCGAAGGGTCTCTTGGTGAGGTTGAGGCAGGTCAGGTGATAGGCCTTGGTGCATGTCTTCTTCCCGCAGAGGACCAGCTGCCCGCCGTCAGTGCAACGGAAACACTCATCGTCCGACTTCTTCTTTCCTTCTGCTTTCTTCCTCTTGTATTTCCTCTTCAGGCGCTTCCCTTTGGGCTCAGCCGTTTGGCCATTGGAGTTCTGGGGACGAGATGGCAGCAAGGGAGCACTCTGTTCAGGTCCGGTAAGTCACATTAAAAAAAACAAAACAAATCTTTTTGGCCTCTCTTTAAAAACATCACATCCGACCCAAGAAGGTCGGGCTTTATTTTCAAACTCATATTTGACTATTTGGCCTTTAGAGAATTCTTTTCCCCCCTGCTTTTCTTGTTCCATCAAGATGAAAAATGTAAGATAGGATCAAGTAATTACGGTGAAATAAAATATTTTAGCTCACACTTTAGCAAACTCCATCAGTGACGTCATGAAGATATTCATGTTTCAGGTTGACAAAGCCCAGATTGAACCATAACAATGTCTGTTCACACCCCTAACCTCAATTAGCTTATGTTTACGTGCATCATCATCATCATCATCTTCATCCTTCAGTGCTGCGATGGAACCACTAGGATGGAGGACATCATCCCTCTGGCATCCAGTGAAGGAGAAGTGGGTGTCTCACTCTGGCTGCTGCCGTGAGGCTGATGGCACCAGATGAGCAACCCAGCACAAACCACTGAGGATTAAGAGTCCGAATCAGAGCAGAGGTGAAAAGGAGTGTGGTTTCAGACGCTGACCTTTGGTCGGTCCCCGAGGAACCCGCTGCAGTTTGGGGCTCCACAGCGACAAACTGTCTTCTCGTTTCCCAGGCAGTCCAGGTTGTAGTTAAATGTCAGCTCTGTCCCTGAAACAGCCCAAAGTTTGGGTAAAAATTTAAAAAAAAAAAAAAAAAAAAAAAACCAAAAAAAAAAAAAAAAAAAAAAAAGTCAAAACACTGCACCAGAGACCAAAAATAGGTCTGTTCCAAAAATGGTCCAGTTTGTCTAAAACCTAAAGCACTGTTTCCTCACCAGCTGGGATGTCACAGACGGCAAAAAGGCCAACCCGGGTGTCTCCGTTCACCGTCCACTTCTGAGTCTCACAGTTGGGCTGACAGCTGTGGTTCATGAAACGAGAGAAGTTTCCCTTTGGACCTGCGTCGATGATCCGGTCCTGAAGATTCAAAATCTTGTTATATTGTGACAGGGAGGGACTTCATCCAAGGAAAATTGTATGTTGTGTGCGTATGTGTAGTATTGTCTACTGTAATGTTACAGGCATCTAACATGCAACATTCCCAATGCAATACTGTGTTTCTGTAGCTCCCAGCAGGGACGGCACTGCAGAGGTGATGGTGCCGTGATGTGCTGCAGAGCACACAGTCAGACAAATACACAGACTCTAGTGGCATACTCACCTTGTCAATGGTGAGCATGTAGAAGTCAGTGATGTTGTTCTCATGAGCGAACTTGATCCTGGCCCTACACTCGTCCTCGTCAATCAGCTCGCCAATGTACTCGTTCACAAACTCCCCCTGCAAGACAAAATCCCGGCAAGTCAACCAGCATGAAGAAATCCCCAATTCACCTTTGATCAGATCATTGCTGGGAACCATAATTATTTTCATTCATGACAGAAATGATCCAATTATCATTTACCAACTGGGTATGTATGAAGGGGTTCTTATGATTTTAATCAATTCATAAGGTCAACTCCTTGCCACCTCCCATTGTGAACGCAGTTTTTTCAAAAAGACATCAAGAACTCAGATTAAACCTAGTGTGAGCTGTTTCAGTATAGAGCAAGGGTCTTTCTCAGAATTAAATGACCAAACCCTGATCCCTAACGCGGAACAGAAAAGTTATGGTATTTAGACACCAAACATGAAAACATGTCTTCATGAACAAGCCTGAGCACTGACTTCATGAGCTCACGAGGATGCCGTCCAGATCCAGAAAGGACCTCAGAGGTAAGTGCACGTCATGCCTGTGCCAGAGTTCAGACTGAACACCAGGGGTTCCTCTGCCTCTGCAGTGAGGTGAATATCACTTCGACAGGAAAAGAGGCGGCTCTTTCCTCACCTTCTTAATGTCCCGCAGGGAGATGAGTCCCCAGCCCTTGCCGGCCGTCTTGATGATCTTGGTCTCTGGGTAGAGGCGTTTTGTGAAGTCCTGGTTGCAGCAGCGCTCGCCACTGGGACACACCTGTGGGTGGCACTCATACTGTAGCATGCGGTTCAAGCATTCGGACTCAAACCCGCATGGACGCTCATCCGTGGGCTTGCAGTTACACTTTGGGATCTCGGAGATGTCGGCAGTGTAGACTTGGACCTTCCCGAAGGGTTTGTTGACCTGTGGGAGGAGAACGAAAGAAAATCTTGACTGGACTTGACAAGGATGTTGGTATGGCAAAGAGAGAAAACTTTCAGGTGATGATTTGGGGGCGAAAAATCCCTTGTGAGCTTTAGAGGGAACACAATTTAGCCAAGTGTGTCACTGGAATAATCAGTATTTGAATGTTAGGACGATGACAGGAAAAACTAGAGTTGATGGATATGATGTGGAGGACAAGGGTGGATATACTTTATCCAGGAGACCAGGTGGAAAGGTAGCAAAGCAAGGTCTAGGAGTTAAGTTGTTCTATAATAGTATTGATGGGAAGAGAAATGGAACAGGAGTTATGATGAAGGAAGAGTTTGTTGTGGAATGTTCTGTGGGTGATTAAGACGTCAGATAGACAAATAGACTGAAGGGAGTAGACAGGAGTGCAGGGGGATGCAGGGTAAGGTTACAGTGAATCGAGATAAAGAAGGAGGAGGATTTTAAATAAATAGATTCAACAGTCCACAGCAACAAAGATTGTGGAAATTAGGTGAAGAAAATTGTGCAAGCAGGTTGGAACAGGGGACAAAAGCATCAGGTAAGATGTGCGATAAAAGACAATCAGCTAGAATGAAAGGAAAGGTGTAAAAAAAACAGTGGTGAGACCAGTGATGTATGTGTGACAGAGACAGAGAAAGAGACAGAGTAGGCAGAGTACGAGGTAGAAGAGATGAAGATGCAGAGGTTCTCTTTGGGAGTGATGGACAGGATCAATTAAGAATCCATCAGAGGGACAGCACATGCTAGAGGTTATGGTGTTTTGGAGATAAAAATATCTTAAAAGGGTACAAAACAGACAATATTTTTCAAAAAAAGGCTTAAAATAACTATCCATGTTTGTATGTGTTGACTGGTTTTGACTATAGTTGATGGTTTTTTTTTTTCTTTTCATTTATATTCTATAATCAACACAACTGTTTTGGCCATTATCATTAGCAGTATCCACATTACTAGCTTGTGGTCTCTCTTAAATACTCCGCAGGTACTTCTCCGGGGAAAAAAACAAAAAAAACAAATGGGATATTCTCATCTTTTACGTGGTTAGTTTTTTCTTTCTTACTCAGAAAAAGTGCACTTGCACGGAAACGCAGCTGTGTCCACAGACTCACCTTGATAAACTTGTACGGAGGTGGTTTGCGGTTCTTCTCCTGTGCTTCCTTGGCCTCGCGCTTCATTTTGATCTCCTTAAATCGAGCCTCGGCCTCTAGCAGAGCTGAGGAGAGGAGCATTGTGTTCATCAATAGTTAGCTCAGAAACACACAAAAATCATAATATCTTAATTTTTCTGTTAATTCATTCATATTGTGGTTGTACTCTTGAGCATATTTTACTGCATTAAACCTCAAAGCATGCAGTATCTACAACCTGGAAGAGCGTAAACAGGCCCAGGACAATTAGATCTATAGATCTTCACCGTTCTTGAAGACTTTGCCGATACCAGTCCGCTGGTGTTTGCTGCCCCGGTCTCCTTCCATGTAGGGAAAGACTCTGCCCTGGTGGGTCCAGAAGTAGTCTTTGGAGCCAAAAAAGAAGACGGGGAACTCTCCGATCTCGTGACGGAGGTGCTGGATGTTGGTGGGGATGTTCCTGGGGTGCTGGATCTCCGCGGGCCACCATCTGTAGGCAACGAGGTGACGTTTAAGGGGCGTTAAAAACAAACCAAAACAAATGAAAATGTAAAGGTTTAAACAGCACAGGCAGCAGCTTCCCTCACCTGTACGTTCCCAGCTTGACCCAGATGATGTCGCGGTACTTGGGCTTCTTCCCGGCCCGGCAGTCATTGCAGAACCAGCTGCCATCGGGCATGGCGATGTTAAGGCAGTCTGGGTGAAAGGCTGCCGGGCAGGACTCGCAGCAAAGGAGCTGCCCACCTTCAAACACAAATCACAAAATGGTATAGTGGGGACACATGCAGGCTTGTTAGACACATTTTCTGCACTGACGAACCGGTTCTTAACTCCACTAAAACTACTTATGGATCTGTTTCTGCTCACAAAACTGATTTTAAAAATGTCACTGTCAGACCTTTGGAGCAGACGAAGCACCAGCTGACGTTGACGTGACTGTGGTGGCTGTAGCCCTTCTTAGCGTTGAAGTGGTTGGTGCAGACGATGGCGGTGTTTGTGATCATCTCGCTGCCAGCAGCCACGCACTGGTCTCCGACATGGTAGGCCACCGGGCAGCGCAGGCAGCGCATCAACCTCCCTTTGGCACAAGACCCACCGGGTGAGACAGGAATCCAAACTCAGAACCAAACTCCAAACTCAAAAGTTCATCCTTTGGTGAGAATATTTTAGATTTATTTTTGAAGAGAAGAGTTTTTCTGGTCCTTTAACATCCACCCAAGGGGTAGAATCTTTGTAGATTTTTGAAAATTACATTAGTTAAGTGTCAGGTTAGAGAGAAAGCATACATATATGCTGATGGGCAGGTTTAGCATCCAGGATAGGGACAGATAGAGGTAGACTTTGCAAAAGGATGGAAAGGGCTGTAGTGAATACCTTTTTCCATTTTCTTAGATTGGAGGTAGGAGCACACAGGCAGACTACATCTTGTATAGACAATATAGATGTTATCATTGACTGCGAAGTGGTGGTAGGTGAGTGTGGCCAGACAGCATAGGATGGTGGTTTGTAGAATGGATCTTGTGACAAGGAAGATGAACAGGACAAAGGAAGAGCAGAGGAAAAAGAAGTGGTTGGAAGCTGAAAAGGGAGGAGTGTTGTATGGTTTTCAGGGGGAGTTGAAAAGGGCTCTGGGTGGTCAGGGAGATCTTCCAGATGACTGGACAACTACAGTTAATGAGATTAGGGAGACAGGTTGGAGACTACTTGGTTTGTTGTCTGGAAGGAAAGTAGATGGGGAGTCTTGGTGGTGGAATGAGGAAGTGCAGAAGCATATACAGAGAAAGCGGTTAGCAAAGAAGAAGTGGGAGACTAAGGTGACTGAAGAGAACAGACAGGAGTACAGGGAGATGCGATGTAAGATAAAGGTAGAGGTAGCAAACGCCAAACAAAGGGTGTGTGATGAGTTGTATGCTAGGTTGAGGAATAAAGAGTGATAGAATGATTTATACAGAGAGAGATAGGAAGGACGCACAGCAGGTTCAGGTTATTAAGGATAGAGAGGGAAATGTATTGACAGGTGCCAGACAAGTAGTGGGAAGATGGAAAGAGTACTTTGAAGAGCTAATGAATGAGAATAGGGAAAGAGGGAGAAGAGTAGAAGAGGTTATTATTATTGACCATGAAGTAGCAGTGATTAGTAAAGGTGAAGTGAGGAGGGCATTGAAGAGGACGAAGAGTGAGATGCCTAAGGAATGGAAAAGAAGTGTGATGATTCCTATTTTGAAGAATAAGGGAGAGAATGAGCCATACTATGAAATCATAGGAAAGTGGAGTGGAAACTAGACTGTGAGCAGAGGGCAGCATTTGTGAGCAACAGCATGATTTCATGCCTACAAAGGGTACTACAGATGCAGTATTTGCTTTAAAAATGCTGGTAGAAAGAGGCAGAGAAGGTCAGAGGGAGTTGTTTTTGTGTCTTTGTAGACCTAGAAAAAGCATACGACAGAGTGCCGAGAGAGGAACTATGGTACTGTATGAGGAAGTGTGAAGTGGCAGAGAAGTGTTAAACTGGTGCAGGACATGTATGCTAGCTGTGAGACAGTGGTGAGGTGTACTGTAGGTGTGACAGAGAGGTTCAAGTTGGAGGTGATCAGGGGTCTGCTCAGAGCCGCTTTTTTTTTCCCCAGTGGTAATGGACAGGCTGATAGATGAGGTTAGACAGGAAACTCGACAGACTATGAGGTTTGCAGATGAAATTGTGATCTGTAGTGAGGACAGGGAATATGCGGAGGAAAATCTAGAGAGGTGGAGGTATGCGCTTGAAAGGAGAGGAATGAAGGTTAGCTGAAGCAAGACAGAATGTGTGTGTGAATGAGAGGGAACCAAGTCCAGCGTTGAGGACTACAGTGACTGGAGATAAAGAAGATGGAGGATTTTAAGTCCTTCGGGTCAACAGACCAGAGCAATGGTGAGTGTGCAAAACAGGTGAGGAAACGTGTTCAAGCAGGATGGAATGGGTGGAGATAAGTTTCAGGAGTAATGTGTGATGAAAGGAATATCAGCCAGAATGAAAGGAAATCTGTTCCTTTGCAGCTGTTATGATTGATCACTCCATTCATGTACATTTTTATGATAAACAAATGACAGTTTTCTAATCCATACAACTGGCAGTAGCATGACATTGTATATAACACAGTCAACCTTTGATATAAGCCATCAGCTCGTTAACCCTATAATTCATATCGGGCTTAAAAAACATTTATAAATTGAACAGTATTGTGACACAGTAATATTTAAAGAAATAATCTTGTTGATTGCAGATTGTTTTCATACCTCAACATTGAAGCCTACAAATTAAGTTTTGATTGAGAGAGATGTTTTATTTTTCATTCATTTCAGTCATTTGGGTGTCACAGAACCTCCATGGTAACGGTCCTCACCCTTGCTGGACTTGTGCTTGGTGCGGCTACCGTAGTGGCAGCTCAGGCAGGCGTGGAGTGGACAGCGGAAGCCCTTATTGTCAAAGACGGTGATGGGGCTGAGGCGGACACACACCTCATGGTAAAACTTGCCGCAGTGTGTGACGTGGCAGCGGCGCACCTCGCCATCCGACCGCTTACAGGTGAAACACAAGTGAGCTCCTGACCAAAGGTATTAAACAAAGTATATAAAAATAAAAAAATAAAAAATCAAGGAATGCAGACTGATCCAGAGTTCCACCCCAAATACATCCAAATGCAGCTGCAGGAGGGCATATTTAGAAATTGTGTGTGAAGATAGCCCCATCAGGACACCCTTGACATCAAGACAATACTCAGATTATGTTGTTATGGTTGGTTGAGGGGACGTGAGGAGATTCTAGAATTCCTGAAATACTTGTTTTACTCCACATTAATAGCACCTTTTTGTCTTATATGGACCCTTTCCTTTATAACAAATTGATATCTCAGGATCTACTTTCTAATCTGATCCTTTAAAGCCTCCATCTGAAGAAAATTCTCGATAAAATTAACCTCTGTAGGATATACTTGAAGGCAAACTCCTAAAAAGTCAAATGCAACCCTGTCCACCCAGATTCTTCTCAGCAACTGCGATGGCATGGCTTCTAGGATCCGGACTCACCTGAGCTGCACTGCTGACACAGCAGTTTGTCCTCGGGTTTGAAGGACTGGCCAAGGCAGTGGAGGTGGAACATCCCGCAGCACTGGCCTTCACAGGGAACCAGGTCTTCGCCAGCCTGTTCGCACACCTGCAGGAGGAGGGGGAAAAAAAAAAAAACAAAACACTAAAGAGTAAGATGGTAAACCGCTGGTGTGTGGACAGAACAGAAGAACACTGACACTGCGGACTCTGGATGCAGCAAGAGGGCTTCCTGTGTGTGTGTTTCCACATTCTGCTTCGTGTTCATCTAAAACAGGTGTTTAATCTGAGGAGGTGTCCATCCCACCCACCTGGCAGACAAACTCCCTCTTCCGTTCTCCCTTCTTGGTCCCGTCCAAGCTGTCGCTGGGGGAGTCGGGACGGCCCTCACTGCCGGAACCCTGCAGGATGAAACACGGGCGTTTGAAACACTTCGAGAACTATAATCTCAGGCTTGCTGATGTCACGCACGTTCAGAGATTAACCAAAACAAATCATCAAAACAGGCCAGATTAGAAAGAATTGAACTGTTGCTAACATTTTACATAGACTAATGTGATTTTACTTGGGTTGGGAAGTATCGAGGGTTCCAGCACCTCGGGATTATTTTCCAGGCCTTTTTCCAGTACTACTATCAGTTATTTGTTCCTCCTTGCAAGGAAAATCTTGGTAAGACAAAAAGTTTTAAAAACTTCCAAGCCAAATTTGCTGTTCAAGCAAGTTATAAAGGCTTACCTTTCCTTCTACATCTGTTTAAAGGTAACTCATAAGAAATGTTTCAGATTATTTTATTTATTTATTTATTTATTTATTTATTTTTTACACGTTTTATTATCAGATACAAAACAGATATCCAGGAACTCTCTAAATCTGTATGACCATTTTAACACTTGATTTTAAAAATTATTGAGCTACCAATAAATCTTCCCCTTTGCCTCCTTTTAATGTGTTGGAATTATTGACTCATTCTGATATATTTTCCAGTTTCACAAGGTTGATTTAGATTCAAATCAAGTGGGAAGACATATAAACATGCATTTTTTGCCTTTCAATTGTCATTTTTTCCAAGACTGAAAGTCTAGGAGGCATGTAAAATCCCACATTAGGTGTTTGCATAAAAATGTTGTCCTGGTGAAACATTTCTTCAATTTAACTGTAAGAACTATTAGAAAATTCAGAGAGCCAACACTATATTGCACGTTGGAACAGAGAAATTTGTAAAGGCCCAACCTCGGGCTCCGGATAAGGCGAGGTCCGCCTCTTCTTCGCCTTGGAGGTCTCCATCTCATTCTCCCCATCCTGCTTCCGTTTCCTCCTCTGCTTTGGCTTCTTGGCATCCAGGTTGTCTGTGTGGCGGAGAGACTGGGTCAATGGTTGCAAACAACTGTTAAAAGCTACTCAAGTCCAATGACGTAGCTCGCAGGTAAGAAAAAGAAGGCGCGGAAGGGGAATCTGGAAATTTGGTGGTTTACCTGCAGGTGGCGCTTTCATCTTCAGGAGCTTCTTGGGTTCTTTAACATCTGCATCTGTTTTCTGTCTCCTCTTTAGCGGTTTGTCTGGTCTTGCTAAGGCCGATGCATTCAGGAGACTGGGCTAAAATAAGGAAGAGACACTTTCACTACAAAGTTTGTTTGGATCGTTCAAAGACACCCCAGTACTGGTTTGCAGCTTGTTTGTGTCGAAGCCCAAACAGGAAACTAACCTGTTTTTCGGCATTTTTGCGCCTCTTCTTAGGTTGTTGGTCTTTATCCGCAGCATCACCTGTTAGTGGCTTTTTGGAGGTCGTCTTTTTCTTATGCTCCGTCTTAACTAAAAAGCCAGAGTTAGAAAAAATGTCAAAATGTCTGCAATAAACAGCTTTAAGTCATTTGATGGCAGATTCAATTAAAATATTTTAGAGATGTCTTTTTTTTTCCCCTTTTCCTTTTTTCGGATCAAAACTCATTGAAAATGGCTCAGCCTATGTAATGAAGTCTATGTGGGTTTAAGCAACCATCACCATTGATAGTGATAATTAATAATAATTAATTAATAATTTCAGTATCCAGAAAAAGATTACCTGCCTCATTTTTATAATTGAAGAAATGAACAACTGATAAATTAATTAATATCCTGACTGAAATATCAAATTTACGAGCAGCTGTGGGCCAGCATTAAGCCTGGACGTTTTCTTTTGAACTTCTCAACATAAAGCATTAATAGAATTATTACCAAGATAAAACTTCTCTCAGCAATTTACTTATGTGGAGAGACATTCCTTTGGGCGAATGACTGAAAGTTCACAGAAACCAGTCAGATAAACTCGACGAAATTTGTTTTACTAATAAAAGGTGGGATTTTACCCCGGAGTTAGCAGAGAAATCAGTTTATTTCTAATAATTAAAATGTAACTGTAAGTTGAATGCTGCAGTGATCAAATATTCACTTCAGACAAACTTTAACACAAGTGGCTGCAGGCTGCAAAAATTTTGAATTTACTTTTACCGGTTGAATTGGACACATCGGATTTTTTCAGCCTCTTGACAGCTTTGGAGGGAGACTGAGGCAGTTTGGGTTGTTTCTTGGCCTTCACAGGTTGACCCAGTTCCACATGAACATCGGAGGAGCTGGTTTCCTAGAAAGTCAAAGAAAGTAATTTATTATTATTTATTCAGTGAAAAGGCATTCCACGGCTGAAGGAGAGAATCTGATTCAAGATTGTAACCTAAAGGTCAGGCTGGCTGTGATGCCTGACTATAGCTTTGACAGTCAAGTTTTTCCAAACCTGTGTGGGTAGAAGCAGCAGAGATGTCCCTTTGGAAGGAACTGTATTAGTTTTCATTCTTGATGTGGAGTTATTTGCATGGCCTTTCCCCCCTTCCTGCCACTCTCTCGTCTTGAGTTTTGTTCTTTGTGGTTGCGTCTTCAAGATGCCAGGAGCCGCCACGGGACTGCCTACAGGGCCCAACAGCGGCTGAGAAAGCTCTGAGGCCAGACGTGCTTCCGCCTCCTGGGCCACCTCACTGCCCTCCACCGGCTTGAGCTTCTCCAGGATGTGGGGGTTCAAGTGAGGCCCGTCGTCATCGTACATGAACTTAAAGTTGGCTAAGCGCTCATCCAGAGACATGTTTAGAGCCTCCTTGGCCTGGATGAGGCCCATGTTCCACTGAGCTCGCAGTTTGCGGGGAATAGACGCTGTTGTCTGATGGACAAAAAAAACAAAAAGACACCAGTGTCAAAATGCACCAGGTTATGCAACCCTTTGGTTATGCGATCCATTAAAATAAATAATTTTGCTTTACTTAGATGAAATCATATCCTTATTTTTTTTTTTACCAAAATTTTGAACCCAACTATGAGAAATTTCTGAAGTGACTAGCAGCCTGAGAATTTCCCCAAATTTATGATAAAATGATCTGTGGTTGGATGTAAATGACGAATGATTGTATTTATTTCATTCTACAGCTCACTCATTGCATTTGTTTTAAGTGGATGCTTATTGATGCCCATGTCTAAGCACAAGCAGTGAGTTCACTGACCTAAACACCCAGGAGTACGGGAACTGATGATTTTTTTTTCTGATAGAAACCAACATAATGTCTGATCCAAAGAAAGAGAATGACACTATGAATATTTCTAACTACCACTCTCTATGATACACAAATATTAAACAAGTCATCATTGACATTTGCTTCTGCACCCTTAATTCAGCAAAATTATTCAAGGAGAACCAGCGGGAAGCAGCAGCTCCTTTACCTTTTTGTAGAGGAGGCGGGAGGGGAGCTGTTTATTACTCTGGCTGAGATCCTGGAACTGCCTCTCCCCAGTGAAGGACACCATGTTCTTCTCAAAGATGTAGCCTCTCTCTGGAGCGTCGCCAAAGTACTGGACGTGGTAGAGGAGGCCCGACCTACTGGTGGCTGTCAACACACAGCAAAAACCAAAAGACTCGACCAATGATCAAGACACACAGCAACAGGATGACATCATCTTCATCTCAAACGTGTTAAAAATAAGACCCTGCCCTAAATATCCACTCATGCTGTGACACATGGGTTTAAAAGAAAACAAAAGAAAAAAAGAAAAAAAAAAAAAAAACCTCAACTGGGGCAACACAGTAACTGCCCGCTGGTTGCTTCGAGTGTTGGAGGCTGGATGAAAGAAGGGGGGCAGTCATTCTTACAGAGTTTGGGTGAATAATTTTTCTGATTTTTCATTGAATCAGACATTCAATGAATAGTTTCATAACAATTTCAAAATTCGTTTCAATCTGCTGGCCAGGTTGACAAAAATATTCTTCTGGAATAAAAAGAAAAACAGGCATTAACTTGGCGCAGTGTTGCCACACGCAGGCACGACAGAGACGCTTCACATAGCTGGCTGGACCCAGGCGCCGTGGGTGGACGTGACCAATTGGTGGTTTTGGAGAGTCACAAAATGTTTCCATCCTGTCGTCTGAGGAGTCGTTTTCAATGTCGCCTCATGAAAACCACTAACAAGCACGTCTTGCAGCTTCGTGCTACATACTGCTTTCCATTGTCAGATGTAGTATAACAGTGCTAGGCGGACTCAATCTGCGGTAAAGGTGGCCAGTGGCAATATTTGTACTCAACTCAAGTGGCTGCTTACCGCACCTCCTAAAATTAAATAATTAATGAGAGAAATTTAATTTATGGCTGGTGGGATGTAGATCTAGGGTGAGTATATGTGTGTGTGTGTGTGTGTGTGTGTGTGTGTGTGTGTGTGTGTGTGAGAGACAGGCTGAAAGAGCGCAATAGGATAAAAGTGTGTGATGGGATGAAAGTGCGCGCCGGGATAAAAGTGTGTGATGGGATGAAAGTGTGC
>CAAKHD010013451.1:26190-42539 GCA_901007705.1 Fistularia tabacaria
CACAAAATAACAGCAACCACACAAACAAAAAAAAAACACACACACACACACACACACACACACACACACACACACACACACACACACACACATACACACACACACACACACACACACACTCGTGTGAATCCAAGGTCAGCTGTAAGACTATTTCATTTATTCAACGTCTTAGTATTTACAATGTAATTACACAGGTAGTAACCTGTGTAGCACTGTGTAACTCTGATCAGCTGTCTTTAAACTCTGCTGTCACTTTAATCCTTTGATGTCCTCATTAAGAGGAACAGAACTTTTTTTTGTTGATGGTTTTGTTTTGATTTTTTTTTTTATTCTTGGAATAACAATGTTTGTAATAGACACCACTTTCCCTACCCACAAATATGAGCCTGTCCTCTTTTTATTATTTTTTTAATCAATCGTTACATTTGTCATTATGTCTTCAACTTTGTAAAGGTTAATCAATAATTTCATCCAGAATTACGGATCATTTTGCATGTTTTGACTCTTAAGAATCTTCCATCAGTGCGGCAGTGGTGCTTTACACAAAGGTTGGTGTGTTTTTTTTTTTCTTATTGATAGAAATAAAGTTGAGATGAGAGATACAGATTTGCTCAACTGCATTTGCCATTCTCAATAAGACGGATCATGGCCAACCAAAAGGTAATGCACAATGGGTTACAAACGGATTATCTCCGAGGCTCTACCTGAATACATGCTCCTGTCTTCTCTTTGCACAAACAGCAGATCAGTGCCCAGCGGTTGCTGGGGATGTGTGACACGTTGGTGATGGGCTCCATCTTCTCCGGATTCCCGATGCTCACCTGCAGGAGGCACAGCAGAGCAGTAGGTGTCCATAGACATGAGACAGTGCGAGTGTGCAGCTGATTTATGTAACACGCTCACTGGCCTCTCCACTTTTTTTATATATATATCATTGCCAGCAAGTCCAAATGTGATTGGCAAGTTGTTCAGCAACTTGCCTAAATTTTTTTTTTTTTTTTTTTAAATCAATCAATCCTTTGGTGAAATGGGTGATGTGAATTCCCATTTTTGAGTTTGAGACAAAATAAACAAACCAACAAATGTCAAGTTTCACCTCTGGAATCCACAAGGCACAGCTGACGTGGACCCACTTGGTTCCACTCCGGGTGGGTTTCATGGCTCCACCCTTCTTTGGGCACAGCTGGCACTTTGGCAGGATGCCCAGGGCGCAGATCCGACACAGCCAGCTGCCCTTTGGTACCTTCTGGATGCCGTAGCACGCCTGCAGAGACAAGCCATGGCCAGTGTCAGATAAAACTGCCGTCTCAAATGCCAGGTGACTCAATTTCACCTTTGCCTCTTCTTTCCTCCAGAGGAGCTGCTGCCACATCAGGAGCTTCACATCAAAGCAAGCAAATTTTAAAAATGATTACACTTAGCTGATGCTCTACTATCAAACAGAAATGGTGAGATCCTGGGCACATGTTTTTGATCGACGTGTTTTCAGATGTATTCTTTGTGGAAGAAGTTAAACCTGACAGAATTTTCCCAGGTGTTTTCCCTTTAATGAATGAAATTATCTAATATCAGGCCCAAGGATGGGGTTATTTGTGTTTTCTTGAGTGAGACATCTCACATTTCCGAAATGTTTGATGCAATGACAGCACGTGTCCACTTGTGACTGGGTTCAGAGGGGGAAGCAGCAGCATGAGGGTGGCTGAAGCAGAGCTCACACGGAACAAATGGTCCAAAGTTTGGCAGCATTTCTTACAAAACCAACAAATGTTTATTTTCTGCCTATTGCAACTCTGAAATTTTTTAGTTGTTTAACAAACTTTGTTTAGCACTAACATAATAATCGGACTAGTTGACCCGTTGTTACAGTAGTCAACGAAATGTCATTGGTTGCAAACCCAACTGAAAAATACAAAAAGTACTTTTTTTTTTACAATTTCAGTGCTTTTCAGTGCAAATTATAATGAATGAATCAAAATTCACTGTTTCAATTGTGTTTTGTGACTGAATGTAAATATCATAGATTAGCACCAGACAGTAGACAAATCAAATCCCCGCAGGTTAAATTATTAGAACAAATTAATATAATATTGATGAAACCGGGGATTCACAGCCCTGCTGATCAAGGTCGCATAGTGCCTTAGAAACAAAGTGGATAGACATACATTGAGTCAAGAATTCTGTAAACATGATGCAACGTCATGCTCTTACTAACAGTGGCTCATTAAGGCAATATGAGACGTAGGAGGGATCTGAATCCCGTGGTGCATTCAGGTACCGGTGCCTGACCCTTGACCTCTAACCTGGTGAACGCAGATGTTACACTTGTCGCAGAACACCATCTCGTTGTTGTCCTCGCCGTCGGGCGACTGGCACACGTCGCATACCACGTCTTCGTCATACTCGATGCCCAGCCCCTCCTCCGTCTCCATGGCGTGTGTCATATTGTCATGGCAGCGGCGCTCAAACTCCTCAATTACCCGCTCCATGGTGATCTCATCCAGCAGCGGCATGGCTGTAAACATACGGGGGGCAGGGTGTTGACAATTAGAACCAACTTAAAAATGATTAAAACCTCCATTCATCTTTAATATTAAATAAAAACTGTGTGTGTGGGGGGGAGGGGCTCCATTGGAAATTTCTCTTTTTTTCTGCCTTAAAGCTAACTTTGTACTCTAGTTGGGTAATAAAAATCCCTATATCCGGCCAAGAAAAAATTGAATTGGAATCAACAAATAATTCAGCATCATTTACATTGTGATTTGGCAAATGAATTCACTAAAGCACAGAATTATCAAAGACAAGTGCAAGAAACAACCTAACAACTATGGATAAGCAAGCTTGAAATGAAAAACCTTTAAACATGAATTAGAGAATGACTTGGGTCACCCGCACAGGGCCTCACCCATCTCTGCGAACTCTGCGTTGATGATGTGCAGCCAGATGACGTCCTCCTCGTTCAGGTCGTAGCGGCACATGCCCTCCGCCAGTGTCCGGATGTCCACATACCCCAGTGCCTCGGCACCTGACGTCCGGATTAGCTTCTTTGGCCTGACAAACATCACCTCCTTCCCTTTTTCAGCCATCTCTCTGCACAACACACACCAGTTCAATGTCCATGGCACGGCAAGACCACATCCCTCTACAGACTCAGCAACTTAGTAAATTACTTTTAAAAAGTCACATTGTGTTTGTAGGTGTTCGTAGGCCCTCTGAGAATTTTCTTGAACCATTTAATGAGATTTCTTGTTGCTCTTCCTGCAGTTTTTTCATTCTTAATGTTGCTTGACATTTATAGTTGCTTTTTTTCCTCTTGGTAATTTCTTGATGCTTCATAGGTCTTACCGCATTACATTTCTGTATTTGAAATGCCTTCAGCGATTTTTTTTCTTTGCAAATAAAATGGTCTTTTTTTACTATCAATCTTTTACTAATTTTCAAGAGATTTGTAAAAGCTTTTAGGAAGGGTCTTCTTTCACTGAATTTCGGTGGATTTTTTCCTATTAATTTCTTAACGCCCCCTAAGACGTTTCTTGCTGGATTTCAATTTTTTCTTGTAAATTTGGAGAGAAATTTCTTAATTCCTTCTTATTTATTTGAGTAATTTTTGGTAGATTACCAGGTATGTTCCTGCCAGGCAAGATTTTTACAAAAGTTTCAGATAATTTATTGAGCGCAGGAAACAAGAAGATGGTTTCTATTATGACCCCTCCTACCTGGCGACAGGCTGTGGGATAGATTGGGGGCTGACAGGGACCTGGACCCCCTTCTCCCACTCCTGCCTCCAGGGGTCTGCCAGGATGTAGTAGTCCTCAGGGTTCAGCTGGTGTGAGTCATGCACCTTCATGGCTGTAATCAGGTCTGTCCTGAAAACCTACAGTGACAGAAATATCACATCAAGTGGTTATAGAGTTCACAGCCTCCGTAGTTCCCAAGCAGTTTAAATTTGTACAAGAGGATAACTGAAAAAATAAATAAATAAAAATGTTAAAATAAAAGAAAAAAAAAGAAAAAAGAAAATGGGGAATCCCCATTTGTGAAGACGACAGATGGAGTACTAAACACTATATAATTAAAAGGACATTCACAGACTTTATTATGTCTGCACTTAAAGACTATTTTAATCATCAAGGACTGTCAGTTATTTATTAGCGAGTGGGTGTGTAGAATATGTCCCAGTAATATTAAACTTTGCATCACAGAAAGATGAAGATATATTCAGTGAGCTGGGATCAGAGGATTACATCTTGTCTCTTTAAAATACAGGTCAGACTGCTGGGGATTAAATTGAGAGGCTGAAATCTTAATCTATCAAGTCGTTGAAGCTCAGGATTGCGCTGTGCCATATCTGCTTATCAGAGGGGAAAAAATCTGGACTGAATCAGTGAAGAAATAAATGGTGATTTAACTGAGAGACTGAAAATAAACACTGAAAGAGGGGAAAACATTCATGCTCTCACAGCAAAACCCTGGATTTAAGTGTTTACATTATGATCAAAACAAATAAAGTATTATTATTAGTATTAGTATTATTATTACTTGACATCACAATGATGTTAAATCATTTTTTAACTAAAATGTCTTTTTGTGCCGCAAACACATGGATTATCAGTGTTTGCACAGGTTGGGAGGGAAAAAAAAAGCCCACCCCCTCCTCAGTCTGTCCTGGCAAGCCAAACAGCAGCCGGCCAATCAGAGATCAGCTGTGTCCAGAGTCACTGTTTTGCTTTGATTTGACTGGCTGTGGGCAGGAGGGCGTGTACAGGGGCCTGCAGGGACCAAGTTCATGGAGTGTGAAGATTGGAGCACAAATTGTCCAGGATCCGCTCAAACACGTGTCATGTAAAAGACTCTGGGGTTAAGTCAATTTTAAAGACCATCCGTCCAATTTCTTGCTGACAATAAAATGGATTTAAATGCATCACATCTCAACAAGCACAGTAAGCAGTTCTTAGTGAAATTAACTATCAGCCTCACAACAACCAACAACTGCATCTTGATGACCACTTTCACTCAAGAGTGAACGCCAAACAAAAGTCACTAGACTTGATATCCTAGTATTGCAAATCATACTGCAGCGGGACTATAGGTCAAAATAATCACATTTACAAATGATAAAAAAAAATATATAATTGTGCATCATTTTTCCAAGCTGTCATTTTCTTCATAATATTAATATGTAAGTGCTGATGCTGATACTGCTCTGACTGTTCATATAACCATTACAACTGAAAAAGGGCAAAATAATTTAAGGTTTTAGAGAGAATAATAATGTATAAAACTAGAGGGTATATGGAACTTTTACCAGGTTAATCAGTGAATGTCTGTGCCTTTTGCTTCCAGTCTCTTAAGGGTTATGTTTCTGTGTTGTCAGGACTTTGAAACAAGCTTGTGCTTAGACATACCTCCGAGGGTTTCTGCCCAGTGCCTCTCCTAGGCTGCGATGAATGCTGCGACCAGCACGTGGAATTACCTGGAAATCAAAAGCATTAAGTTACAAGCTTTTCTGTTTCGCTTTGCAACTTCACAGACATTTATCATAAAACCACAGTCAGGAGGCTACAGTCCAGAATGAAATACAATCCTGTTCATTAAAACAAGAAAGGCCTTGTACAGGTTTGCAAACAGCAGAAAGATGGGGGAGGAGTGTTTTGGAATACCTGTGAAAAATATCAAACTGGGAAGTATGGTGAAATTTTAATCCGACAAAAGTTTGTTGTAAAGCTAACGTTTTAAAGTATTTCAGCACGTCATAAATCTAAATCTACAAATTCAATTGAACATATTTGTGACATTCAGCATATCATTTTCTCTCTTCCCATTGCTGGTATCATTGGCAGCACATGATTCATTTGATGTTAGCAAGCTAATAGAGTTAGTGAAAAGGAGTCGAAGTGTTTGTTGTCATATGCACTGTCAGGAAACACGTTTCCCTGTACAATTAAATTCTTACTTTGCTGTGCACAGTGAATGCCAGATAGTATGATGAGGTGTTTGTAACATAGAAGAAAAAGAGGTGGTTAGTAAGGTAACAAACAAATTATTGCAAAAAACAAAACAAAACAAAAAAAAAACAAACAATGAAAGGGAAATGAATGAGAGATGCAAACTTTGGAATTCAGCCTGTGCAAATAAAAAAAATAATTAATTAAAGTGCAGATACAGAGAGATTGAACTGGCAGGCAAACCATCAGTGCAGGCAGTCCAGGAGTCTTCTGGGGCAGTTCATGACTATCTGATCACGTGAAAACACATGGCTGTCGTGACTATTAGGCTTTAGCAAGGAGGCACATTTAGAGAAGAAGTGCTCCAGACAACTGATGGATCTTAAATAAACTGCAATTATTCTAAAGTAGTAAAAGGCAAATTACAATAAACTATTTGCTGCTTGCTGCCAAAAACATACCACCCTCTGACCTCCCCCCCAAAAAACATGCACAGGAATCAAACCACAAACATTACTTGTTTATGTATTTGCCCTTTGGGGTAGCCTCAGGAAAAATGTTCAGCCGATCTGGCCACATAGTGTCACTGCTTTGCACGATCACTTGTCAGATTGGGAAAGGTAGCAGGATTGTAACTGACCTCTTTCCGCTCTATATTTGGGTCTGGCATGAATGAGTCAGCAGAGAAAATGTTTTACTTACTTCCATTGTCAGAGTCATCACTGCTACTGGGGTGCCTGCTTCTCTTCATCGTAGGTCCGTGGGTCTCCGTTGCTGCAATGCTTCATGAAAAAAGAGGAAGAAACAAGTTAAGTTAGAGGACGAGACAGCTGTAGCAATGATAAATGAGAAACTTTAAATTTGATAAGAAGTCTGTCTCATAAATGGACATATGTACAGATATTTTTATTGATGTAATTTAGGATTGCATTTTGAAATTGGGCAAATTCTAAATGAGAAATCCCATTATTTGCCACTGTAAATAAAGGTAGGGATATGACATAAGTGATCCATATTTCCAATCATGTGATCAATATCACAGTTAGAGGATGCTAACTGTAGAATGACAGGACTTACATGATGCCCTAAATACAAGTATTAAGATATGAGGACGTGAAAATGTGCATTGGGATAAACGTGGTCCTAGCCAAACATGGGTCTCATGGACATGTTTTCAAGTGAGGTCGAGATGACTCGCTAAACTGAACTGAAACTATACCCTTCTGATTTTGCGTAATAACTACAGCAGAAAAAGAAACAACGAAAAGATCGGATCAACTTCTCAATGCATATCGGTAACCTTGCAGCAGTGACAGCTACACTACGCCTGTAGAGACGAGTACACACCGCTGTCACAGTTCCAGCGATGAAAACAAGCCGTTGCAAGCCACATGCAACAAGACCGGAGAAACAACACGTTGCAGTGAAGCGAGCACAGCACCGGCGTGCACAAAATAAGCAAAAATATACAAAGAAGAACCCGACACTCTAGACTCACGGAAATATCTCAGTATGCTCGTGTGGGGAGGGAGGAGCACAACTAACCTAACTTAGCCGACTAGGCTAACGGCAGGGTTGCAACGGTTTGAGTGACGCCCCGTCTTCCTCCGAAGTACTAGCTAACTAGCGGCTAACGTGCGCTAGCAGAGTAACGTCAAAACATTTGTTCCTGCCATCGTTACTGGGACAACATTCTGACAAGCGAGACATATTGCGATCGTTCAAATGGGCTACGTCCACTCTTCACACAGTGTTAGAAAACACATACTGCATAGAATGGGCAGCAAAATGTAGCTTGCTAACCCTAGCCAGATCGCTAATCTCCGAGAGCCCCGTTATACAACATGCGGGCCCACCCACTCCAGCGGAAATTTTGTTTTGACAGTTTTCTAAATGCTCTCCGCGCCAAGTTACTTGCAAAGCCGTATCACAAAACCGCGCAAACAATTTCAGATAATATCCAGTGGAACGGCTCCAGGTCTGCGAATTTTTTAACAAGCATGATGCCATCGATCTGCACATTTATTTTAGATGACGTTGGTAGTTAGCAAAATCGGCTAACTTGTTAGCAGCGACTAACCGTAGTTGGCATTCTGCGTTAGCACATGCTGCTAACATAACATTAGCTTCTGTGGTCGTCCGAGTCTCAGTCAGTTATCTGTCAAAGGTTGTGGGTCAGCATTCGAATCAAGCATGCTAAGTGAAGTGAACGCAGGAGCATCGCATGAACCCCATCGGATTATTCCAGAATGTTTGAAAATCCAGGATGCTAACCAGCAGTGCACACTGTGGATGTATCGGCGAGCCACTGGCTGGGGTTAATCTTTGGCGCCATTTTAAATGACGACGTCGCGTTTTCCTAGCGGACAGCTAGTGCGACCATACTGGAAATATAAACTCGTACAAATTGCCCGATAAGAACATTCTGGCGTTTTTTTTCTCAAGACTAAATTAAATGTATAGTTGTAAATAAATTGGACAGTACATACAGAGGACGCCAGGACGATGCAAGCCGGTGTTAGAGTTTGATATGAGGCGCAGTTTTTGCTGTGAGTTCCGCTTGACCCGCATTCCACATACACAAACACGGAGCGGCGGCGGCCGGGAGGAGGCAACCGAGCTTGGAATGCAGCTGCGCCTAAGCGCCGCTAGAGGGCAGCAAACTCCGCCATGTCGGTTCACAGGCTGGTGCGATCCGAGAGAGAATTCACGAAAACATGCATCGTGGCTCATTTTTGATCCGATTTAAGTCGGTGTTGCTCGGCAGTCGATCCAAGAAAACAGCATCCATTTTCCCCTACTATAATTCTTGCTAAAGTACACGTGACGCAATTGTCCCGTTCAGTTACAGCCCCCACCCTTTTTGGCAAGTGAACGCACCGCTAGCACTTAAAGGGACAGACCACCACTTCCACAAGGGAGAGTTTCATGGAGTTTAGTTCAGAAAAGAAACTCAAAATTAATATAAGAAGTTTTAGCTGACGTCCAGATGCCTTTCAAGAGCATTTTAACACAAGAAATAGGGCCCAGTATCAACGATTTGCCCCTCAAAAAATATTTAAATGTATAAAATATTACATTACATTTGGTAATACTAAAGAGTCTTCTTCTTGGTTTGTTTGTTGGTTGGGCTTGGGCTACGTTTCAGATTTGCTTTTCTTTGTTTTTTACAAATAGTTAAAATTTGTTGTAGGTTGTTTCTTTGGGCTTTTTTTCTGCAGTCTCCTTTGTTCTGGCAAAGATACATAGCAATACTGGAGGTGAATTTGTCAAGAAAGTAGCTGGAAAAAAATTAGAAATGAATGTATTACGCAAAAAAAATTCAATAACAAATCCCTTCATTTGAGATGATTCTCTTTTATTATTGGAATCATATGTCAAATACTGAGGTTTGATTTTGAGTTACGACAGGCAGTTTAGAAAAAAAAACCCAAATATAAATAAATCCAACGTTAGGATTAAGTTAAAAAAACAACAACAAATTACACAATAAAAGTGTTAATATGCAAAACCCTTCACAATTGTTATTACATAAATGGTGTTAAATGGGACAAATATGAAGTTAAAACTCCTGATTTTAAATTCTGATCTGAAACCGTATGTCCTTCAAATTATAATTCTTAATGCATAAGAGAAAGTTAAATAAACCATGGTTAAATTGGAAATACTTTTTTTTCCCCCGCCACAGGCAAGAACAAACGGATAAAAATAAACCCCATCCAACCCCACTCCCGCTTCTCTGCCATTTGTCTTTTCTATTTGGTTGCTGTTTTTTTAACTGTGTTGTTTTTGGTCTGGAGTATTTTGTAAAAAAGAAATTGGTAATAAAAACAAAATATTAGATGATAAAATCTATATCGATATCGGCAGACTGATAAAATCAGTCTGCCGATATCAGCCTTGAACTGATCGATCACTGTAAAAACCACCTATCAATAATTAGTCAGCTACTGATCTGATCAGCTTGTCGTCTCTATGCTCCCAGCTGGACGCACATGTTGTTCAGAAGGTCACATTTAGTTGGATGTAGGTTGTTAGGACGCCTGATGCCGACTATTTGATTTAGATCCTGGTGACCAGCTGACGTCAATATGGAGTTGTTTTGAAGTTGCTTTCTAACCAAAACTTCTTCAGAATGTCCAGATGGAAACGATCACACCATCGGATGTTGTACTGTCTTCTGGTGATGAAATTCAGTCCGTGTTCCAGCCCCTGTTTTGAATGTCAACGTTGATAATACAAACTTAGGTCTGCTTGGTGTTTCTCTGGCATTAAAACTGACGGATACACTCAATAGCACCACCTGTCGACATTGGGGCCACAATCATACCATCAAAATTTGGCTCAAACATTGGCTGATTCTTTACCATCCAACATTTCTTATTCTGTAAGAGTGGCTACTTAATTGTCCACTATCTCTTGAGGTTTTATTTTATCTGCGGGGAAAAAACAAATAATCCAAGAAGTGAAACATGAACAAATGAAAGGATCCAGGAAACAACAGCAAACACCGGTGAGATTTTTTCAATGGGACTTTAGCCTGAAGGCAGCCATCCAAGGACTGTGGAGGAGGAGGAGGAAGATGCTTCTAGGTTCTACACATTGGTCCTTTAGTGGTTAACATCACCGGGGTCAAACCAAACCAAACATGCCCCTCCGCGCCGTAACTGAATGGCCGTCTCAAACCTTCAGAGGGCTTGAACCGTCCGATAGCCGCCGCTGCCGCCTATCCCACCCAACCCAGGAGCTGCTCTGCCCTCATCTGGTGGCCAGAATGGCGTCGTAGGACTTTCCGGTCCGGCAGACTTGGATGTCGCGGAAGCCGGTCTGGCTGAGCATGTGGACGTACTGGGACGGCGGGCGCTCGCGACCCTCGGCTTGGACCAGCATGTTGAGGGAGAAGATCTGCGCCATGATGGGGCCTCGTTTGTTCTCAAAGAGGAGGGCCTCCACCAGCAGGACGCCACCACCTGTTGCGGACACATACGTCATAGAGAACACCCTACGTGAAGCTTAACAGATGACTGGTGATCAATCTGTACCAAAAAACAGTTCCCTCTTCTTCTAAATTTGATCACAATTCTGAGAAAAAGTCAGAATTCTTCAGGAAAAAACCCCCACAATTATTACTTTCCCCATCATTCTGAGAAAATGAAAGAAAGATATATGTAACAAAAAGTCAAAATACTTGATTGAAATTTTTTATTTTAGAATGAGTCAATATGCAGAGGTCAAAGTCAGAATTCTGAGTTCAAAAACTTATGACTTTAATCTTAATTTAGAATTTGATTTTAATTTTCTCCTCAGATTGCCGAAATTCCAGATGTAATCTCAAAAGAAACATTGCTCTCTGAATTCCAACTTTCCTTTCCAATCTAAACATTTCTTTTAATTCTTACTATTTTTAACAGGACTGTCACTATAATCTCAGTAATTAATGTATGGCAAATATTTAACATATGTGCCATGCACTGTATATACCTGCTTTCAGAAGAGGGTCCATGACCTCATCTTCTCTTCTGCAGGTGTTAAAGAATATATCTATGTATATTCTTAAACTCAAAATTGTTTTCAAAATAAACAAAATAAGCCCTGAGGCTGACAGACAGATAGACAGACAGGCTGACGGACGGGCGGTGTCTGAATCATGATCTCAGATATGAATATGACCCCTACGTCGGCGAACCAAGCATCGTGGTCACCTGGTTTGCACGAGTCGTAGATCTTCTTCAGCAGAGCAAGGCACTTTTCCTCAGACCAGTCATGAATGATCCGGGCCAGAATGTACAAATCAGCAGGAGGGATTTCACCGCCAAAGAAATCCCCTACGGAACACAGCTCGAGGTTAATGGCTGGGGTCTCACTATAAACCTCTGGAGGTCATTTGGAATAATAATAATTTCAAAATGTTTTGATGTAATTCAAAATGAGAATTACCTGAATCTTGCTTTCCCCTCCAAACATGGGTAAAACCCTTTTTAAAAGAATTTCTCATCTTCAACAGTTTCACAACACTCATTTTCTTTTTCACTTCATGAAATAATGTCTCCAACATTTCAGCAGTCTTTTGTAAACCATCTAAAATTTTCAAACCTTCAAATATGCTTGTACATTTGAGTAGATTGTACTAATTATTTTCAGTTTTTAAACACTCTTTCCTTACATTGATTCGAACGAACTCTCGCATCAGTGTGCATTTTGAACATTGGCCACTAGAAGGTGCAGTGAGCCCAATGTGGGCCAGTTGACAGATTATCAGGAGCCTTAAACCATTGCAGATTTTCTTCACAGCTACCAATCCCACGTTCATGATTTGAACAATAAAGCTAAAAGATATATCAAAGATTACTAGTGACTTAAGATTACAGATTAAAAACAACTAAATGATTGACTGACAATTGAAACTCACCGGATTGAAACGACACCGTGTCGTTCTCCAGGGAGAAATGTTTCTGGGCCGTTTCCACCACCTGAGGGAGGTCAAAGACGGTGACGGAGGAGGAGGGATACGCCTTGGCCACCTCCCGGGCCAGCGCACCTGTGCATCCTGAGAGTCGGCGTTCAGGCCGTATGAAAATATCAGGACATGAAGACTGACATGTGACAGAACACCAGAAAGAGAAACATTCTGACGGGAATAAATCTAGGATCAAAATAAACTATGATGATGATTATTATTTTAACACTATTAATATTACAGACTGTCTAATTTTTTAGTGTGATAACACAATGGGCACAGTTAAGAAGCTTTCAATAAAACAATAAAAAGTAATATTAAAATCAGCAACAGTTGGATAATTGAATATTACCCCCCCAAAATTATGAAAATCAGTCAAAATATTTCCTCTCAGTTAATCATATTTATTGGGTATGATGAAAGGGATATGCAATAAAAGTTTTAATTGGATACTTGAATATATACACACATATAAATTTGTATATATATTTTTTATTGCATTCGGGTGGAGGAATGCATTTAAATGAAAGGGGACCAAAACCTGTCTTCCCTCTGTGACAACTCCTGCTGCTTTAAATCTTTATTCAACAATCTGTTTTCCATTTGTACTTTTGATTTGAACTCTGTGGGACAGACTAAAGCTTCTTTACCTCCGAGGTCAATGATTGTCTGGAAGTCTGTGAGGTTGAAGCCCGTCACCACGTCGTGTCCATCCAGCACCCAGGTGGAATTCATCAGACCCATGAATTTTAGCATCTCCTCCTCAGACCTGGGTTCAGAAGGGCAAAGGTCAAACACAGAACTTCTGCCGCAAACCAGCTGTGTGTCACCACTGACCTGTAAATGGCCTGGAAAATCTCCTCAGACGGGAGTCCGAAAGTCTTCTCGTTCTGGTTCTTCCCCTCCCTGTATGGAACCCAGTCAGAAAATGTTTAAGTGACTTCTTGAAATACTGTGGATTTGAAAATGTTCTGTGAGGCGGGCCAAGCAAGGCTCTGCTGAGCTAGCCAAGGCTAGTCTAGGCTATACTAATTTAGGTAGGGCTAGGCTAGGCTTGGCCAAGTCAGTCTAGGCTAGGCTTGGCAAAGGAACAGTACGGCCCAGAACTGGACCAGACTAATCTGGGCTTGCCAAGGCCTGACTGGCCTTAATTTATCTAGGCTAAAGAAAGCTTATCTAGAATGAGATAGGTGTGGGCAAAGCTGGCCTAGGTTGTGCTAAGATGTGCTAAGCTGTTCTAGGCTAGGGTAGGCTTGGCTAGACCAGGCTTGGGTAGGCTGTGCCTGTCTATATTGGGTTGGTTGGGTTACGCTAGACTAGCCTCGGCAAGGCTGACCTGACAGCGTTGGCGAGGTTTTTCCACAGGGGGTAGATGGTCTGCGACTGGTAGACAATCATGTCGTGGAGAGACTTGGCGCTTCCTTTGGCCAAGTAGAGGTTGGCTACGTCGGTGCTGCTGTAAACAGCTGAGGATGAAAGAAGAACAGACCACTAGATATTCCAAGGAACATCAAACTAACAGCTATGTCTATCTTCAAACATCCGGAACACGTCATAATTCCTGACAGCATGCAGCTCGCTGGGGTAGCGCACAAACAAACATGGCTTTTGGTGTTGTTGCCACAGCACTGTGTAAAAGGAGGTCCTTGCGCTGGGTTTAACAAGGTGAGAATTGGGGCCGGACCTAACATGTAGTTAACTACATTTGTCTTTTTGGAACAAAATTAAAAAAAACAACAACCTCAAAAATATCACATTACAGCGAAATGAACTGGACAAGAAATGTGTCATGTATCATGAAAGACACCTTGGAAAAAGCAATAAATAAATAAATGAATGAATAATATGAATAAAAGAAAAAAATAAAATACAAAGAATCATAACAATAAACTATGAATTTTGAAAAAAAAAAATCTGGGGGACATTTAAAAATGAGCAAATTATGAAAATGACCAAATCCCTGCCGGTTTTACTTTCAAGTCACACCTTACACATTAAACACACAAAAACACACTGATCAATCTGATGGAGGAACCGCAGAGAACCTGAAGGGTGTGTTGAGTTTTTGTATTTTTGTTTTTTTTTAACTGAAATATTCCCTGTGTCGTCACCTGCCCCGTCAGCAGTCTCCACCTCCAGGATCTCAATGCCCACCAGGGCGTCCAGCAGCCTCTCCGTCCCATCCACACTGGTGTCCAGGGCCTGGGCCACCTGCTGTGCGCTGAGGGGCTCCGGGGCCTTCAGGAGCAGGTCAAACACCCCCAGCTCGCAGGCCGAGAAAATCACCTGGGATTCAGGTACGAGGCAGGGCAACAACTGGGACGTTAGAACCGACAAATGTCTCACGTTGGGCCCACATACACCTGCTACCACCGGGAACACTCTGCTCTGGCCCCATCAAACTATTTACTGCTAGACTTGGCTGGAAAATAAAACAGCACTGATAAACTCTCCAACTCCTGATGTCATCAAACTTCAGTGAACTCAAGATGATTATAAGTAGCAATAAAATTATTAACTGAAAAATTCATTATTAAACTATTACCTGAAAAAAATTGCAGATTTTTATTCAGTCATTTATTATCTATACTGCTTATCTTGCACTCAGGGTTGTGCACGGGGGAGGGGGCTATCCTTCACTCGCCAAGTCACATTTCATGGCAATTTAGAGTCTCCGAGGAATCTACTGCATGTTTTGGACTTTGGGAGGAAACCAGAAGAAACTAGGCAGACATGGGGAGAGCAGCAAACTCTACACAGAAAGGAATTAAACCACGGACCCTTTTACCATGATGCGGAAGCGCCGACCAATTTTGATATCTTTTAGACATAAATAATTGTACAAAGATATGAAGGTTACAACAAAGATCTTTTCCTATTCTTTCTTGAAAAAAATACTATCCTAAAATTTTGACTCAGGATATTTGCAAAGCAAAAAATGTCAGAAATGTATTTTCTAAACTAATGATTTAAAAATGGCGGTAAAAGAAACTAAAGACGAAAAATAAAGGTCTCCATGGAATTTCTAATCTCAAATAATGCATTCAAGTGAAAGTCAATGAATGCAGTCGGGAAAAAACAACTTGAAAAAAAACAACAAATGGATTAATCTATCATTAAAACAACAAAAATAAACAAAATAATCCCTCAAATGTGCTCCTACGCCTAAAAGAACAAATGCAAATTAAGTCAATCAAATAAAATGTAGACATCCATCAATATAATATTGAATGACTTGTCAGTCAATCCATCAGTTATCGACAGACAGACAGAAAAACAGACAGACAGACAGACAGACAGACAGACAGACAGACAGACAGACAGATAGATAGATAGATAGATAGATAGATAGATAGATAGATAGACACTAATGCACTATGAAAATGCAATGTCACAGTTTATGACCTTAAGGATCCCACTTCGACTGGATTATTGATGACCTCGTCATTTTTTTTTTCTTTGTCCTGACAAAAATCGTATCGACAACGCATGAGACAAAAGAAGAAGAAAAAAAAAACAAGAGGCGCAGGAAGCCTGTCATTACCTTGGAAACCCGGTATCCGTTAAAATACTCCAGGAGTCTGAAGGGATAGTCCAGCTCGCTCTGGGACAGATGCTCGGCCATAGCGCCTGCACACACGCACGCACGCTCGCGCACACGCAACCACACTCACACAAAACACACCGCAAATGATAGAACTTCCTCCCGAATTAACTTGACGTGCGCGCGTCACGTTCACCCCCACCCCCGGGCTGCCACTCACACGCAGACGCCTCGAATAAACGCGGGATTGAGTTGCCGGGATTAAAATCCGCGGATTTTTTTTCTTCGCTCCCAATTTTTGGGGGCTCTTTTTTTTTTTTTTTTTTTTTGCACAGGAAGCCAAAATGTCGGCGGGGTTTTAGGGGGGGGGGGGGGGGGGTGGGGGGGGGCGTTTCAAGGGGGGGGG
>CAAKHD010013451.1:63251-82062 GCA_901007705.1 Fistularia tabacaria
CCTCCTTACCCCCCCCCCCCTTTTAAATTTTCTCCGCCCCAAGACAGGGACCCCCCCCCCCCCCCCCCCCTCGTCCTGTCAGGACAAGTCAGTATTGAGATTTATTTTAAAGTAGAGAAAAAAAAAATCATAATGTGATGGTGTTTTATATTTTGGAAATTAGTCCCTGTCAGATTGATCAGCCGGCTGATGTCACTGTTTCCCAGGTTGTGAGGACTTCACTGATTAATATCCTATCAGACAAAGACCTTATCGGTTTCTTGCGTCTACACTTCTGGCTGGTGTTCAGACATTGGTATTTGATTGGACGTAGACTGGGGCGTCTCGTGTCCATCCCGATGATCAGCTGATGTCTCTACTTTCTTTGTAGAAGCTTTTATTTAGGTCTGTGTGACGTCTTGCGAGGACACAGGCGTGGGGCATGAACTGTGGTCAGAGTTTATCCTGCTGCTTTGGTGGTTTGACATTGAAGGGGTCCACAGAACTAACATGCAGGTTTGTTGCAGACATTGAAACGTTTCTGACATTGGGATGAAATCTGGCCTGGACTTACTTTTTTTTTATTTTTTTTTTTAGTTGTGAATATTAGTTGTTACACTGCCTGTGTCGGGCACACAGTCAGGATGGTGTGATGTCTTTTATCTTCTACCTCCTATATCAAGAATATCCACTGATGCTCGAAGTGTAAGAATTGTTTTTTTTTTTTTTTTTTTTTTTTAACAAATATCAGGATGAGAGCCAGTTGGATTTAATAGGAGATGGCTGGAGAGGTATTGTTAATTACCTTTCTCAAAGTCCTTGAGTGTCTCTTCCTGGAAGTCCTTAAATAGATCCAGCCGGAACCTCTTCTCCAAACCGTAGCTGTAGTATCTGAAGAGGCATTCCAGCCCGTACCTGCAGGAGGCGACAAGCAAAACATTCAGCTGACCTCCGACCTCCTTTCACAGCTGCATTTATCATTCCGAGCTGTAAGAGGAGTAGCTTCGACTCCGAAGTCATCTGGGTTTTCATTAGGCACCAACATAACCGGTTGGAGGAATCCGGGGACAGGGCTGGCTGTGGAATTGGCAACTATGATGGGATAGGTTTGTTGCCGTTTGCCCCAAGCGATTGGCGGGGCCTTGACAGGTGTTCCTGCTGTGGCTGTCAAGGTGACAACAGCGCCGCTGCTTGGCAGATGCCGGAGAGTTTAAATCAAAGTCATGATGTTTACACCAAGAGGAGAACCAAAGCTTCTCTGGAGCCATGAGGAAGAGTGCGTGATATCGAAAGAATTTACATTTTAAGAATCCCCCGCTTCAAAGATTTTCAAGTATTGACCCTAGAAACTGACTGCAAAGAGTGGTCACAAACAAGACCGCATTCTAAATGTTCATTTTATACATTTTTACAAGCATCCAATCAAAGCAAAGGTTTTCTTGGGGATCTAAAAAGTGATTTGTTGCAGATTGCAATCAAACTCTTCCCTGGCCCCATATGGATTTTTTTGGGATCATTTCCATCTCTTTGCAAATAAAGCAATCTGTAAATTAATTTCAAATTATTTGATAGTTAGTGTTCTGTGTCTCTGGACTGCTCCTTACCTGTAGTTCTCTTTGGCGTCCTCAAGGGCGCATTGCTTGAACTCCTCATACATCTTCCTGTTAAAGTTGTCCCTTAGGAAGAAGGACCAAAATCTGAAGAGGGTGTTCATCTCCTGAGACTGGCCCACGCCCAACCGTTTCCTCTCTAGGGGGAAAAAAACCCCCAACAAAACAGGTTTTGGTGAGGCGAGAGTCAAACAGCTCCCAGGTGATCGTGTTAATTGACCCACGAGAACGCCAAGGCGCTGGCCCAGCCCCCGCACCATTAAGGCAGCGTCTGCGGTACTTGTGGTATCCCTGCTGGGTGAAGCCGTTGTCCCTCAGCAGCTCGTGTGAGGGGTGCCAGAACTTGGGCAGAGACTGGGGGGTGCAGCCGTAGCTCCCCGACAGTGGCGCGCCCTCCGATGGAGAGGCATTGGAGCTGCTGCAGGAGGAAGGAGGAGGAATGTGAACGGAGGGCCGGGAGGGCACCACAAAGTATAATAACAACTGAGATAGAACAGATTTCAGGTAAAACTTAGCTGCATTGCAACTACTGCTCCAGTGAAGGACCATTTAATTCAGTCCGAGTTATACTGTTCATCTTTATTCCATCCTTTTCATGTTTTTGCTGATATTCTAGTGAAAGCTGTCTTTATTTTACAATCTAGCAAAGTGCTTAATTTTTTTGGACAATTAAAAAAACAGGTCAAGGATAGCTTGATACTGTTGAATTGAATCATATATTTTTTTAAACCAGTGACCTCAGGAGAGGAAATGATGACATCAGTTTGTGCATCTTTCCAGAGAACACTAATCTGAATGGCACTGTTGCCTAACAAAGCACAAAATGGCCGGTGTCACCACTATCTCCAGTCTAAGAGACGGGACTCGGAGTTAGGGTAAAGGAGCAGGCGGACCTGATGGAAGCTGAGCGCGGCCTGTGTTCACGGGAGTCCATCACCCAGCCGATGTGGGCCTCCTGGGGGGGGTTGGAACTGTGGCGGGTCTTCTTCTTCCTTGGCGTCTGGAACAGGGAAAACGTTAAGTGTTGAGCTTGACAGACACCACTGAGGAAATATATACCACTCTGTGAAGATGGGCTTATCAATGAAAATAAAATAGGATTACTTACTTGACATTAAAATTAAAAAAAACAAACGTAAAAATCAGTAATAAACACGTCGGTAACTTCTGAAGAACATTTTGAAATATTTACTCGGGGAGGGAATTTTCAATTTTATGTGTTTGTGTATACATCAATTCAGTCATTGTTTATTAGACAGAAAATCTAAAATTATATAGCCTTTATATAATTCATTTTCTGACAGAGTAACAGGAGGTGAGCCCAATCTCAAATGTCACAGCGAGTGAGAAGCAGGATTTAACCTGTCAATAAGAGGGCCTAATCTAGAGACATCCAACCATTAGTCAATTTAGTATACAATGAACCCACTGACTGTTTTTGGGGACAGAAGAACAGACAGACGGATGCATGCCCACAAAGTGTTGTTTCATCCATGTTGATATATGTCTCACCTGTCCGTCAATTGTGCCGCTCTCCTTCATCACAGGGTAAAATCGAGGTGTCTTTGTTGGATCCTGGCGTCCGGGAGTGCGCGGCGTCCTGGGAGTTCGGGGTTGATGAGCACTGGGTGACTCTGGGACTGTCTTGGGTAGAGAGCGGGAGATTTCTGCTCCGCTCTCCGCTGAAGACATGAAGCAGACACCGATATTAACCTCCTGGCTTATTAATTTCCAGGAACGATGACTGAGAACGAAGACCTGGCACCAACCTGGCATTGGGGGAGGTGGGACCTCCTGGACGGGGTCCACAGGCACTTTGGGGGCAAGAGTCTCAAACTCATCCTTAGTGATGACATTCAGCTTCTTGAAGCTTTCTAATTCATGCTGGGAAAGGAAAATGAACGTGAGAGTAAGTCAGAGGGGGTGAGAAAAATCGGTTAATCCGATGGAGAACTTTGTAGAGCTTTGATCAGTGGGGGTGTGGGAACACAAAGATACTGAGATCAGAAAATCCTGAAAATGAAAAATATATTTTCAAGTCATATGACTTCTGTCCTCTGGAAAGGAGAGGAAGCTGGTGGATTTTCAGCTTCATCTCAATGATTGCAACTAAAAAACAAATTGATTATTGTACATTAATGGTGTGATCTTTGTTTAAAATGACCTCTATTTATTAACATTAATATTTACTACCTCTATTAAGTATAACGGACAGTGATAGTATAAACTTGGTAGCCACATAGGGATCTGTGTGACACACAGGTATACAGTGCTCTTTGAACTGTACACCTCAATGTTGGAAACGAACAAAAGAAACGTATCCAGGTGACCTTGGTATGAGTGTGTGTTCAGACTTGGCATGACATTTCCCCACATGAGGAGACAGAGCAGGCAACCTTTGCTCTGGAAATTAGGTGACTGAGCTGACTTAAAGGGATCCTGTGTTAGAAAAGTATGGTTCTTCTGTTCGTACAACATATACCATTTATGAAGTTATATAGACAGAATAGACGGTTAAGACGGAAGAGAGCAGTGGGAAGGCCACGGATTCTATAGGATATTCATATCTTTCAATCATTTGTTGATAAAGCTTATCCTGCAAACAAAGTAAGAGAGAGAACCCAGGCAAGAGATCGGAGAGAGCCCAATCAGCTTGACACTGTCCGGGCCTTGATCAGAAAGTGTCTGCCACTGGATCAGAAACAAGAAACTTCAGTGCTGAACCTTTGTGCCATCATGCAGCCTTGAAAACATTACTGAGAAATAAAAGGCTTGGATTTTACAAAAATATTTCATTGCAAGAGGGTGACACATGCCACAGCTAGTAGCTAGTAGAATTTCTTCACCTACTCTGACTCCTATTGTCGCCTACCACGACAACTCTCAGACATGCCACAGCGAGTAATTGTGCTTCGACTGTGAAACCTCCTACTATTGCACATCCGACAGCTACCGCACCCACAACCCCTACCAAGCCTATGAGAGCAGCGACTATTACTACAATGATGTGTACATCTACTACTGCTACAACAGCTGCTACATCAACTTCTACTTCACCCACTACTAATCAACCTACTACATTGGAACCTTGACTTGGGAATTCAATTCATTCTGTGACCAAGCCCGTAACTCCTAACTTTTCCTTGAAGATTGGACGAAGATATCAGTAGCGGTGGCAATCGGCAAAGGAGAGTGGGGCAGTTTTTCATTTCCTTCTTAACTTAACTTATTGCGACAAACTTAATGTTACAATGTATTTCTAATTTAACTTGCACACTAAGCTACACTTCTTGCTAAACTCAATTTAATGTCCAAGTGAATGCCGGCCCTCTTTTTTTATAACTATCAAACCATCCCCAACTGACTTTGGGTGACTCTTCCGATGCTGCTGTCTGCTGCATCAAATCCCTGTAAATATGTCGGGCCTTCTCCCATGATGGTATCTCATCAACAACTTCTCTATCTCTTCACGAAGAAGTCCCCAACATTCACACCTTGCTCATGTTTTCATGGTGTCAAACGCTCTGCTCGCTCATAACTCAGATCTCGGCTCGTGCCTTGAAAAACTCAAATGTGGGTTCTCGGAAGTCAAGGTTCCACTGTACTATGGCAAAGTGTAGTTTCAGTATGGCCCGCATGTTTTTGTCACACACACCTTTTTGCTGAGTCATGGCCGTAGAGCACAAAAATTTTGTCCCGCGGGATTCATTTGGCTTACACCGGCCATGAATCATATGTTTACCTGATAAGACTTACTTTCATTAATTTGCATTTAATTGAATAAATATTTTAAAACCAATTGAAAAATATCAACAATTTTGGTTTGAAGACAAACATTTTTGTGGGCCACAAATTGAGAGTAAAACAGATAAACTGTCCCCCAAGCCATTAAGCATACACAACTGCTGCAAATTATGACACCACAGTTATGGTGGGAGGTTAGGTGTTTAAAACTGTTCCAAGTAAGGACATGCTCAGCGATAAAATGCATGAAACTGCTGAAAAAAAGTAAATAACTGATCCTCAGTGGTAAATTGTATCAATGTATTGCAAAACATGATTAGGCATTTATCTTTTGTGGTAAAGCATTTTCAAATGGTGCGAAACAAGAAACACTGATACCATGGGTGGTACAGGGAGTAGAACGAGACACAGTGACCCTCAGTGGCAAAGCCGGTAAAACAAGACGACACTTTTCCCGAGCCATAAAACACTGTCACACAATTCAACTCCTGATCTAAAAAGTGATTATATAACTGTTTGGTATCTATATATAGGACTCTCTGCAGCCTTTTGAGAAAGCAGGTCAGGCCTCTCAGGAAGCAGCTGCCTGACACACATGTCGCCTGGACGTGTGCAGACTGGATAATAAATTGTAGCCTATATTTGGCCTCCTCTACGAGGCTAAGTGTCTGTGTGTGTGTATAGTGGAGGTCCTGGGTTTAAATCCCCGGACTCTCTAGGGGTGACTGTCAGCTGGCAGGGAGAGTCTTGGGCTGTAGGGTTTGCCCCATCAGCCCCACGGGGACTCATGGCAACATTTCCTGTTCAATTTGGTGGCAAACTACTCAAAGTGTCTGCTTTTCGTCAACCAATCAGAAGCTCAGTGAGGGAAACAGGCGAGCAAAGAGGGGGGAAAACTTACCAGGGTCAAACTCTTCCACTCATAAGACACCGGCAGCTATTTATTTTATTTATTTGTTCATTTTTTTAAATCAGTCACGATTTTGATTTATGAAATGGGCAAAATAAATAAAGAAAAGAAACGTTTTTTATTTATTCTTCCTGAAGGGGCAAAACCATCTGAAAGCAGTCTGCTCTTCCTCCTTCTGGAAAATAATTCAGGGACAAAATGTTGTCGTTACATCCGTGGGGTTTTTCCACCCCTTTGAATACAGAACAGCTCAACCACTGGTCCTGCTTTATATTCAAGAAATTTCTTGTATATTTTGAGTCAAAATTAGATTGATTTTCAGTCTTTTTAGCAAAATTCTGTAAATTTTTTAGTTTTGATAAATATGTAATTTTTCATGAATGAAATATGATTTATCAAACTCGAGACTTTGATTCGATTTTAGATATAATACAAATTCGAAAAATCTGCATTTCTTAACTGTCGATGAAAAAAAGAGGTCCATCAAAAGCTCTGCGTTCTTATTTTAATTTTTTATTCGTGTCTTCACCAATATGGCCGCTGAACACCAGCAGTGCCATATAAGTTTTTCATCTTACCAAGATTAGTTAGGCTGACAGCACTATGGAAAGTAGTAGTTGTCAAAAGTAGTTGAAATGGTGAAGCCTTCACCCTTCATTTAAGAAAAAATGTAGTCAGCCAGCCACGGTTGTAAACCTCGTATCTGAAGGAGTTGTTGACCTCCTTGTCTCACCTTGGTGGCCTCCAGCTGCTCCTCCCCCTTCCACAGGTCCTGCTCGTAGTAGTACAGGCCGTCGTTGATGGCCTTGGCCAGGTCAGCCGTGATCTTGGCTCTCGACTCATGGTTCCCCGTCCGGTCGCCGCCGGGATGCTTGCGCAGGTAAGGCGGGGTCTGTGTTACGATGAGGATCTTGTTGACGTCCTGGTCATCCAGCTCATAGTCCGAGTCGTCCTCGTCCGACCAGTCTGTGAACTGGTTCTTCCTGGGCGCCATCTGTTCCATTTCTTCGTCGAACATGAAGTCCAGCTCCTCCTGGTCTGGCTCTGCCTGACGGGGAGGAGGTGAGCTGCTGCGCTCCTGGAGGACAAAGTATATTCTTAACTAGCAAGCAGGGAGGGGGGGTTCTTTATAAGGACCACCTCTCGTCCATTCCAATTTGACTGGTCTGGATACTATGACAGAAAAAGTATTCAATTTGTGTTCTTTTTTTTGTTTGTTTTTTGTTTTTTAAATATGCGGTGAATTTCAACATGAAACAAACAATATTAAATCCAAGGTAGAATTATGCTAAAACTGAATTTTCAGTGTTATTGAAAAAAAAAGAAAAAAGAAAAAAAAAAGTAGATGCTGAGAAACATACATGTTTCAGGTCAGAGATGAAAACGGTGTGAGGAAAAGTTAAAAGGTGAGAACCGAAAAACAAAAGAGGAAGACAGGAATGCAATACTGTGAGCTGTGGGTGAGAGAAAGAATTACTCAACTGCAGAGGGGAGGAGGAGGTCAGGACGAAGCTCTGAGGTGGGAGGAGGAGGAGGAGGAGGAGAGGGGTCGGCAACAGACACGTCGTCATCGACATGCTGTCAGATGAAGAGGAAAAGAGACAGGAGAGGAGGAGTGGAAAAAACAGAGATGGGGAGGAATGAGACGTGATGAAGAGGAAAAGGATGGAGGGGGAGATGAGGGGTATTGAGACTCAGAGGGTCCAGTACCTTGGCCTTGCCGGAGGGCTGTCTGTGGCGTTTCTCCACCTGGATCCAGGCGTCGGGTGGGTCTTTGGATGTGTCGATGCCGAGAATGGGACCCTGCCCTGGGGGGGTGGGCTCAGCGGACTCCTGAGGCGCCGCGGGTTCAGAGGGGGGCTCTTTTGCAGGTGATGAAGCTAAAAGGATCCAACACATCGCACAACTCAGACAAGAGTCAGGTCAAAAAAATCTCGCTGTCAGATCTGGTTTGGGTGTTAAAGTCCACATTTCTGAAGCATTGCAGGCAGAAGAATTGAGTGGGGGTGGGTATGTGTGTTTGTGTGTGTGTGTCTCCGCGCATAGGGAGGAAGGCAGAGAAATAATTGTCTCATGAACACATGGTCAATGTATCCATATTTTTTTAAAATTGCACTACAAAATATTATATTACATTTATTACTTCTCAATTGTTTTAGCGTTTCTGTTTGTCCAATTTTTCAAGGAAATTGAATCAGGGGGGAATGACAAAAATTCAAGTATCTGGGTTTAAATGAAGGGTAATAAACAAACAAATCAGCCTAACAGGGATTCTTCTGAGTACTTTTGTTTATTTCTGAAAGTGTTGAGGTGCGGGGCCACTGACCGATGTTCACGGAGGTGAGCGTCTGCCGGGGAACAAACTCGGGACAGTTGATGAGCTGGGAGAAGTCGGTGCGGGGGGAACCCACGATGGGAGGGACGGGGATGGGCCAGCGCTCCGGCTCTACCTTGCAGCGGATCCGGTCATCCACAAGCTCCACCTCTGTGCTGCTCTTCAGCGCCTGGGGGGAGGGGGTTGACAAGGGAAGAATAAACACAATTTGATATTAATTATGTCTTCTTATTATTTATTTAAGATGTTCTGCACATGTCACTGCATCACTACTACATTTTCTGCTCTTTTTCAGAACCTCATCCGTTTATAATGTGGCCTTTGAAAACATGGTGAATTTACAGGGAAATACAGGTAAAAATAAGTAAAGAAGACAGAAATAAAAGGGTTAGCAACGTCTATGTGTGGGGTTTGTACTCATTTTAGGAGTCTTGGTTTCTATTTTTTTGCGGTAGACGACTTCCAAAACATTTCACTTTCTGACAGTCTGTCTGATCGCAGGGGAATGCAAATAGACAGCAGGAAAAGAGACACACAGTTAGAAGGAGAGCAAACAACCAAACAGGCTGAGTGTGGTTAAGTTCAGGCAATGAGTGGAGCTGAGTTAACTTAAAAAAACCTGGATTTAAATCAGCCAGTTTGTATTTATAATTGAGATAGTAATCAGAATATTCTCGCCACTTAGCCATTTTCTCGTCAACCATAATCAAAATGAAAATAGAAAATATCCCACCTCCACCCAGAGGTCTTAAGGTGTGTTTAACTCCAAACGTTGAAAAACATACTTTACAGGAAACAAGAGCAAAGGAGCCCTTTGTGAAACCTGTTTATAGGGCTCAGCATTTTAAAGAAACATCGGTAAGATTTAGAATATTTCTGTAAAAAACAGTTTTATTTTTAGATTTAAGAACTTCTTATGCGTCAATAATGAGTTCACGCCATTCTGGGTCCCCATGGAAGGGCAACAAACTTTGAGTTGTCTATAGGTCACAGCAATCCTTGGGATCGAGAATGTCTTGGAATCTGAACACTGGTTGGTCCTGCCATCCGTCAGAGCTACGAAAACCATTCCGCTTGAGACATGCAGTCACTCCTCTCTGCATATACTTCATGCTTGTGTTCACAGTGTAGCTGATAAAGAATCTTTGTTTGTCGGGGGCAAACTCAAAGATAAAAGGTACATATAATCTAATAATCCCACTGGATAAGATTCTACGTTTTCTTATCCAACCTTATCTGAATGATAATACAAACAATTTGACTATACAATAACTTTTTTAATTAGAGAAAAATTTGGAACTGAAAGTTTGTTTTTCAAACTCTGCTCAGTTTAACAGCTTTTTAGCTATTTGAAGACTATTTCAAAGGCCGTTGTGATGCAATTGATAAAATCTGTCCAGACGAGTTTCGGCTCAGCAGCTATCCCCACGCTAAAATAAACACTGGTCTGATTTATAAGATTAAAAAACAAAAACAGATTGTTCATTGGTTCAAATATGCCACAGCACAAAGTATTTCAAAGCAGAGAGATATCATGACAGGCTGATTACAGTCAATAATCAGTCATACCACAAATACATTGCTATCTTGAGCGCCTTTTCTGCGATGACAAAATTGTACTTTTGTCCCTGTGAGTGGTGCGCCTGATCCATTGCAATGGCAACATTCTGACCTTTCTGGAAGTTTACTGTACCATCCTTTAATTGCAAATGGAGGAGAGACGTTCACAGAAAAGCAGCTCCCTGGACATGATCTTTGAATCTGAACACCTCTCAATCATCTTCCCCCTGGTGACCCCCACCACACACACACCCACCCTGAGCCATGACATGGATGAGATTGGAGGTACGAGTGCACCTGTATCTGACACCTACCTCAATGATGAGGGCGATATCAGTGGTGAGGGCCTGGACTCTGTGGAAACTGGCAATGAGGGAGATTGGGAGGAAGCCCTGGGCATCCATCTTTCTCCTCAAGAAGAAGTCTCTTTCCAGGTTGTGAAGGCTGAAGTAGTACTCGCTGTCAGGAGACATCGGGATTATTATTATAATCAATATTACAATATTTCCCAAAGGGCAGCGGTGGGATCCGGCTTGGCAACGTTGGTCGACGAAATGTTTTGGGTGAAAGTCACCACAGTCATGCAAGTTTTCTTTATATGATCTGACTTTAGGAAAAGATAAAACCTAATAATCTGGATGCTATTTGGGGTTGAAGAATAAAACACCGTGCTTATCAGCACTCAGGATCACGGGGGTAGGGGCTGGGACATGGAGCCAATAGAGGCGGGGTTAACCCTAGACCATTTGGCAGCCAATCACAGGGCCACATACAGAGACAAACAACAGCTCACTCTCTCATTCACACATTAGAAAGAAACATACAACCATTCACACCTCTGAGCAATTTAGGGTTTCCAATGAGACTACAGCATGTTTCTGGATTGTAGAAAGAAACCAGAGAACCCAGAGGAACCCATGCAGACAGTGAGAACTCCAAACCGATATTTGCCATGAGGAATACTAAGTACTGAATCGTGCTGCCTGGTAAAATGTATTTACAGATTTCTTTGAATTATTACATCCATTTTCCCCTAATGAACTGAATCTGGAGGAAACTTGCAAGCTATAAAACTGCACAATGCTACGGTCAGTCCACTTGAAAATATACTCTCATGAAAAATAGAGTGTGGATATGTCAGCAACAAGACAAATTAGTTCTTGTATTGCATATTGTGTGGGCAAAAATATAATTAAAACATATTAAAATAAAATAATGTCATTAAGGAAAAATATAAAGGTATAAAACAAAGAAAAAGGCTGTACAAATGAGGATGTTCAAAAAGTAGTATTAACAACAGGAGTCTGACCTTCTGATATCCAAAAAAAAATAAGGATTATAATTTTGTGACAATGTTTTTTGTAGCTTCAGCAAAAAGAGCTCGATTCAAACCTTTTAGACAAGAGGAGCCCTCTTTCCTTTCCTTGTCACTCCATTTAACGTGACTGGGACACGCACATGCACGCCTGTGCACAGAGCTGGGCCTGCGGGCAGTGGGTTATTTGTCGCTATCTTTGTGTGCATTGAAGCTGGCTGAGTGAGCAGTCTGAAAAAAGCCGAGCCAGACGAGAGAGAAGAGGACAGGAACGTCCTCCCTTCTCCACTTCTCACCCCCCCCCTCCCAAAACACACTGGCCTGGTTACACACCCCCTCCTTGCACCCAAGAGACCCCTCCGAGGCAAGTAGACTATATTTAGGAGAAGCTTCAGCCCCCACCGATATTCTGAGGCTGATCCAAGGAGGCCAGAGTGTCTGAGCTCCCGAGAGTGTGTGCTGCCCCCTGCAGGCCTGACTGGTTACTCGTTTTTCTGCCACGTGCTGCTCATGAGACGCGCGCGCGCGCACACACACACACACACACACACACACACACACACACACACACACACACACACACACACACACACACACACACACAAATGTTTGGATACCAAAGAGTCAGATATCAATATAATCTCTTGCATCAATTTAAAAAAAACAAATTCATGGGGGAAAAAAAAAAACAACAACATGCAAGAGGAGTTTTCCCTCCTTCCTTCCCTTATTTTGAGTTGAGTAAAAGTGACAACAATCTTCACCTGACATATCAGGAGATTATTGTCTGTGCCCATTTGGGTACCAAGGAGTGGAAAATGACCTAAGAAATAATATTTTGAAGGAATGCAGCTTTAAAAGGTTAAAATAGGTTTGTGTTTTAGAAACAAAACACCAAAATGATCGTTTCACTCAACATTAATGTTTGACTTTGCTACTTAACTGTTGGGATTAAAACCCACAAACAAGTCAATACATTAATAATAAAAGGATTCCGCTTTATCATGTAGCGCCTGGAATTTCAAAAATAAAACCTATTTAAATAACCACATTTCTTCAAAGTGTCAGAGCCAGAGCACAGGAACCATAGGGTTCTTTGATGTGCCCAGTGTGTGATACCTGACATTGTACTCACATTTGGCGTTTGATGTATTCCTTGAGGAGCTTCTCATCTACCGTGTACATCTGCACTTTGCTGCCATCGTCGTAATAGTAGACCATGTTGGTGCCAAACTCTGTGGCCTGAACGGACGAGCCGTCAGAGGCCTGCGGGTCCCGGTAGCTCTGGGAGAACTCGAAACGACCTGGAAGAGCGCGAGAGACATGGAGAAAATTCTAATTAGGTTCCCCCCCTGCAAAGGTCCCATTCACTGCTGCTCAGCTGATCGTCTTGTCTACTTTCAGCAGCAAGAAAAAAAAAAAAAACTTTTAAATTTCTTTTCTGCAGAATTTAATGAGTGAAAATTAGAACAGTAGAATACAATATTCCTTTGATCGTCCCACAGAGGGGAAATCTCAATCACTCAAAGCAGAAAGTGGACGGTGCAAGGAAAGTTATCCAAAATAGAAAAAAAAGAATAAACAAATAAAACTAAGAATAAGATGTTTTTTGCAATTTGTAAGTGTTAAGGACATTTTTGAACCAACATGTCAGCAAATAAAAGCCGGAAATCATTTGCTGGATGACCATCAAGATTTAAATTCCTGCTAGTGTTGGGCTCACGTTACACAGCCATCGTGCTCAAACTCCAGAGAGTATCGGGTATTAGTGCTGGCGTCCATCCACAAACTGTACAGGGGTCGTTTTCCAATGCTGCTTGCTAAGAGTGGGTTCTTCTCTTTCTTTTTTGTTTATTCAATTGAAATGCTTTTTTTTTCCTGTTTCCATCAAACTCAACTGCTTTCCGAGTCTTCAAGCCAAATGGAGAGCCTCCCTGCAGCAGGACTTGATAATTTTGAAGCCATTCTAGGTCAGAACCCTGTAAAACTGATTAAAGCTGCCTTTCAAGAAACATGGAGGGGTGGATGGTGTTTTCTTTTCTGTTCTTGTTGTAATGAAATGAATGGCTGCCACAAAACTCACTTTGCATTTAAATTCACATTACTGTGGCGTTGTCTGAAAGCAAGAGTTGGCATACCCATCCCCCCGACAGGGACCCCATTTACAAGTTAGAGGAGATATTTCATGTGACAAAAAAGTCAGAATTCCAATCAAAATCTAAAAAATTTATTTTGAGGTTTGCAATAACGAACAAATCAGATTGCTTGGATGATAGGTGGTATTTAAAGACTTTTTACAAACACTCTACACTTCTGTTAAAATGTGCGGATGCCTGGCTGCTCCAAATAAATCAGGGGGATTAATTAACTACTCCAGCTGGATAAAATTCAAGAAAAAGTGCTTATTTATTAACTTATTTATTTATTTACTGATTTATTAACTTTAAGTTGTACTTGGAGGAAAAAAAAATCCCAGAAGCACCAGGACCTGGGAAGTCTAAAAAACAATTTGTATCATATGACTAGTGTTTTTTTTATTTTATTTTTTTTCCAATCAATGTTGTTTTGTGGTCACTGCTATTCGAGGTGATATTAGTCTACATGGCTAAACCTGGTGTGTGTGCGTTTGTGTGCCAGGTCTCTTCCCAAATTAAACTGATATAGAAAAAACACATACCTCTTCCACGACCTCTCCCGCGTCCACGACCTTTCCCTCGGCCTCGTATTCCACCCCGAATGCTGCCGTTGTCGCTGCGGACGCTGGAGGCGTCATCCCCGAAGTCCCGTGGCTCCCGTCTCCAACCTGCCAACAAAGGGGATGGTGAGAAACAACTGGGATGTCCAGAGGACTAAACAACAAACCATTGGAGGGGCTTTCATGACTCAGACAGTGAAGAAAGGGCAAAGGATCAGATTGACATGAAGAGAAAAAAAAGATAAAGTAAAAAAAACAACTACAATTTTGTTCTTCTTCAGTGAAGAGGTGAGATGGTGAGATGACATTTCTTTGCTGTCAAAGCGAAGAAATGTCAAAATTATATTTCCTGAAAAATAAAAACTGCAACTACACAGAGGCGCCATTTTAAAACATAAGGGTTTCTTGTTTTATTTTAAACTGGATAAGAAAGGAATGGTGTATTAGAGAAAAACAAATATAAACAAACAAAAAAAGACTATCACAAAAAGTTTTAATAACTGTGCCCTCTGCAGTGTGTTGGCAGCAGGTTTCAGGACAAGACTGTAAACTGGGGGGAAGAAAATGCTTTGTAACATAATACCATTTCATTTTGCTGACTCATTTCTTTTTAAACTAATCCTTTTACATGTGACTTCAGTGTAAAAAGAAAAAGTGGTGAAATATTTAATTATTCCAAATGAAATTGGGCAGGATGGATCCAAGAATCTTTGCTGAAGAGGGTGACCATTTAGACACAGCGAACAAAAAGTCCCCTGCAACAGGTGAGTCAGAGTCTGAACCTGGGGGACATCTGTTTGCTAGCAAAGGCTTTAAGGGCAAGAGAAAAGCCTATACTTCTCATTCAAATTTGCAGCTAAGATGTGTGCTAGGCCGCCAGTACACGTGTTAGTCTGTAAATGAAAAAAATCAAATCGAAGAAGCACGTAGACAGAGGGCCAGCCGGCGGTGAGAAGTGAGCCAACAAACATGGAGCGAGAAGCCAAGGCGGCGGTGGCAACGGGTGAGACAGACAGCGTGACACTTACTCCTGCTGCTATCATGCGCCCTGTTATTATGGAGCGTGTGATTGGGCGATGTCGGGTCAGGCGATTCGCTGTTGGGCTCTGTGTCCGAGCGCGTTGGCACCCCCCCGCCGGGCGTCTTGGCGCCGTCATCCCGGGACACTTCCTCCAGCGGCAGAGAAACCCACTTACGTTTGTTACCTACAGCGACGATTGCACATCGGAAACAGAGCTTGAGGAGTCCGACAGACAGCGATGGAAAGCCCGACAGGACAAATGCAGTCAGCTGGTTTTTAAGGTTCTCCCTCTGAGCCCACATTTACACGGTGGCTCTTCATCACCTGCCCTTTTACCACCTACATCACTTTATCTTAACCACAAAGAATCAAGAGGAGTGCCTTCATCAACCCAATACACCCTCACTGTTCCCGGATTGATATGCTGCTGACGACAGCGCAGGAACGAAAACGTTGCCTTCTGGTGCATGCGAGTGCTCTTGAACATCTGATGTGCCTTCAAGTTTGATGGAGGGCTAAATAAAATCGTGGTATTTGAATGACCATAACACGAGAAAACAAAAATAGATAAAGTGACACTGAAGGAGGTCTCTTATATCAAGAAGAGTATATGCAGCCTCAAGTATTCACCTGGACTGAAACTCAGCATTATGTCATCGCATTTTTGTTTCTTTATCAGTTTTGTATCTTTAACAGTTGCCTTTGTCAATCAGCAAAAAATTGGTATCTTTGTAACCCCCCAATAAAAAAAAATCATTCAAAATAAAAGGAATTTAAAATCATTAGATTTTATAACTTCTGATTTATCTCCTGTGAAACAGACATATCAGAATATAGGAAACACCTTTTTTTTGCGCAGGAGTTTTCAAATCCTAGTTTTGTCAAAAACACTCTTGTTCTGAAACACTAACATTGAAGAAAAAGAGAAAGATAAAAATATGCAATCCTACAAGTGAGAAACCCAAGTGTTTGGTTTTTTTTTGCTGCCAGTCCATTCTTTACCAGCATTTATCCTGTTTTTTTTTAGTAAGTATTAGTAAATATCCGAGCTTCACCAGGGAGGTTCACTTTTCAATAGAGCTTTTAAAAAGACTCTTACTAAAATCTTTCGATCGAAAAACAATTTTTGAAACTGTTTGAAGATTAACCTGGCATCTCCTAAAGTGTGTGTTTCCATGGTGAAGCAGGACTTTATACTGCAGTGAAAAGCCCGGGGGGAGAACAGGGGGGTCCTCAGAAGAACAGTCAGCACAAACACTTTTAAGATCACCCTCTCCCACATACGCACACAGTCAAACAAACGTGTTGATTATTATGTCTAATTTAAGAAGGCTCGGGTGGTGGTCAGCTGATGTGCTACTCATTGCTGGAGGTTAAAGGCAGTGGAGGCCGGAGCTTTGTGTCAAATCTGTGGACATAGTCAGAGCATGCACCAACCCGTAGCCTCGGACCTGCGGCTCCAGCATAGGTTTCCGCTCCCCGGTGAAAAGCATCTGCTAACTTAGGGTGTCCTTTCACGGAACCGGAAGACTCGGCGGAACGTGCCTGCGTGCCTGCTCCCCTGGGGGCGGAGCCCCACACTGGGTTCTGCCACTCAGAGAGAAAACTCTGCTTGTTTCCAGACAATTTCTGGCATGTTTTTTTTTGGAGGTGATTTTAGTTGCCTCCATTACCTAAAACGGAGCCATTACGGACTGGCATCAATGGATACAACTTTTAGCATTGACAGGGTGCTTTGAACTCCACTGCGGGAGAAGCAGAAGAGTAATGGATTGAGAGATAGCAGGGGGAGAGCCCCATAGGCCTGATAAAATATTTAATGAATGAGTGAATAAATAATAATAATCAAACGGGTAAAAGTTGGGAAAGCTGCTAACGCCAGGGAAGGTTCTGATGAAGCGAGATTGAGACGTTACTTCTTTTAAAAAGGTAAACTTTGTGAAGGACCCTGTCAGGTTACATGACCAGCATGTTTATGTTGGAGATTAAACTTTCCATGAGAGTGGAAATATAAAATACACTGTACACACACACACACACACACACACACACACACACACACACACACACACACACACACACACACACACACACACACACACACACACACACACACACACACACACACACACATAAAGATCTGCAGCCACAAAGAGTCAGGATGCGGTCAGCCATGCTTCATCTAGAAGGAGTTAACTCCACCCCTAACCCCTCCTGCTCCCCCTGCCCTCACCTCCTCTCTTCTTGGGGCTGCCTGTCTTGGCGTCGTGTACGGACTTGGCATCCGTGTCCTTGGGCAGCTCCGCCAGTGGGTCCGGCTGAGCCTCCTGGTTCTCTTTACTCTCGCCACCGTCGTGGCTGCTCTCTGACTTCCTATCCGAGCGCTCCCTCCTCTTCTCCTTCTCCCGGCGCGAGGAGGAAGGCTTCTTTCCGTTGTTGTTCAAGACATTCTGTTGCTGCTGCAGAAAATAGAGGGACAGAGGCCTTTGTTTTTCTTTCTGGTGGATAATTTAAGTCAGTGTGGTCTTTTCTTCCATGTTCTTTTTGCCAATAATTCGCTGCTGTCTGCTTATGGTGAGGCGCTTTTTGTTTGAGCAGGAAAGAGGGAAAAAAAAATCAACTTACTATGCGAATCAAAACCAGCAGAAGAAGAATCTTTTTGAGATTTTGGAAACAACCCTCTACAATCTTTCTATTTTGAACCCCTTTTATTTCAAGATTTATTCAGCTACTTGTTGCTCAGACAGCAAAGGCTAAAGCTAAAAATTGCAAGGCCAATGCAAGAGGAAGGAACAGGAATAAAGATCAACATGGACATTTTTTGTTAAATTTCTTTCTAATTTCAAGTTACTCTCTCCTGCTGTTTAAAGATAATCTAATGAATTGTCAGCTTGTTCAATAAATAAGCTGAGGGAATCAACCTCTGGGCTAACTCCACTGTTCATTTTCAAGGAGGTGCATGAATAAAGTGATAAGAGCAATCAGAAGGCAATTTTCTGTTTGTTTCAGGTATTTTTAAATTAATTCTCAAATAAATTACTGCTACTTTTAAAAGTAAAAATCAAGAAATATAGCTCCTCCTTCATTTCCAGAGTTTTTAATAACTGTTTCAAGGTGTATCTTGTTCAGCTGCAGGTGATATTAAGTCATTTTAACTTCATTCCCTTTTTTTTCTTTTCAATAAAGACTTAGAATTGGCGTTCGAGACCACCCATACGAGTTTCCAGGGTGTTGCCTTTGTTCAGAGGCATAGTGACATGGAATCTCTGCAAACTGACGTGAAAGTAATGAAAACAGAAACGGATGTTGCGGCTCCATGTTAGCCGCTATGGGTATTCGCTGCGCCTGCGCTTTAGAGATATGCCGAAAATTTGGAAGGTTTGGCAGTGAATCACGGTGGCTCCATGCTTTTAGTGCTCCATCTAGTGATCAGACACCAGAACCACCGTCTGGTTCAGTAAAAAATGGCGCTGCTTTTACTAAAATAAACACACACACACACACACACACACACACACACACACACACAAACACTCACACACTCACACGCACACAAAGACACAGACACATTGACATGCCAATAAAGACACACAAATAAACAATACATGATAATAAGAAGCGAGACAAAAAACAGAATAAGTG
>CAAKHD010013452.1:0-16133 GCA_901007705.1 Fistularia tabacaria
TATCTTTGGATTGTTGCCAAAGAAATCAGAAAAATAGAAAAAATTTCAAACACAATTAATCTAAGTAGTGTTTTTTCCTGACTCCCAAGACAGGATTGGGGATGTAGAAACATTTGAATAAAGTCCATAAAATCTGTTTTTTTTGGCTTCTCTTGTGCATGCATACTGTTTTGTTTTCTGTGAAGCGAAAGCCACAAAGAAAGGCGGGAGTTGACACAACATTTGATTTATGGATATTAGGTTGTAGCACAACAGCTATTAGTGTGGTAGTCGAGTAAATCGAACAACAGGAAATCCATTTTCAATGTCATTCAGTTGGATGCGTAATTGTCTTGTCTATACAAATACAAGCACAAACTGATACAGACAAGTGTCAGTCATGTTCATCTTGAAAAGAATCGCATGATTGCAAAATAATGATTGTATCTGAAAAGTGCTGCAATTAACATTATTTCATTATCTCTGTGTAAAAGAACAACACGAAGGGAGACGGGGGAGCTTCCCTCTGCACACAGTACAAACTGAAGTTTTGTTTTGAGAAAACAGAAAGCTGATCTTGGCCCGGAGACCCCATAGAATAGGTGGAATAGACAATAAGGTAGTGATTTTTTAAAAATTTTTCATTCTGTTCTCTCTTTCTATCTTTGTTGTTGTTCACTCTGCTGTCTATTTTTTTTTCTAGATCTATTTTGATCTAGATCTAGATCTATTTTTCTATTTATCTTTTAGCTGTCTCTTTTATTTATATTCATACTTATATTTATTGACACTGCTATAGTTGCGCTGTTGTGACAAAAGAATTTCCCCTATGGGGATCAATAAAGTTCTATCTTATCTTATCTTAATTGTCTGTGGAAGTTCTCAGTCATCTAGGTCACGGTGAATTCTTGTCGTGATCTTCCTGTCGTGGCAACTGGACTTGAATTTCTTCTCTTGAAGACATTTCATCTCGCATCCGAGAGGCTTCTTCATTTCTGAAGAAGAACTGAAGAACTGAACTGAAATTAGAAGCGAAGAAGCCTCTCGGATGAGGGATGAAATGTCTTCAAGAGAGGAAATTCAAGTCCAGTTGCAACGACAAGATGATCACGACAAGGTAACGAATAAATGCTCCTTTATTTCATTTTTGGTTATTTCTTGTTGTTTGCAGCTTAATAGAAATTGCTTTGCAAATACATTTCTGATTGTTGTTTTTTTTTCCCACATTCTCCTATTAAAACAGCATCACCCCGACTGTATCTTTAAATATCCCCTGGGATTTATGGAGCCAAATCAGGAATTGCGGAAGTTTTATGTCTGTTTCTAAAAGTATACACTCAGAAATATTGAACAAAATAGTACTTTTTCTGTAATTTTTGTAATTTTGTTTTCCTTCCCAGCGGGAAGTGAAAAATGGCACTTCCCATTCCGAGCAACAGGGAGGATCCAAACTCCCACTAGCACCCCGGAGCTAACAGTTAGCATTCCAAAGCGTCCTTAGAAATGTCAAAAATACATAAGTAACTTAATGTTTGTTTGTTTGTTTGTTTAACAGAGATTAATGATTTGAAAAGACTTGCAGTCATTACGTGTGGAGCGGTGTTGGTTGGAGCCGCGGAGGGTCTGAACTCCGGTCCAGTCAGGCGGTCGCAGGCGGCCGGTCACCGCCCCTTCCCCCGCCTGCAGCTTTTCAAAACCCGCTCCAGTCCGGCGGAGGATGACACACACACGCGGAGCTCTGGGCGGGAGGCTCTGTGTTCCACACTTCCCCGGTACATTCTGGACATAACGGTTGCAAAAAGCAAGCCTGGATTAACTTTCCGGCGTTCATTTTTTTCCTCGTGTTTCTGTGTGGCGATAAGGCGAGGACGTGTTTGTTTGTTTGTTTTTTAAGCTACGAGGAACGCGGGATACACAGAGAAATGTAAAAAGATTCTTTTTAACCGCTGCCTTTCGAACCCTTTCGCCCTTTTCGAGTTCGGAGATACCGGTGAGTGCTTTTAGTAAACTTTACCTTTCGCGAAAAAGTGATTTATATTGTGGTTTTTTTCCCCCCTCTGCTCTCATATCTTAGCATCAAAATTAGGGATGGAGTTTAAGCTAACAAGCGTTCCTCCTGTTAAATTAGCCCGGTTAGCAAAGTCATCACCTCCCGCTCAGTATTCAACTCCCTGCGCCGTTTGGTTTCACTATCGCACAGATTTGAATCGCCTGTTTTTATTTAACTATTTTTAACAATGATTTACAAAGCTCCTGGGGTTATCCCCCGAGTTAAAAAAAAAAAAAAAACTGCAAAAAAAGTCAGACCTCTGAGTTACTGAGATTGTAACATTTATAAAGCTGCCTTTAGAGCTTCTGCTTTTTCCTCTAGTCGCACCAAAATGTTGAAATGCAATGGAAATTTGAATAAATGAACTCCTGCTTTCAATATATTGTCATTATATTTTACGTCTTATGTGGGTTTTAAAGTTGCTGTTTTTTTGTCGACTTTTTTGAAAAGGAAAATCTCATCCGTGCTTTCCAGCCAAATCGCACAGTTGTTAAAGTTTTAATTTTGTATCAAGTTGAATCTTCTTTTCCTTTTTGGCCTTTTTTCCTTCAGGGGGATCCACCTTCTCCATCTAACCCTATTCTCTGTATCTTCCTCCTCCTCACAACAGCTACCTTCATATCCTCTCTCACTACCTCCATAAATCTACATTTGAATCAAGTTGAATACGGGATGTTTTTCACAGGCTTCCTTGTGGAGTTTTGGTCTTATTACAATGTAGGAGGGACTCGCGGCCATCGTCCTCTTCAGTGACTCTCTGCTGTTCATGTTGGAAAATTTTACCTGAGATTAGATTGTATTTCCCCTGCAGAGACAAAAGATAGCAGTTATGAAGAATGCTCAACTCCATGTTTCAGTGTTTCGTGCCTATCATCATTTCTGGAAAAAAAAAGCCCCAATGGGATTTATTCCAAAATTGTGGTGAATAATTCAGCACCAGTGATTTCAGGGATGAGGATAGATTATCTTCTTGCTCGTGAGCCGAGCTGTCCTGATCTTTGGCTGCAGCAGCTGTCAGTCCTCAGCCACCGTGCACCACCACGAGCCACTATTGTAGAAGATACCAGTCACAGACTGAAGGAACCGAAACCATGTAGAGTCATTAGAGGCAATACAAGGATATCCCACGTCAGCTTCAGATAAGATGTCAAAGTGCTGAGCTTTGATTCTCCTGCATCTTATTAGCCTCACAAATGTGCAGATTGAGAATCGCGATTCAGTTTTTGTGGAAAGACCTATTGTCTGTGGTGAATGAGGACCCCGAGTCTGGGGTCTGAGGGGGACACCTGGCGAAGTGCTTGATGGTCCGAGAGCAGCTGGAAAAATGGGGGGTCAGGAGAGCTTTTTTTTTTAAGAATATTTCAACGTGTTGAAGTAAATAAATTGAATTCAAAATCTATTCATCAAAAAGATGTTCTTCTTTGATATCTCGGCCTTAATTTATTTATCTGTTTTAGTGCAGAAATGTGTCCAAACCAAAGCTTTTCTTATTACTGACCAAGCATGGTCAAAAACAAAATTTCTACAAAAAAAATTTTATTTATTTTTTTTAAATCAACTGACAATAAAACTTGCAAGTATAGTAGTCCAAAGCTGAAAGGTCAGCTTTAAGGCACTCTGGGAATTGCACAAAATCAGTCCTATTCAGCGTGTATCTGCGGTCACCAGCCCTCATGTTTCGACCGTTTCAACCAGAAGATGAAGCAGAAATAAGATTTGCAGAAAAGACCTGTATGTGAAATATTGTGAATGCAGCACTTTGTTCAGTTCTTACTAAGGATATTGACGTCCTTCAAACTCTGGAGGCTGAAGCGACTTGGCTTACCGGTTTCTTTCTCTTTTTAAACCATGATGGCTTTTGGCTTTGCAAATCATCTAATGATTTGAGCTTTACCTTGTTTTACGTTACGTTTCAGTGGCTCCGAGCTTGTGTCGCTCTGTCTTTTGTTCTTTGTTTTTTCTGTCTTTCATAGCAATTAAACTTCTTAATAGAAAGAAGAAAATCATAAAGTGACTGCGGTTAATGCTGCCAGCAGACACAAACCAGTGAAACCCTCCCAATTAGACCCCAGTTTGCTTGTCCCACTTGATCCAGCGCCAGCTTACTGTCTTCGCATTTGCATCACACAAGCTGGAATAGCACTTCTCACACTTAATAAACCTTTATTTAATTCGCCAGTAGAAGATGAAATGGAAAAGTGCGACTCTGTCCAACGTATTTACCTTTGATACGAAGCAAAAATGCATGTTAAATAGAGTCACCATCAGGTGGAGACCCGGCCACGTCTATTGATTTACCTGATTGTCTCATTATTGTAATTGGATTACTCAAAGCCTCCACCACAAATGAGGCCGAGCCGTGGGCTCCGAGCTCAGTCGCTCAGCGACAGTTCGACGAGAAGGTGCTGTTGGTTTTAAATAACGTCTGGTCGATGTTTCCGCCTGTTTCTGTGAGTTTCTCGTTTTTAAGTTAAGAGATACCGATTTATTAGCGCTCAATATTTTATTGCTTAAGGCAGTCATTTTAAATCGCAGTTGTACTCTTTCGCACATTGACTTGGAAATACACATTAGTGAAAGTCAAATTTGCAATACGCCTAAAGGTTTTCCTCCCTCCAGGTGAGGGGCCTTCTCTGGGGAATGGATGACGAACAAGAGCGGGATCACTATGAGGAGCGCTTGAAAGAAGTTTTTAACAGTTTCGATGGCAGTGGTTGTGGCTCTTTGTGCCCAGAGGAATTATCTGACCTCTGCCAATCTCTGCACCTGGATGACGCCACCCCAGCACTTCTCGACGCACTACTCCAGAACCAGGACTGCCAGACAGCCAGGGTGAGGGTAATTTTTTTTCTGCTGTTTATTTTATTTTTATTTTTTACTGTTTTATATAACTCAGCTGCTGAAGGAAGGTGCTGTTAACATCAAAAATGTTCTGAATAAAGCCGTTGTTTGGTGCTTGCTTGTGTTGCTGACGAGGACTCCACGGACAGCAACCCGCAAAACAGAATATTCTAAAATAGGACAATGCCCTTTTAAAATGTCTTTTACCTCAATCCAGATAGCTCCTACTCACAGCAATCCCTTATAAACTCCAGGGTTGCAAATGTATTTTGGTCCCAATCAAAGCCCAATAGTAATGGCATGTTGCTATCCATTCATGTAAATGTCAATATGAAGCCTTTACAGGTCAGCATTTAAATGTATAAAAGTTCCTGGATGGCACATTAACATGTCTTTGTTGGGACGTCGACTACAAGCCACTGTATTCAGAATTGTAATGAAACCAGCTTTAATGTGTTGATTTTAAGTTCATTTTTGAGTTAAAATTAGCTTAAGTATGAGTATGATCTCATAGCTCCTCAGTTTTAAATGAAGTAATGCTTTCTTTGTTGAACCGAATCTGTCATCTTTGAATGGTCTTTTTTTTTTTTTTTTTTTTTACCTTTTTTTAATTTGCCCCCAAAACTGAATGCCTTACATTTTCTGCAACTTGAATTCATGTTAAACGATCGCTTAAAATCATTTTTCTGGTTGATTGTCTCGACCCCTAGATTTACATCAACCGCAACAATCTTACCGCTCTACCTGGTTTGTTTCCATTTCAAATGTCATTTGTTTTCGCTGGATTATCATTGTTCCTTCTCTGTTGCTATGTAAATCTTGGCCTGAGGACTTCCCCCTTTTTATAGAATCTATCTTTTAGAATTTAACAGACACCTGTGTTCAGCCACTCCAGCTTATCCTGGCTCCTCAGGCTTCACGGTGCTTTGTTAGCTGCCTTTTTGAGGAGAAAATGTGCCCCCATCAACCGTCATCGCAGTGGTCTGTCGTCAGGACAACCGAGTGGACTCGTTGCCATCCGTTTGAGGGTGCTCCTTGTGGAAATGCATCAAATACAGTGGATGTCGGTCAAATCAGTGTTATTGGAATTGAATGAATTTATGAATGCACCATACATTCAGCGGCTGTCTCTCTCTCTCTCTCTTTTTTTTTTTTTTTTTTTATCTTTGGAGGGTTAAGCAGATTGAGAAGGAATCTGAAATTGCTTTTCGCTGCACTCTTACCATAGACATTGCTTGCATATAGGCGTGTGGACAGACGGCTGGCTATTGTCTGGGCGGGGTGAGCCGAGAGGTCAGTGGTCTGATCGCCTACCCAAGGCGTCGTACAATAAAGTTAAAGAGGAAAAACCCCCACCGAAAGCCGGCAGCCGCCAGCCTCCACACACAAAGAAAATCAGCATATTCAGGGTTAGCAGCTGTTGATTCTCGAGGTGTGACCTCCCTTTACCTTCGGCCCCAGACAGCCAGGGAGACCCAGGCACCTCCTGCCACATAGAGAGTTATATCCAGTCTAAGGAATTTCCTGAATTCCTCTTTTTTCATTATTATTATTATTGTAAGACAGACATGCTTTTGATTGTCTCCACATTTTTCGTATAACTGACATTTTTCGATTGGGAAAAAAAAAAAAAATATCCTTGTGATTTTTGTCGCAGGTTGACTTTACCCAGTTCAAGAATGCACTTATCCTGGTTTTATCAAACATCCAGCCTCCACAAAAAGAACAGGAGGCGCCTCCGAAACCAGGTAATGTCTACATTCTTAAATTTGGAAAACCTGATAGTAGCCAAGCTGGATCTCAAGAGGGCAGAACCAATATTATAAAGCTGACGAGTTGTTGTCAGCAGAGACTAGCGGTGGTTTGTGTCAATAAATACATGAAATATATTCCCGCTATTATAATGTATTGTGAAGTGGATGATTCTGAAAATTATGATCCCTGACTTTGCTGCCCATACTTTTAGACTGTCTGTCTGTTCAATGTTTTCATCTTTTTCACTCGTTCCCTCATTGAATTTACTTTTAAAATAATTTGAAAATGCAATTAGAAAACCAGCAATGAGTCACATTTTAAAAAGTCTGCAGAATCCACCAGAGGGACTAAGTGCTATCAAGATTACCTGGACAGTGTGAGAAAACAGGTGATTCAAAAATTCCAACTATTTCAGTTTTAGATTTGAAATATCAGATAGGTGAATCTGCCCTTTTTTTCTCCTAAAAATAAAGAAGACTTAGTGTTGGTTCTATGTATTTTTCATCCCTAAACTAACATCGGCACTTTCCACGACGACACTTGGTCCTGGTGGAAAAGGCGGCGGTAAGTCCGAGACGCGCCATCGCTGATTCAGCAGTAAATCTAAATACAGAGCCAGCGACACAAGCCAAACCAATTACCTGCTCCGTCACGGCTGAACCATGAGCTCGCTTTTCGTCCAACCACGATGTCTGTTCACGAAGGGGTTTTCTGCTGAAGTTTTATTTTTCGGTCATTTGTTTTCAAGTTTCGAATACATTTTTTTTTTTTTTTTTTAGGAATCTACATATCAATAACAATGTCCCTGCCCCTGAGAGAGGAAGATTTACTGGTATCTTAAGGATGCAGTGAGAAAATGAGGAAAAATGTCTCCGCTTTTTTCGCTGCGCATGCATTGACGGATCCAGAGGGATTCCTAGCGAACAATAACGTTGGAAAAAGAAGACGCTCGGACGATCTAAAAGTCATAGTTTGAGGTTTTGTTTTTTGTAATTTTAACCACAATTTTTTTTAGAAATTTTTTTATGTGTCTTGAAAATTTAGCAGGGTTTTCATCTCCTGCCGTCCAGGCAAGGAAGCAAAAAGGGTAACACTGTTGGAGATTTTCTCAGCAGCCAGCACAATGAGGACTGTCGACCCGAAATATCTGTTTGGTTCAAATCCAGTAAAACTGTTTCTATAAAACCGTCCTTTGACACTTTTGAGGTTGTGGTTATTCCGGAAGTGTGGCTAATATTAGTCAATGGATGCTTCACTGGATCCTTCCCGTTGTCTGGAACTTATAATGAAAATCTGGAGAGCGAATGTCAAGTGTTTCACCGTTCTCTTTTCATCTCTTGCAGAATCCCCAGAGATCCAGCCAAAGTTTGTAAAGGGCAGTAAACGGTATGGCCGGCGCTCCACGCCGGAATTCATCGAACCCGTTTCAGACTTCTCGGAGGCTACGCGTGCAAACCCAACAGAGGCGAAGGATCGCGAGGACAACGATGACTCAGCTGTTCCGAGGAAGCGTGAGGTAAAAGACGAAGACTGCCAAGTTATTCCGGCACCGCGGTGTACCTTCAGACACACGGATGCCATCCTTATCAAGCCTGCTGTCCTCGTCTGTACTGCATCTCAGCCACCGCAGACTGGCATGGCATTATTCTTAGCTAATCTGCTTAGCCACACGCAGGATAGAGCCTGAAATGTAATATAGACACTCCAACGTGGGATTTCATTACATAACGACACCGGACTCTCTGTAAATAACGGTTTGCATAACTGCTGTTTAAAAAGCCTCGTCTCCAGTCAAGATTTTTTTTTTAACACCATGTTCGTGTGTTTGTCGTGTCACGATGGGCCAGAGTAGAACAGCAGTTGTCAGGGCAACAACAAGGTGTCGAAACATACCGGCAAATTTTAAGCGATTCTGGTACTTATTGTAAGATTTAGTGAAACAGTTCCCCTTTTCAGTCACCAAGCGTATGAATTTTGGCCGTGTGAGTGAAAACCTCATCGTTGCTGCACAGGATTGCGGTGCCTTAAAGGGAAATACGCCTCTGTGAGATTTCTAGCATTTATTCAGCGTTGGACTTGCACGGCTGAACACTGCTCTGCTCCTGTGGTTGATCTTCTAGATCCTTTTTGTGGATAATCCAGCTCTCGCTTCTGACAGACAGTTGTTTGACATGTCGGCAGGCCTAAGGTCACATTTGGCCTCAGTACTCGTCGCCTGCAGTGGAAATCGGGGATTTGATTTGAAGTATTACCGGCAAGAGGTGCCATCTGCTTAGCCTGTGCAGAAACCATTTGATGTTTAAAACCCTTTGTCAATAGTCTGTTTAACATTAGAATAAAATGGGTATAAATTATTCGATTCAATTAATCTTTAGCCATTCTTTTTTTTTTCTTTCAAACGATTCAATGAAGGAAAGCATAAAAATGTCACATAGATTGAATGTCTGAGGACACTTGAAGAAATGTCTGGTTGGGGCCTTGTATGTATTTATGGGTCCATTTGTTACTTACTGGCAAATAAGAGTCTGACAGTCACTGTCAGGACGATCAAGAGGCGACTCCTGGGTGTGGTGAAAGAGGACATGAAGTTAGTTGGTGAGAGTGGACGCAGAGAGGGAGGTGATGGGTTTGGGCGACCGCTGAAGGGAGCAGCTGAAAGGAGAAGACTTAGGCTGACAACTGGTCGTGAATGGTTTCATTTTATTTCATTTTTCACTGATATTGGGCGGTTGCTCTTCAAGTGTGAAGATTTGCTGCACCACCCTTTTTTCTTTTTCTTTTTTTTTGTGTGTGTTTGTTTGGACAGACATTTTCACAGCAGGTTTTACCTGTCACGGCGTGAGAGAAACTGGTGTCACTCTGCTCTGCTGAACTCGCCATCATGCGGAACGACATGACACTGAGTCAACGTTTCACGAGTTGTTTTTTCAAGCCTTCATTTTACCAGAAAGGATCAGACATTTAATGCATTAAGGTATAGATACTCCAACACAGCGTACAGAATAATAAAAAGTAAATACCTTTATAAAAAAATAAATTAAAAAAAAAAAAAAACACTAAAAAGTGAATTCCAATCAAGATTAAAAATCATTCGGAAATGAAAATGCCCCATGATTTAGCATTTCCTTAGATTTTATTCATGTTTTGAGTGTGACAGGAAATCAAGCCTGCAGGTTGGCTTGTCGTGTCTTCCAAGATGTATGTGGAAGTATGACGTAAGCCCTCCCTCCGTAGCTCTGTGCTTGCCTTGGGAACTGATAAGAAATCTGTTAAATTAGTTTGATTTCAAACGGCAAGCTATTGTCGAGTTGAACGAAACACTGTACGTTTCAGTGACTGACGAATAAATGGACTTTCAATATGATGGAGACATCAATGCACTGCCAGTTGATGGCAGAAAAGGCGGATGAAACTTTTGATGTTTTAAAAGTTGCAGTTTCTGGTGAGTTTAGGATTCCTCTGGCCCGCCTGGTTATCTTTATCCCGTTGGTGTGCTCTACTAGGGTTAAGCTAGCCTTAAAAGGGAAAGAGCTCAATCCATAGAAAAGGTAACAAAGCACAGACTCTCTGTCGTGACATAATACAAGTGGTTTAGCTCATGCAGAGATGGCGGTGTCCAGATTCTGTTTTATTGTTTGTGGTCCAGATGCCTGCCAGCTCAGAGCAGCACTTTTGATGACGCTGAGCATAAGCGTGTCTTGGTATTGACTAATTTAGGTTGCAACAAAGCAACGACGTCCAGCCGGGGGACCGGCAGATGGGGATGGGTCAGGGGGCTCGGCGTCAGACGGCGCTCGTCCAGCGCGTCGGGAGGAGGAGGGAGCAGGGGTGTGAAAGAAGAACAATGAGCTCAGTACCCCCACTGTCCTGGATGCCTCTACACCATGTATCAAAATGCCACTTTCTGAATCCCATCTGCCCTTCATTCCTCCACTGTTTGCTCCCCAGACAATAGATGGGTTTGGGCTGGATCAGAGTGGGTCATGCCTCGCCGAAGCCCTCCATCGTCCATCTTTCGTAACCGGGCCAAGCATCTTCACTTCTTCATGAGCAGAGTTCCCCCGTGATCCGAAAGACCCGAATTTCGTCAGCAAAAAAGAAAAATTGAAAGAGTAAACAAAAAAAGGGGGGGTGGGGGGGCTGCCTTAATATTCACAAAGATTTCAGTCTCTTAATGTTTATATCATGACAGGGAAAAAAACTTGACTGAAAAATGAGAATATTAGTTCTGAAAACAAATTTAATTGTCAAAAATGTATCATTATGCTGTTGCACATCGGCCTTCACGTGCTATTAAAGCTCAACCTTTTCATACAATTGTCTATTATCAGCGCCAGTCCCTGTTTGCCCACTGACCCTCCCTGGGGGCCCGGGCTTTCACAAAAGTGCTTTTTGTTAACCATCCCAGCCCCCACTGAATGCAGACCTTGTCTAAGTTTAAAAATGAGAGAGCTTATAACAGAAAGTAGAAAATCCTGCACCCTAATTCCATATAATTTTTCAGAAATCCTAAAAGTTGAAGTGTTTCCCTGTCATACTCTGTGTTCGTCTCTCACAGCGCTGGAACGGTCATGAAACCAGCTCAGAAGAGTTCGAGGCAGAAGGTACGTTGGGCAGTCGCTGTTTTACCGAAACCACCTTTCACACACATTTGGATCAAAATGGTCACAGCGTCTCTCCCATCAGGCCAGATGCATCTCTGGAACCCGGACGAGCCCAGCAGCCCTCGGAAATTAAGCGTCGCTCTGTCGAGCCATACGGAGGAGAGGCTGCGCGAAGCCTGCGATGACTTTGCAATATCATGGGATGGATGTGCTTCTCACTCCGAACTCCTCGGCCTGTGTGAACACCTGGGTCTGGAGGTGAGAAGAAGGATTTTTAAACTACGCTCTCGGCAGGATGAAATCTCAATCACTTCTCGTCTAACCGATTACAATGTGGATCAATTTAACATAAAAAAAAAAAAAGTACAAACGAATTTGGGACCAAAGAAAAATTGGCATGAATTCGCCACAGGTTTACATGAAAATAAATTTTGAAAGATCTGAGGTCAAATTATTATGATGAAACGCTTACAAACTGTTAAATCTATATTTCTGTGACAGATTTTGTTTGTATTTAAATTCCCTTTGAATTTATTCTGACTTCAGCTAGATTCTTAGTATCATGATTGTGATCGTGCCTTAAACCCACTGCTTATATTATCCACGAAGGATATAGAGTTGTTCTTTGAATCCAGTAACTTTGACCCTTTAAATTTGAATGCGTAAATGCATACAGTAATCTCATACTTTCAACACAAGGCTAATTATGCTTAATTAATGCAGTAAGCCCGCATTTTTGAAGCATGACCTACATACAGTGTTTGGTATTGGAGCTGACCTTTTATTAGACTTATTAGGAGGGTAAATAACAAGGACACAAAAAACTATGTGGGTAAATAGGACTCGAGTCAAACAGAGATTTTCAAACCTTTCAAATCAGATCTTTTAATGATTTTATCGACGTACCAATCATGACCATCGTCGGCACGTTTCCGCTCTCCTTTGTGTGTCAGGTCACTGGGGATGTGCTCCAGGGCCGATGCGATGGAGCGATCAATGTTCAAGAGTTCTTCTCCACGGTTGTGTGCCAGAACAAACCTCCCACACCGTCTGCCTCCACTCCTTACAGACAGCTAAAACGACTCCACTCCACTCAGGTGAGCGTCGGCGGGTCGACAGATGATCGCTTTCTTAAGAATTGAATTCTCATCAAGAAGCCTTTTTGGATTCTTGCGGATCCATGCGCTGACCGGTACTGGGTCTTTCCCTGTAACAGCCGTTTGACGAAGGAGGCCGCAGGATCGCCATTCCTTCTGCCCTGACGAGCACCATCGGCATGCGGCTGTTCTCGACCCTCGATGACGGCACCGGTTTCACGCCGGTAGAATACGTTTTGGATGCCTGGATGGATGAGGGCATCGAGAACAGCACTGAGATCCTGCAGGTAAGGCACCCCCTGTTTCATGAGTGTGTTTCGAAAAGACAGGCATCCGTTCCAGGTAGCCAGGTGGCACTTGGATGAGCCCAGACGGCCTGCTGAATTTCCTAAACACAGGACCGACTGCGTGTTCCGCTGTTATGTCGGCCCGTGATTAGTTGTATTGTTTTGGTTTTTTTGTGTAAAAGGAAGAAATGGCATGCGGTGACGGTGTCGTGTGTCACATGTGTGGCCTCAGATGACAAAACATGAGCGGTGCGACCAGAAATTGTGCTCCGTCAGGATATTATGCCAGCTTTATCTCCCTGTGTGAACAAAACAAGTGGAAAAGCATTCTTCACCACATTGGTTCTCATCATTAGGTCCTAAAGTAACACTTTGTATTGATTTAGGATTTTATTTCCTTGCTTTTGTTTCATTCAAATCATCATGGCCCCTTTTTGTAAATGGAAATTTGGGGTTCTTTCAGGCTTTGAATTTCAGCCTCGATGGAAAATTAAGTCTCAGTGATCTCACCGTTGCGCTTGAAAATGAGCTGCTCGTCACGAAGAACGGGATCCACCAAGCAGCACTGGCCAGTTTCAAAGCTGAGATCAGATACCTCCTGTGAGTATGAGTCCTCGTTGTAATGCAGCTAACGTGAAGCTCAATGCTTTATTTTAATATATGGAATAATTCTATCAATGTTTTCATTTTATATATCAGACCTACAGCATTCAAGTATCACATATTTTTGCATATTATAGGAGGATTCATGACAACTTAATTAGAATAATGTTTGAACATGTAGTTGGTTAGTAATATGATTATTTGTATTGGTTTATTTAATATTAGCGGGTTCTTTCCCCTTTCAGAGGGTGCGTAGATCGAGAATTCAGGGAGAAGGAGAAAATCCGCTTGGACCTGGAAAAAGCAGAGAAACTCAAAACTCAGTTTGCCACCGAGGTGGATGAACATCACTCCTCAATTGAGCAAACAAATAGCTTAAACCTCAGGTAACCTCAGATCCTGCCGTCGTCCCTGCCGCCGCCGTCCTGGCTGTTTTTGTCGAAAGCTGCTCCCTCCTCTCAGGCTACGGTGTCTTTTTCTGACTTCTGGATGTTGACGGATTCAAGTACCGACAGATTTCTTTCCTCCATATTACACGTAGTGTAATCGTTTGGGTCATTTCAATGCCCCTAAAGCTCGCCTAATGGCCTTTCTTAAGTATCCACCACTAATACCCAGGACGCTGTAGGTTTTACATAATGGCCGTGCAAAGCGCCTGACCCCTTAGATGTCCTTCCTCCTCCACCCCCTCGTCCCGTGTTTTTGTAAACCCCAGCATGGCCGCCGGCCATGGATGTTCCTGGACCACTCGACTGAAGCCTGGTCTCCGCCATGTATTCGGGGGAACGGAGTTGCTTCTCCTCAGTCCACCTTCATGTGTAAAAAGATGGTCAGCTTGGGCCTCGAGCTAAAACTCTCTCTGATTCCACATTAATCCAACACTTAATCCGTTTGATGGCAGTCCAGCTGAGCTAAGCAGCTGCCTTTAGGACTTGATTGCGGAGCCAGCACCTCTTGCTGCTTTCGGACAGTCGTCCAACAGGGCTCTTCTTCCTTGGCACAAGACACATGATGTTGTTGGTGTTACCTAAACATTAGCGGTCAGAAGGTTCTTGCATAATGTCATACTCAGAATGGGTTGAAGAATTAAGTCCAGAGGGCTTTAGCTTTCCACTGCTCAGACCGTGTAATCTTTCTGTGCATGGCCTGTTCCCATCTTGTCCACTTCCCTGCTGCCACGGACTTCGTCTGACTTGTGCATTGTTTCTTGTCCCCCGCACTCTCACCTCCTCCTGCTCCTCAGTCCTCCCTGCACTCGCCTCACATTAATTTGAGTACAATACCCCTCAGTCAATACTATTAATCCAACCTCACACCCCAATATTTGATTTGGATGAAAATAGCATGGAAGTACCTGGACTCTACTAAAATGTCCTTGTCCACTTATTTATTTGCGTATCTGAAATGAATTTTCCCTATTTAAAATATCAGGAAAAATAATTAATTCGTTCCAGCCCCCCCCCCCAAAAAAAAACTCAAAATAAAGATATTAATCTAGAAAAACCCTGAAGAAGAAGGATATTAATAATGTAAGGGACATCAGAAAGAAAAATCCAGGTTATTGTGAACTTATAGTTGTCATATGAATCCCCAGACACAGACGACTGCAGGGGCAAGAGCTTACAAGGCTACGAACATAAACACTGAACCAAAAAACTTCACTTAGAATCAACTTAACATTCCAATAAACTTATGAGGATTATTAGATTAAAATGAACTTAACATTACAGTAAGGGGTGCTGGAAGCTGCGAGGCGTTCTTAGAGGTGAGAGCAGCGAGCAGCGCCGGGTCAGAAGATGCGGCGGCGTCATGAAAGCGTATTGGAGTTGTGGGAGCTCGAATTTTGATTTTCTCGCTCTCGTATTCATATCATGAATTTAAAAAAAAAAAAAAAAAAAAAAAATGTAAGTGATTTCAAGAATAAAATTTTGCTCGAATCACGCTTCATCTCTTAAAATAATCGTAGTTAATTATTCGTATCTTAACGTGTCTCACTGTACATCGGTATTTTAGGAGAGTCGGTATCATGCTGTCTCATCGTCTGCGTTCACAGGAAGCTGGAGCAAGACCACAAGGAGAAGCTAGCAGCGGTAAGATCCGAGCTGATGAAAGAGATGGATCAGATTCAGCAGCAGGCTGTCCTCCAGCGTGAGGAGCTAGAGGCAGAGATGGAGAAGATCAGGGCAGATGAGTCTTTCCTCAGAGACCATCTGTCCATCTCTGTGAAGGTACCAGTAACATCTCTCCTCAATGAATTTCAGTGTCGCTATTCAAACATTATGAATTTAGAATTTTTGGAAAAAGAAAATATGGATCGATTTCTTTTCCTCACAAAAGTATGTGTCTTTCTTTTATCCCAAAAGAATTTATTATTATTTATTTTACCTGAACTAATGATTTTTACAGGAAAACCGACGTCTTGAAATGGAGGTCCTGGACACGACCGAAAAACTAATAGAGGCACAAAACCAAGTTACGAAACTCCAGTCAAGTTTGGACAACATTTTGAAGGAAAAGGTAAAGAGACATTTTGCGCCCATCTCTGAGTTATTTTTAAGTTAATTTTTCTTTTTAGTTTATTTATTTTTATTTTTTTATTTTTTTGTGATTTTTAATATTTAATCTTTAAGAAAACACAAAAGTCTTTTTTTTTTTTTTTTTTTTTTTTTTTTTTTTACACGTTTTTTCAGAGTATTCAGTAAATAAGTTTATTCTCATAATCCCATTCTTTAGTTTGGTGACCTGGACCCTGGCAGTGCAGACTTCTTCCTGCAGGAGGAGCGAATTAAACAGCTACGTATTAGTTATTAATTTTAGTGTAGGGTAAGTTATTTATCCTTAAAAACAACCAGCTTTTCATTCAAGTTTCTTTCTACTCTAGGTTGGGGGGGGGCAATATAAATCCCGTGGTGTATGT
>CAAKHD010013452.1:16153-27988 GCA_901007705.1 Fistularia tabacaria
ATTTTGGCCCAATCTTTAGTTTTTTTTTAATTTAATTTTTTTTTTTATTTTTTTTTTTTTTTTTTTTTTTTTTTTTTGTTTTTTTTTTTTTTTTTTTTTTAAAAAAACAAAAAATCTTTTTTTTTTTTTTTTTTTTTTTTTTTTTTTTTTTTTTTTTTTTTTTTTTTTTTTTTTTTTTTTTTTTATTTTTTATTTTTTTTTTTTTTTTTTTTTTTTTTTTTTTTTTTGTTACACGATTTTTCAGAGTATTCAGTAAATAAGTTCATGCTCATAATCCCATTCTTTAGTTTGGTGACCTGGACCCTGGCAGTGCAGACTTCTTCCTGCAGGAGGAGCGAATTAAACAGCTACGCAGTAGCTATGAAGCACAGTGCAGGGTAAGATAACTATCCCTAAAAACAACCAGCTTTCCATGCAAGTTTCTTTCTACTCTAGGTTGGGGGGGGGCAATATAAATCCCGTGGTGTATGTTTTTTGTTAATGATGTGTTTATATGATTGGTAGGAGCTGCAGGATCGTATTGACGAGCTGCAATCGGAGTTGCAGGACTTCCACAGCCTTGGGCGAACTCATCAGCCATGCCACAATCCTCTCTCAGAGGAGCTGGAGAGTAAAAGCCCCGGCATGGAGTCTGATCCAGGTCGGCTTGATAGCGCTCACGACACGCACGGAGTGGACCGTGGTGAACCTTAGATTGTTGAAGAGTAACAAAATACACAGCAAATGAACCACTGACTTGTTTGTGTTTGCTAGGCATCGGTTCAGAGGAGGTTTCCCCCTTCAGCATGAGCCTGGAGGCGGAGATGATGCTGGAGCAACTGAAAGATCAACATCTCAAAGAAATGGAGCAGTTAAGGAACCAGCTGGAAAGCAAGGTCAGTCCAGTAGATCTCCAAGTCTTGTCTGGTTTTCCTTTTGACTTTTTTTTTTATTTGAATTTTTAGCCGGGTATCATCACAATGAAACCGCCGGTGCTAATTTGGTCTGGCCTCAGATTTCATTCCTTACTCAGGTGAGAGTTGTAAAATCTAGCCGTACCATTCGGCTTGCTAAATCCTGTCGGAAGTGAAACCAATATAGTTGTCCTCTCAGTGAAGGCTTTGAGGGTTTTTTTTATTTGTCTTGTGTTTTTATTCATGATTGGGATGTAGATGTCCAGGCCAATCAGAACTCTGTTTATTCCAAACACCGAAAAAGAAAAAAAAGAAAAGTTTCTCAAAAAAAGCTCATTTTACCCTAAACTGGGCCCAATTAAAATGAATGGGTTATTATCCCAGTTTTCTTATCCATCTTAAGCCACAAATTTGTGACTGTTCTGTTTTGACAGGAGTTTATTTTGTAATGCATACAGATCACTGAATTTGATAAGATGGTGGAGAAACAGCGGGGAATTCAGGAGGAGCAGAAGGCCGCGTTAGCACTTCAGCATCAACAAGAGGTTCAGGTTTTGAGGGACGAGATAGCCAGCAGTCAGAGCTACATGGACGAGCTTCAGAGCCAGCTTGAGCAGGCGGAGCTGGAGCAGACGCGTTTGAAAGAGAAGCAGCTCGAGGAGAGCGAAGAGCTGAAAAACATGCTGCGGGAGGAAATGGCTGCCCTCCGACAACAACTGCAGGACGCCCGTACCCTCAACGCAGACTTGGAGGATCAGCTGAAGGCCCTCAGAGTCCAGCAGGCTGAGAGCGATGACGGCCGAACTTCTGAGATTGAGGAGCTAAGAAAACAACATGCCGTTGAGATTAAGGACGCGGAAGAGAAGTCCAGAGAGGTGTTTGAGGCCAGATTGGAAGACGAGAAAACTAAGTTGCAAGAGGCAAAGGACGAATTGCAGAAGAGATTGTCAGACGGTTTTGAAAAGGAAAGGGAACGGTTGCAGCAAAGTCACGAGGATGAACTCCAAGCCAGACTAGAGGAGTCAAAGTGTAAGTTCGAGGAGGAACAAAGCAAGATTGAGCAGAAGCTAACAGAGCAGTGGCAGAGAGAGCGAGCCCAGCTGGATGAGCAGAACAACGAATCGCTCCAGGCGGTGCTCGAAGAGGAGATGATAAGGCTGGAAAGGGAGCAAGAGGAGAAGGAGAACCAGCTTAGGCAAGAGTGGGAGAGGGAAAAAGCTCAGCTTGTGGAGCATCAGGAGAAGGCTTTGCTGGACAGAATACTTCAGGAGAGATCGCAGTTACAAGAGCAGTTTGAGCAGAGAGAGAAGAAGCTGAAGCAGGAGTGGGAAGAAGAGCGATTGCAGCTGGAGGAGGACTATGAAGGGATGCTCCAAGAGAGGCTGAGCGAAGAGAGGGAGAAGCTGGAGGTAGAGAAAGAGGAGCTAGACAGTAGGTTAGAATATTTGATAGCAGAGGAGAAGGCTCGTCTGGAAGAGTGTCACCGAGAGGCCATGCAGCAGCTGACGGCAAAACACACCGAGGAGAGAAACGCACTGAGCAACATGTTGAAGCAACTCAGAGACGACATCGCTCAGGAACGGTGAGAAACGTGGCTTTTGAGAATTGCATTTCCTGGAAAATTCTGAAACGTGCATCACTAGCAGACGCATTAAGAGTTTGCACGAACGCTCGCGCACCTCAGCTCATTTACATATGAAGCTGCGACACATAGTGCTGTCGGAATGATCAGAAAAATGACAGTATTTTCCAGACTATAAGTGGCTCCGGAGTATCAGTCGCACCAGCAAAAAAATGCATAGTGAAAGAGAAAAAAGTGTTTATATATAAGTGGCACTGGACTAGAAGTCGTGATTTTGAGGGGAAATTTGTTTGATAAAATCAGAGACCAAGAACAGACATTTCATCTTGGCAGATAACTAGAGCATAAACAACATAGCATAACAAGTTGACCGAACTCTCTTCTTCATCCTCGCTGTCACTTCTGAGCAACTCTGCTAACCTCGGAGGTTGACAGTGCATCAGTTCCTAGCTTCATCTAGCTTTTAGCCCGCCATTAGCTTTTTTTTGTTTGTTTTCTTCATTGCAGTTGGAGTATCCTCCGCTTTTTCGCCAGTCCCTCACAAGTTTCTCGCTCACTCCGAACTTTCTTCCTACCACACATTTCACTACTTGCAGCTTGTATTGTGGAGGATTTTCATTTTGGGGGCATTTGTGTTCAGTCTTTTTCCGTTGTCTTAATAAGTTGATGTTTAAATGTTAGATTTTCAGTGGTACAGAAGTAATAGGAGAAGCAGTTACTGGAACACAAGCCTTGAGTGCACTCTTGCGGCTGTCAGTGTGAAAATAACCAACGTGTGTGTGTGTGTGTGTGTGTGTGTGTGTGTGTGTGTGTAAGTTGCACCCGAGTATTAGTCGCAGGATCAGCCAAACCATGAAAAAAAGTGCGACTTATAGTCTGGAAAAACACAGTACTTCCTGGGTGTAAATCAAATCTCTTCTCTCTCTACTTGATCTTTTGTTTCTGAACCAAAAAATACAGCAGCTGTTGCGGTGGAATGTTTGTTTGTTTTTTTCCAAAGACTTGAATCTCCAGGACCTCTGGAGTCAAAGACCATCTGGGGAACGTATATATTAAGTTTAACTTTGCAGAAATGACTATCATGGCTTCTTGTTACACCATACAAACCGAACTCCTCGAAAGTTCCCAAATTAACATTATCTGCCGTCTTTCTTTCGACTGAAAAATTGTGGTTTGGAAAAAAAAAAAGGTCTCTGTGGCTCTCTGACAGTTGATTTTGCTAGAAGCAGTGGCTCTCTGGAGTCTGTAAAGCAGCTTGGGAGTCTCCAATGGTTGCCCGGCAACCTCCCAGTGCTGAAAACCCAGAGATGTCTCTGTCAAGCCAAGAATATTGTCCTTTTTTGTTTTTAAACAAGTGTAAACCCAAAAGGTAAATTGGCTCGGAATAAGAAGTAGATTGGAATAACAACTATTGATCTATTTGGATGAGATTAACAGAGGCTTGAAGGCGGATGTCTTTAACTTAAAATAAAATTTGTATCGCTCTTTTCAGGAAAGGGAATTGTTTTCCAAACTGTCCAATTACTTCACTCGATTTGTCCAGACATGTTTTTATAGCACTATGGATTGTTTACTTGAAAAGTATTGCTGTAACAACTATGGAATAACCATATGCAGGGAGGAAATCCAGATCAGCTTTTCCCAAAGAATCAAGGAAGTGGAGGAGCGGTTCTCAGGTGACCAACAGTCTGTCGCAGAACGCTTTCAGGCCGATGTTCTGAGACTGGAGCAGCACTATGAAACTCAGCTGAACGAGCTGTCCGAGAGCCACGCCCAGCAGAAGCTCCACTGGGAGGCAGAGTTGCAAAAAGCCATGGAAAATGCAGAAGAGCAAAGACAAATGACGGAAGAAACTGTGGAGCAAGAAAGAGAGAGCCAGAGTCAAGAATGGACTAAAGAACGTCGCGAGCTGGAGCGATGTCACGAAGAAAAACTGGAGGCGCTGGCGGTGAAAAACCTGCAGTTGCAAAAAGACCTGGACAGTGTTATCAGTACATCCCAGACCAAAGAGATCGATCTCAGCAGACAACTGAATGAGCTTCACAACCGTCTGCAGGACAGCCTGCGGGCGAAAGAGGTGCTGGATGCTCAGAATGAGAGAAAAAGAATGGAAACTCAACTGCTGCTCGATCAAACGATGGAAGAGCATCAACTGGAGAGAGCAGAACTCCTCAGTAGCAACTCAGAACTCCAAGCCAAATACGACGAAATGCTTTCCATCTCCGAGAAGCAGATAACCGAGAGGATTGAGCTGTTGACCGAGCGTGACGATTTGAAAATAAAGATAGAGGAGCTCGAGAGGCTTCTGAACCAAGGAGCTCAGGACTTGGAGCAGGACAGGAGGGAGTTGCAGGGACATATAGTTGTTCTTCAGGAAATGCTAAAAGAGAATCTTCAGAGCGACCATCAAGATCCTTCGGCAGAGCGAGGGGGATGTCCCACGCATACGGAAATGGTCATGAGGGAGACACCAAATGTAACTTCAAGCGGGCCGGAAGACCATCCGACGCTGGTTAGAAGTTCTTTTGAAAACTTTGCAAATTCCCTCGATCAGAAAACGTGTTCGATCCCCAGTGATTCAGGCGAGCTAAACCTGGCCGAAAGTGACCTGAACGTTGAGGCGAACATCGAGATTTATGCGGCGGATTCCCTTTTTGATGAGAAACAGGGCGAAGGAGGCTCTCTGGACAGTGTTTCTGAGGAAGAGAATAGGTCCTACGCAAGTATGGCTGCCTCTGAGGAACATGATACATCTGCTGATGTTGAGATAACAAGGAGCGATAATTCGTGGCTTGAAGATACCGACGGCGACGAAAGAGACAATGATCACGTCGTCTTTGCCGAACAAGATGGTTATCACGCGTGGGATTCAATCCCTGACCTTGTGGAAGACGCTGATGTCATGCCCTGTGTGGGCCACATCTCCCTATCTCCAGTGACTCGCTGTGGTGCTTCTTTGGATTCGAAGACCTGCGAAAGCAAAGCCGATGCTGTGGAGCGGCAGCCAGTTGAGGAGTTTATCTCACCGCTTGAGGCGTTGGAAGGTGTAGAGAGCGACAAAAATGCAACAGCTGGTCTGAACAAAGGGACCCTTGAATCATGTGAAGAGGATAATAAACCTCAAGATGGGCCAGTTTCCCATGAAGACGAGATGCATCATGAGACTGTGGTCGACACCCCAGCGCCGGGGGAGACCGGTGACCCTTACCGACCGTCTCCCGAGGATGCTAAGCGTATTTGTCTATCGACTGTGGCTGCAGACGGCGAGCACGGTGGCTGCACACATGATCAGGATGCGTCGGTTTTGAAACTCCAGGCTCTGTACAGCGCGGCCATGGAGGAGAACGTTCTTCTGCATGAGAAAATCGTTTTGCTCCAGCAGAAAACGGGACTGCTCGAGAACCTTTTGGCCCACAATAACGAAAAGATGCGAAGTGGCCACCAGTTTTTCGAGGAGAACTACAGCCTCAAATTTAAAATGCTTCTGTTGATGGAGCACATCAAGGCGCTGGAGATGAAGGTCCTCACGATGACCGAGCTCCAAATCAGATATGAAGATTGCATGTACGAAAATGCTAAATTGAAGGACCAAAACCGTGATCTTGAGAACAGGGTCTGGAACCTTGAGAGCAGGATAAATATTTTCCCCGATTTCCAAGATAAGAACATTTCGCTCGCGGAGGAGCTCGGCAGGATGCGGCAGGAGAACAGTAAGCTACTGGAGCTGTTCAGTGAATTGGAGAGACAGGGCGACAGCCTTGTGGCAGACACCAAATCCCCACTAACTCCGTCTGAGGAAGATCTCCTGGATCTAAACCGCAAGCAGGATCTGTCAGGCATGGAAGAAGACTGCATGGAGTTTGAGGAGCAGAACACCGAACTTCGCAGAGCCATCACAGAGCTCCAAGACCAGTCACAGATGTTAAACCAGACCACGCAGGCTCATAGGTAAAGTCGAGGGAAAAACAAGGATCCTGTGTTAGCCGTGATCTGTCCTCCCCAACCCTCCTGTGCCATTTCCTGCTGTTCCCGAGCACGACACAGCGTAGATGTCCATCCTCCAGTAGGACGCTGCTGGACCTTTGTGTGACGCAACAGGCTGTGGAACACTTGTGACTTAGCTCCTTAGCTCCCTGTAGATGAAATGCACACGTATTGCAGGTTCAGTGTGTGAGTGGTTGAACATGTGGCTTTCAGTGTGTTCCGTGGAGTCATGTTTAGTTTCATTTCACTCTTTTCCTGAGAATATTTAACATGGTTTGCACGGATGTATTTCACTGACTTTTTTTCTCTTTTGTCTTGTGGCAGATCGGCAGCCGTTCTTCTTACTGAGGAGAATCTGTCCCTCCAGCAAAAGATTGTCGCGTTAAAGGAGGAGGACTTGAAAGAGGCTCAGAACGAATTGATGTACGGAAAAAGTCTCCCTTTTTTAATTAATTGTTATGGTTAAATTATTTAATTTGAATAAAAAACCAGTGTGTTTTCTGTTGCTCCACTTTAGACATACGCTGGAGTGTTTGGAAAATGAGAAAATTTCAGCTCAAAAGGCAGAAGAGAATTTCGACAAACAGGTAAGAGCCGCTCGTATCGGTCAAATTCATGAAATGTTCTCTCTTTGCCTTCCGGCGCGCCTCACAAGATATATCCGCTCTTCTGCAGATGTCGGAGCTTCGTCGACAGAGCCAACAACTTAGTGAGGAGAACGGGATGCTGACAGAGAAGACCAGCCAGGACACTGCTGAAATGGAGAAGCTGAAGCAGCTGCTGGCAGAGCAGATCAAGGAGAACGAGAGGAGGGGGCATTTCACCGCTGAGGAGAAAAACAAGGTAAACTGTGTTTTCGGACTATCTGATTGCGGTCATAATGCCGCGATTGTCCCGGCCAGTAGTTGATGGGTGGCTGTTTTGTGTTAGCTGGCAGTTTGTGTGTCTGCCCTGGAGGCAGAGTTGACCAAAGCTCTGGAGGACAGTGCACGGCTGGAGGACAGGAATGCTCACCTGTCACAGCAGCTCTCTGGCCTCCGGGACATGGTGAGCATCGGGTCGCAGGCCCCCGTGATGGCTCTAAAAGCAAGCCTAGAACCATCAGTGACCAGGGGTTCTGAGGAAATGATATTTCTGCGTTTGAGCCGTGATGGAAAAAGGATCTCGTCTTTCTTAGGCGATCAAGGCGGACTCCATGAAGAATAAGCTCAGTCATCTGGTGGAAGAGCGCAGGGGTGTAGAGAAGGAGACCGAGGACCTGCGCAGAAACCTGATGGAAGCTCAGGAGAGGGTGAGCCTCTGTCATCAGCTGCAAAATCCTCATCTTTTTCCCCTTGAGAGCGGAAAAGCGTGCATCCATTTCTCTTGGCAGACTTGGACCAAGCATCGTTTATCAAAAGTGTCTCCGTTCCAGGTGAAGACAATGGATGACAGTCTTATGGCCGTCAACCATCAAAGTGTGCGTCTCAAGTCAGACCTCCGTCACGTGCAGCAGGAGAGGGAGTCTCTCAAGCATGAAGTTGCACTGCTACAGAAACAGCTTCAGAGTGCCAGTCAAAAAGTAGGACTTGTTGAATATTGTATTGAATATCTGTATTAATATAGATGATTCACTTATCTTTCACAATTATATTTTTTTTCCTTTTGCTGTTTTCATGACAGAACCATGTTTTGGAGATGGCTTTGCACTCCGGTGGTCTGCAGAGTCAAACCAAAATGCTTCACAGAGACGAGGCGTCTCCGCACACGGAACAAGAGGACGTTGCGCAGTCCAGAGAAAAGGTGAAGGCTTTAAAGAAACATTGCTTTCAGATGTCCTACTTTTTTCAGGATAGGAAAAACCACTTCAATCCTATTGGCATGATAACTTTCTAATAGCTTACAATTTTCTTTCTGCAGGTCAGACAGCTTGATGCAACCATTCTGTCCCTGAAGCAGCACAAGCACCTCAGTCAGACCTCACTGGTGAAGGCCTTGGAGCAGGAAAATGCTGCACTGAAACAGGAACTTGAGTCACAGAAGGAACGGACCAAAGTAAGAGCTCCAGAATTCTAAACGGATCCAGTTTTTTTTCCCCCTAAAGTGTTTGAATATGCAGCGCTTTATTTTGTCTTATTTTCTGCAGGCCAGTGAAGCTGGAGAGGGGGACACAGAGTTGGAGAGCCTTCAGCAAGAAAACGAAATGCTCAAAGTCCAAATGGCTCGACTCTCTACACAGCTGCTTGAGGTAGGTGACGGCCCGAGAGTTTTACAAAAATAAAAAGACTTTCACAGGGATTAATGTGTGTAACCTTGATCACCGTAATTTCCGGACTATCGAGCGCACCTGAATAGAAGCCGCACCGGCTTCTTCTTCGGTATCGGAATTGAACACCCTCAGAATTCCTTCGTCACACACTTCCTGGTTAGCTCCAAAAATAAAAAAACATAAATTAGCCGCATCATTGTTTAAGCCGCAGTCTTCAAGGCGGGTGAAAAAAGTAGCAGCTTATAGTCCGGAAATTAGTTATTCTTTAATTTTTTTTCCTCCCAAAACAATTTCTAGCATGTTATCATAAAGAGGTCTTCCATCTAAAGGTGATAAGACTCCTTCAAGCTGTTATCAGATATCCAAAAGGGACAGAATCAAGAGATTTTAACTGAGCCATGATTAAGACACGAGGCCCAATATATCTTGAGCACAGCCGGTGTCTAAAACAGTGTTTCTTAACCTGGTTGGAGGTTCTGAACCCCACCAGTTTCATATGCGCATTCACCCAACCTTTCTTAATAGGAAAAATAAAAAGTTTTTTCAAATTCCAAACACAGGTTTATAAAAAAATATATATTTTCTTTAAAAAATGGAATTCTGGAAAAAAAGAAAAAAATCGCAAACAAAAAAATGTTGTAGTTTATTTTTTCATGCACTATTTAGAGATACATTTTAAAAACTGGTTTGATCTATATGGTACTGGGGTTCAAAAATGAAGATTTTTCAATAAAACCCGGTGTTATGCAAAATTACTACATATCTTTCAATTATCATTAAGTTTGAACTAGTTTTAGTTTTATTTCCCTCCCCAAAAACTTTTTTTTTATTTTTTTTTTTTAAATAAATTCTTGAAATCAGTTTTGCTTATGACGAAAAGAAGTGATGCCTTTAACAAAATATCAATTGATCTATTATTTCTCATATTATTTGTCATCACAAATCCGGGCTCGGGTGTGTATCTTGACCTCCACCGAACCCCTGGGGTTCCATCCAACCCAGGTTAAGAACCACTGCTCTAAAACCAAAGCAGGAAAGGTCAAATATACATATTTACGCTTATGACCACCTTTCATGATAGCTCGGTCCGACAGCCTCGACGTCTCATCGTATCCGTCCTGGATCCCACGGTGAATTTTTCAGGTTACAAACTAAACATGCACAAAAGTGGACTTTACCTTGAGAACTTCTGGGGGCAAAAATTCTCTTAAGAGATTCATCCAATTTAGAGGGAGGCAGTGTTTTTAACTTTTTTTTTTTCTCCCCCCTTCTTCCTCTATCCTATTTTTTTTTTTTTTCCATGTCTTATACTAAACATATGATAATTAAGAAAACGGAGTCTTCGTGTTCAATCTGATCTTACTCAGGTCTCCATACTTTCAGTCATTTCAGGCTCATTTTGCCGGACTTCTGCCCCCGTCTCCTCACAGGATGCCAAGAGGACAACACCACGCTGAAGATCCAGACAATGTGCAGGTACGGTGCATCCCGAAGACCAGCCGGCAGTGTGCGGGACACTTTTTTTCTGAATTCAATGAATAGCTTGGTATTTCATCCATTTGACAGTCCCCTCTGTATCCTCATTTCATGTCCCATTTCCAAGACATGTGATGTCACGATGACCATGTATTTATTCATAATGAATGGCTACATGTCACTTTGGAAACCCTGTGAGATGATGTGGTGGTTTCGACTCCTTGCATGGAATTTGGTTCTCGAGGGCATCCCACACCCCACTCGACTCATTCGCCGGCAGTTGATTTTATGTTTCGGATTTGATTTTATTTTCCTGCATGATTTCACAATCTTGTTTAGTTGCATTGAGTTTTCAATTGGAAGCAGAGATAAGTTGTCCGTTTTCAGCCCCAAAAGTGTACAGGGATAAAATCACATTGATAGCAAGTCAATTGTTAAACGCAGTAAGTGAGCGAGCGTTCCGGACAAAAAGCTGGTGTTGATGACTCCTGTTTCCGCTCAGCTGCTGGCTTCGCTTTGCTCCTCCGCCCAACCTTATCTTCCGTGGGTGTTTGGTGTTTATTTTTGGGGTTTGGCATTTCGTTTTGTTCACCTGTCCTGTGTCTCTTTGTTGTGCTTTTGGACTCACTTGTCGTCATGGGTGTTTTCTCCTTCGCTGTTCCCCATTTGTCACCCTCTGGAGAGTCATGTGGCTCAGACTTCCACCTGTCACCGTGGGTCACATGTAGTTAGTCCTGCTTTTCCTCAAAATTCTCATTCCACTATCAGTACATAGTAGTTTTCATCTTTTTGTTATTTTCATCTTTAGCAAACTGTTACCATAAATGCCCTGTATTCCCTGCACGGTCACGTGTTACTATTTACACCAAAGAGCCCGACCGATACTGTCCTACTGCCACGCTCGTGCGAATTCGAACACTTACTGTTGTAGAACGATGTCAGTTTAAGCCTCATATTTTTAAACCCTACTCAACATTATAATCTCACGCTATCTGGATGTTTACCTGCCCGAATCAAACACATATCAATCGAATATCAACCTCTGCTGCCAGCAGTATCTAAATCTCTTGGTTTGCATCCAACTTCATGGCATTCTAACCATCACCTACATGCAGTCAAATATCAGCATCCAAGCTGCTGATCATGATATTGACATGTTGAATATTCCTCTTTTAAATTTTCCATCAGGCCATAGCTTATAAATGCATTCTTGTCTGCAAAATCAGCTGGCTCTTATCAGTTGGGCTCTGTTTTATCAGAGTAGTCCTCCTCCGCCTGGCTCTCAGATACACAAATGTCCGTCCCATCATGTATTTGAAATTGAAAGCATGAATTCCAGTGTGCTAGTAGTTTGTAGGAACGGCGGGGGTAGATCTCTGGTGAAGTGTACCTGCCTTCTCTCTCCAGGGAGTGATGCCGGAGCAGCGGGCCGGTCACGCAGACAGCTACCGTCGGATCGGTGGATTGTAACGCCGGCGTCTTTCCCCCCTGCTCTCCACTTTCGCCTCTATTTCCCCCCCCCCCCCCCCCCCCCCCCCCCCCCCCCCCCCCCCCCCCCCCCCCCCCCCCTCTCCCGGGGGGGCCCAACATTTCTTTCACCCCTCCCCCCCCCCCCCCCCCCCCCCCGCGGGCGGGCTTTTTTAAAGGGCGAA
>CAAKHD010013452.1:28241-39001 GCA_901007705.1 Fistularia tabacaria
GGCCAAAATTCCCGTCGATCGTGTTGTTTTTAACGCCGCGGTCTTCCCCCCCCGCCCTCCACTTTCCCCCCCTTTTCCCCCCCCCCCCCCCCACCTCCTCCAAGACTGCACCGCTCAGTCCTCTCCTCTGCTGTGTGCGGAGCCAAACTCTTTGGCACAGTCCTGAGCCTCTGCATCGTCACAACGTGCGGTGCCTGATTTCAGAAGGCATGAATGTGTAATTCTACTGCGCTGCTGCTAGGTGGCAGGATAGCTCTCAGAATCCCCGGTTGTTTTCCCCATGGGATTTCCCATTAAAAGTACTGACGTCAGGGTTACAGTTTCAAACCGATGAATGACCTGTCAAGTCCAGTTCCAGGTCTGTAAAGACTACAGAGTTGTGTTGAGACACAACCTAAATGTTTCAAACCAGATGCTCTGCGTCTTGTTTCAACGCGTGTCCTGATTACAGGGAGTCTTTTTCACAGAAAGAATGTTCTGTTTTGCACTCGTTCCATTTTCTGATTGCGAGACAGGGTAAACCCTCCAAGGCTAACTCCTGTGTCAAAGTTTGCCTTACGATCGCTGAGGAGCATTCGGTCGTGACCAGATCGGCGCCCAACAGCGTGCTGAGTCTTTAACAATCAAGCTATTCATCTCCCTTTTAATAGCGGTGACTCTGTCTAGTCGGGGTTTTTAAATTCCTCATTTGTCTGTTTCCGACTGAATATCTTATATGACACAACGCACAGCTGAATGTCCGTCGGAGCTACCTTCTTTTGTTTGTGTTTCCTGGGCCTTTCTGTCGCTGCTGCTCAACCAAAGCGAAACACGTCTCTCTGGGTCGTCCTCGTCTTGATGGAAGACTCTTCAAACCCATCACACAGTTATGAATTTTAGCGCGTTTATTAGAAAACCGCCTATCTTTCTACCAAATCAGATTTTGTCGTCGGTCTTTAGCAGTGTCTATCATGTCTTTTTACCGTTATTTGTGTTGTACTTGTGTTCATTCAGAGAGACTTCAAATTACTTCAATTTATTTTATTATCTTATTTATTTCTTATAGAATCATGTCAGCGTTTATTTTTATTTATGCATTCCGTTATTTTTGTAGCATTATCTGAAATACATGACATAATTTTATAACTATTTATTTCATTTCGTTTGGGTTTTTTTTTAGCAGATTTTCCTCTTCTTAGAAATGTAGACGTCATTTAATGCAAAAATGATGACAAATAAAGAATGTAGTTGAAACAAATGTGTTGTGTTTTTTTTTTTGTTTTTTTTCAATTCTCACATTTAGTGTCCGACTTACACCAGGTTAAAGTTTAAAAGTAACCAATTTTAACTACAGTTGAACACCTTATGCAGCAGTTTGACGATTTCCTTCGCTGTCTTCTCACCAGGATGACAGGGAGAGGAAAATGAAGAACATGGAGGAGCGGATGAAGGAAATTGAGATGTCACTGCATAATGTCAAGCTGCTGCTCAAAGAGAAGGTTGCTCAGCTTAAAGATCAGGTCAGTTGAAACAAGCAAATCAGGATGGTCTCCTCAGCACACATGGCAAAAAAACAACCCACTGGGGTTTAGATAACAGCTAAACTTGTGCTGACTGGCACTGACGTCTGGATTGATTTGTATTTTTAAAGTACACAGGTTTCATCAGCCAACACTTGAGAAAAAAAACTCTTTTTAAAGAGATAATACAGGAGCATGTAAAGTATAAACTGTCTTTGGAACTCTGAAATACTTTTTAGATGAACAGGTGAGTAGATCGACCCTCTTTAGAAGGAAGACTAAAGATCCTGTCCACATTGATTAATACTGTCAAAAATGCTCTTGAAGGACATACATGGTATTTGCAGGGGCGGAGAAAATTAACTAAATAAAAACATTAAAATCCTGAAAATGCAACCTAGTACTTCACTGTCAAAGTTCCTGTGTGTGTGTGTGTACACATATTTATACATACATGTAAGTGTGTGTATATGTATATATGTATGTGTGCACACAAATGCAGTTATTTTTCATTTTACTCACTACGCTTCTTGATGCGAAACATGTCGCACGTGAAAATCCATTGAGTGTCTGACCCGAGGCTAAGAGACTCCAGCTTTTATAGAAATGTTTAAACAGCAGAGCTGGATTTGTGACTCTCATTGAAAATACACTCAGATTTTTCTCCGGTTCATGCATCACAGCAAAATGTAGATAACTTTAAAAATGCAGCAAACTCTTTTTTTTTGGGTTACTTTTTGATGAGATTCTAACAATGTTAACAAAGCAATCGGGTCACATATCTTGAATAAGGACACGTCTAGTCCTCAGGATGAAGGTCTCAACAGCCTATTTCTTCGTGGAACACGTATCTGGAGGACGAGCACTGGATTTACTTGTGACGAGTACAAAACATGACCACTTGGTGGCCACATGGAGTGTGGATGACATTTATTATTAGATATTCACGTTAGAAAACCCACTAACGTGCCAATTACAACATCATCCCCACCCTGGTGAATAAACTCACAGATATAAATCCTTTTGTATTTGAATTGGTTGTGCTCTCCCCAGGGGAGAAATTGTTTCAATATTCATTAGCCCTTGTTTCATGTCCAGGTCTCTGGATGTGCTTCGTCATGGAAAATGCCATGGCATATACTCAGAGCAAACACATTGAGGTCATTTGCTCAATTCTAAGTAATAGGAGGCTCATTATGACAGTCATTTTTCTTAATTAAATCAAGTTTTCTTCAGAATTCTGAAAACAGGTCATCTGTTATTTGCAGAGCAAAAGAGTCGATGCCAAAATATTGAGTGGCGACCCAAAAAAAAAAATGTATATAGAAATATAAAATGAACACGCATAGTTCGTCGATGAATTGCGGAGCTGTAACTGCAGCCTGAATTTGATAAATAAAAAGTTTTTCTGTGCTGCAGCACTTTCAGTCCTGACCACAAATGCGGTTTTTAATAGTTTGTAGGCATTTTGCGGAGTGCCACTGAAGAGAAACATGACAGAATAATTGAGGGTCTGCTCTCCTAATGCAGCTCTTGTGCTCACAGTGTGTAATAAAAACAAACTGTTTGCGATAAGGATCCTTTTAAATGTGTTTATTGAGGATTAGTGGGTTAAAAGATGTAGCGTAGGAATAAATTTGTCAGGCCAACTGTAGTGGAGACTTTTGAATTTCCGCAAAAAAGTCTTTTCTTTTGTTTTTGGCGTCACTCATCAGCCAACACGTATTGATTTTGAGAGCTCCTCCCCAAGGAAAGCTGGCAAAAATGATCAACCGGTCGATTAATTTTTATTTATTTTTATTTATATTTTTTTCCCTCTAAGTGCATCAAGTGAGATTATGAAATTGGAACTGTCGAAGCCTCAACCACTGAACCTCTCAACATTTTCCAGCGGCACAAGAATGGCAAAGCAGATGTGCTGATCAAAGACCTTTATGTGGAGAACGGCCAGCTGCTGAAGGCTCTGGAGAGGACAGAGCAGCGGCAGAAGGTCGCGGAAAAGAAGAACTACCTCCTTGAAGAAAAGATCGTCACCCTCAACGAAATCGTACGTGAGCTCAACCCTTCGATCCTCACGTCACTGCCTTACCACTCCAAATGCTCCTGAGGTCTCACCTGAAATCTTGCACGGGGTGTAAAGACTTGAGTCGAGCTACAACTTACTTGGGCTCTTCTCCCACCTTAGGCTAAGTTTTACATGCCTCGAGCACTGGTGCAATCAGTCTAACCAAATATTTTAAAATGTTAAAATGTAGCGTTTTTTTTTTTTTGTTGTTTTTTTTAATCATTGCTTTCCTATTCACCATCAATATTTAACTCTAATAAAAGTGATAATGTCAAACCCGATACCTGCTGGAATTTACAAGATGGCGCCTGGTATTTGGTTCAAAAAAATTCCAGTACAAATGAATCTCCTGGTCTGTGCTTTATATATTAAGTGCATACTCGGTGAATCACAAATGCTCATATTGGAGAAATTTTTTAACAGACGATATATTCTCCTCACTACCTTGACATTTCAGGCCTTTGAATGTAGGCGACTGGCCTGTAACTGCCACAAACCTCAGAGAGACGTCCATGACGACACGCTTTGTTTGGAAATTTAAAATCCAGTGCTGGGAGTTAAAACCCAGAAAGTGTCAGGACTCAGTATTAATCTTCAAAATCAATACTGTTTCAACAAGAGGTTAAATGTTTGTTTTTTTTAATTCAAGTGGCCGCTGGGTCTTCAGTATTATTTGATCAGGGAAATGTCTTGGAGAATGTTACTTGTGAAACTCATGCTGACGTGCACTTTTTCTTAAAAAAAAAAAAAAAAAGAAAGGAAAAAAAAAAAACCTTTTCCCAAGATTGTGTCAAACTGGAAGGTATTGGTTTGGTGAACCAAGGAAGAACCCTGTGGCTTTCAGGGTCATATTTGCATCACCAACCTTGATTCAGGTTTGTGCGCTGCAGAGTTCCCTTTTCATCTGTTGTCATGGAGATTGGGTTGAACAGTAACACTACAATTCTTGTTTCATGTTAGAAGAGCTGAAGAATATTTTTGTGACACTATTTTTTTTTTTTAAGATTTTAGTCATATGACGTTCAATCCACTATAAAATGTCTGTCAAGTAAAAAATACTTGCTATTTATACATTTGTGTACATCAGATGTTATATTGAAGTTGTTCATATGTAAATCTGCATTCGATTCTACGCCTTAATTATGGACTTCAATCTGTACTTTGTCTTTGTAATTGCTGCAAAGCACCGATGCTGAAAACAGGGTAAATATATATATATTTTTTTGTTACTCCCACAAATTAAAGTCATCCATGGATTGTCTCGTTTGTTTCTTTTAATTGCATTACCTTTACCACAGGTTGGAGATCATTTGCACTTCCCTTGAAGGATAAGTTGTCCACAAATAGATCTTAAACCGGTAATATCAGGTATCTAGACTCGACACTTTAATTTACCAGTTTGTTACTGTATACTTAAAAGTTAACATTTCAGAAGAACCATGTCTTCATATGTTGATGAGTAGATGTCTTCTCAGTACTTTTTCATCCGTAAAAAAAAAAAAAAAAAACTTCATCCAAGGAGCCTGTAATATTCTCAAACATGACCATTTTGCTCCTTTTAATAGTTTTGTGCGTGTTCCAACGCATGGATTGCACTTTCAGTTGTTGTTTTTTTCCTTTTTTACTAATAACAAGAATGAATATTGCAAACGACTACTTTGCTGCCCGTGACCTGCAAACGCTGCATCTGCTGCAGGGACTCCTGTCGCTGTGCAACCGAGCGGGAGCCCTCGCTCCAGGGCTGCTGCTGCGATGAATAAACGAATCGTGTCTTTTGGGAAATGCATTATTCAGTGCGCGTTTCTCCGGCCGCCAAAAAGGGCAGGACTCCGCAGCAGCTCCGCTCCGGCTCCCCTTCAGCGACGCGCCGGCGGGGCGAAGGAAGGAGGGAGGAGGAGAGACGCATCCCGGAGCACCAAGTTAGCAGGCTAACCTCGCTGCTAACGCCTCGGTGCTGAAAAATGTTCACCTTCGGCGCTTTGCGGACTCAACGGGGCGGTTGCGGAGTCGAGGGATCGTGCCATGATCTTACTGCGCCGCGTTGTTTGACGTTTCCCAAGGCCTGAGTGATGCTCTCTCGAAAGAAAAGTAAAAACGAAGCGTCGAAGCCAGCCGAGGTACACGGGAAATATGTGAAGAAGGAAACGTCGCCGCTCCTGAGAAGTAAGCGCAACAAGTCGCTAGCCCCGCTAGCTAGCGACGAACCCCCGCAGCTAGCCCGCTAACGAGCGATGTCCTGCGGGCAAACATTTGCACGAAAAACCGGTCGCGATGGACAAGAAGTGCGGAGGGAGGGGGACAAACCAAATGTCTGCATTCCTGTTTTTATTAGAGTCGCGGCTTGACAAATAACTTTGTCGCCGTTTTGTAGTTAGCCCGCAAACAAGTTGGCTAATGTTAATCAAACGCTAGCTACATGTCAGCGACAACAGCAGCGCCTCACATGAAAGTTGTGGCTTTCGATGTTTCTTTCAACATTTTTATGACTAAATCTCTGTTTTGACCTTTCGAGCCTGTCTGTTGCAGCGACGTTCAGTCGAGATTGACTTTGACATCTAATGTTTATTAGTGATCCCGTATTTGAGCGTTTCAAGCCATTTAAATGCATGGTCTGAACTGAAATGAAGTAAATAATCATCGCCCCTGCCCTTCGGCATGTCATTTTTCACATTTTCGTTTTGCCTTTTTGTTACCGCTAATTGTTTTCCCCCGCAGGCAAAGCCGAATAACTGCAACGAAAACACCCTTTATCTGTCAAAAAGACATTCAGTAACAAATGAAGAGTATCACGCAGACTCTTTTCACGATATATTCCATTTCTGTTTTGCAGTAACTCAAATAATCTCGTTAGATGGAGCTGGCAGCTTTTTTTTTTTTTTTTAATTATCTTTGGGAATAATTTCCCACTTCTGTTTTTCGGAATGAAATAAAAATAATAAACGACATTGAAAGGTTAACATGCCTTTCTTATTTGAGTTTTAGTATAAAATGCTGAACTCTCCATTTGATCAAGTGTTGTCATGTAACTCTAAAAGCAAAAAACTAGCAGATGTAAATTAAATGTTATTTATCTCTAATATTGTGGCGTGCATTTAAATTTTGAAAAAAAAAAAACAACTCAAGGTTTACTAAGTAGATCATTGAAAGTTTAAACTTAGGCTTGGGTAGTATTCACTGTATTTTGTTTTGCATGCGTTTTATTCTGTGCTTTTAATTTATCTTTTTAATTTCAATATTTGTTTGAGAGGTAGTCATAGAAGTAATCCTAATGAATTCATATTTCGCTTCACTAAAGTCATGTGTTTTCTATCATTTATTTGTTATTGTGTTGAGTCGCTGCTAATTATTGACAATTGAATTCCTCCTGTGACTGGATTGCAGATCTTATGCCCTCATTCATTCGCCATGGACCCACTATTCCCCGACGCACAGAGGTGCCCCTGCCCGAGTTGGGGCCCTCTGCCTACCCTGTGGCCCCCAGCCGGGAGTCTATGGTGTCCCGCAACAAAAGTTTCCTGCGCACACCGGTGCAGAGGCCCCCTCACGAGGTGGCCCGCCGAGAGAGCCACCGCATGTCGGCGCCTCCGTACCTGCCCCGTAGCCTGGGGGACCTGCCCCACGAGTACGGGGGCTCCTCGCAGTCCTTCCTCACAGACGTGAGCCCCATGTCCGAGAACGGAGACCCCGCTCGCTATTATTACCCCTCTGAACCCTACTATGACAACCAGCAGCAGCAGCAGCAGCGCCAGCCCAGGAGGGTCCCAGACCGCTTCCCTGAGGACTATAGATACTATGAGCACAATGAACATAACTTCCAAAGAATTCCACGACAACACACTCCTCCGGCCCCGAGCAGACCTCCGTCAGGTAAACACACTAAGCTTTACGACTCTTGAAACGCATTTCTCATGAGATCAAATAGGACAGAAAGCTTCGGAACGCCGGGATGAAAAAGAGCCGACAGGAAGTCGTATTCTGAGAGTAGCGATAAAACAACCTCAAAAGTGATCATAGATTTTTTTTAATTTTTTTTTTTAAATAGACAATCAGTAACTTGAAAAATTCTTAGTAACTACCAAAACCTAACGTAAAAACTACAGTAAAAATTGCACTCAGACTCCTCGACATCCTGGGGGGGGCTGAGTTGTTTGTGTTGTTTTGAATATCCTCTCCCCATTTTTTTGTATTTTTGTCTACCCAGCACTATTTTAAGATAAGCAAAACATTTGCCAAAGCACATCTTTGCAAATTCCTTCAAATGAATGATGCAGTTCAGCTGAAGAGGCTGAAAGGGACATGACTGCTGTTTTTCCCCCTCCAAACAGTATAAATGGGTTTTGTGCCATATTCAGGTCACAGTGTAAGGCATTAAGTGGAATACGTTTACGTTTGAGCTTCACCGTGTAAACATTAGAATGACTGCGGTGTATAATTTTGTTAGATTAAACATTCGTGGGGATCACAGGAATTTTCCTCCCCGCCTCAAAGATGCACAGCCTTTTATTTTGCGGCCGCTTTGTCAAAGTGGTGTATGCGGTTCGGCATTATGTCAGCTTTGCCTATCGCATATCGCGACTCTTGTTTGGTCTAAAGCAAAATAAGTGTTGCTGGCTCGGCATTTTTCACCCCTCTGTTTGCTGGATCTCTCTGCAGGCAAACTAGCAATTTGCAGACCGCCCCCGAGAAATATCTGGCCCCAGACCGCTCGCTCTGCCATGATTCATCCCAGTATGATTGCATCGCACACGTGATACGATTTTAGTCGGGATTGAGGAATAATCCACCCGAAGTTGTCCGATGGTTCATTTTCCACGTCGGAATTCTGTGGAAAAAAAAGAAACAATCCTTAAATGATAGCCAACATACTTTAATCGAAGGGGCTTCATATTTTCATTGAGCTTCCTTTTCTTTTTTTCAATTGTAAAGCTGTGGATTTCGAAAAAAAACATTGAAACAGTGCTGAGCCTTTGGATGTTCTGTTTACTTTTAATGTTTATTTCCCTTTTATTGACCACATAAAGTTATTATGAGCCTTCAAGACGTGCCATTCGCAGCCCATTCAGCCCAAACTTTCCACAACTGGAGATGTTTTGTCAATGAGCCACCTTTTGAAAAAGTAGTTCTTGTAAACTCAGGGTTCACATGAGCGATTGGAAACATGGAAACCAGTTGACTAATTGTCCAGTCAAGGAAAATGAGAGAAAAAGAAAAATATCATGGAAATTCTTAAGTTGTCCTGGTATATTATTCAACATTCCTCAGTTTTACCAGAGCTCCTAAAAAGAGACCACAATTTAAAGGGCAAAGTAACATTTTGGATCATTTTAAGGTCCTGTTGACATGCTGATGTATCGGGAGGTTCCAGTCATCAATGAAACAAAATCATTCCCATTGAGCTGTTTCAATGAAAACGGCGATACGTTTTCCGATAGAACAGATTACAATCAAGTCAAACGGTCCTGGAAAAGTCCTGGAACATTTTCTCAGATAAATGTGCAGCCATTGCAAGGGAATATTTTCACCCTATTTTTAACGCTGGTCAGAAATTTGATAGGAATTCAAGTCTTAACACGTCTCTTATCTAACTCAGTTTATCCAGAATTGTAAAATGTAATCATATTTACGCTCCTCCCTAAACACTCCAGAAGAGGAAAGCATGTTTTTTTTTCATCTGCACATTCATCTGCATTTTCCTCCCAGCCAACATGATTTTCCAAAACCTGCAAAGCAACGCGAAAGCCTTCAAAAACAACAAACAAACCCGAAAACCGTCAAATGCCGTCGTGCCGCTTGTCTCAGAAAAACGTCTCGACATCTGAAGTCGACTTGGAAACCGATTTGTTTTCACCATTTTTATGCTCTGAGCGCAGCGCACATCCATCACAGGTTCATAGGAAGATATGACGGTGGTCTCCTGTCAAAATGATTAATTTTTCGGGGACTTGGAAAGAAAAAAGAAAGTCATCCGATCCATTTCAATGGGGATATGAGCGTTTGCTGTCGAGGACTGGAGAAAGAAAAAGCAGAAAATCCAAATATAACCCATAAAGAAACCGCATTTTTATGTTTGTTTAAAATAGAGCAAAAACTCTGACAGGAACTGCAGCTGCTTCAAGAAAGAAACACTATCAGTTTAGCAGACCAGTGTTTTCGTTTGTTTTTTTTTAAAAAAGAATCACGTACCAAATGAGAGGCAGATTTGTGCTACTCTTTGAAAACCTTACGCACCATCACGTAGTTACATCGATAATTAGTCTGTTTTATTGACGGGAAACAGGGATTTTTATTGCCCTGGAGACTGTTTGGGTGTATTTGCGTGCGTTTGGGAAAAGTCAGTGATTTCCTGACGCAAACAGCCTTTTCAAAATGACACACGAGCTCTGGTCGTATCCTCTTCGGTTTCAAATCCAGGTGTGCGAGCCCTGTTCGTTGTCGTTTGGGTTTCGCCGCTTTTGTCTGTGCTTCAGCAAGTGACTCACCAGTTGTAAACGTCGTAGGCTCTTCTTGACTTGATCCCGTGGAATTCCTGTCATGCACCGGGCTTTAAGTCTGCCATGAGTATGGCCGCCTGCCACTTTTCTGCAGGAAAGTGGCAGAGATGATGAGGGAGAGTGGCGTTCGCGCATTCCATCCCTTCACTCACCGGCGGGCCAAAGGGCTCCCACTCGGCTGCCGTCACTCTTTTGCAAAATTTATCATATTCCTCTCGAGGACGCTCCCCTCCCCTTCCCTAAAATATTCTCGTCTCCTTCCAACCCCTCCCGCTTCATCTGTTTCCAGTCATGATGGTTGTGAGCTGGCCTCCGTCATCTGTGCAGCTGTCCTCCTGATATCACTCACCAGTGAAAGTGAAGGTGGAGGAGCCTGCTTTGCAGTCGGCTGCCGTGGTGTGTGTGTGTGTGTGTGTGAGTGTGTGTGTGTATGTGTGTGTGTGTCCGTGCGCACGCTCGCTGCCTTCCTCTCCAAATACAACAACACTCCCACTTCCTACCATTCATCAGGCCATCCTCACAAACTGACCTCAAATTCCCTGCACAGGGTTCGCTGTGTTGTGTGGTGCACAGATAGACACACACACACACACACACACACATCTGGTCAGGGACAAATCGTTGAAAAAGAAAAAAAATGGCTGGAGCATTTACAGAATATGGATTTTGATGAAAGGCAGATTCAGGAGTGAAGCAGACAGGAGT
>CAAKHD010013452.1:51760-62448 GCA_901007705.1 Fistularia tabacaria
CCCCCCCAGGATGCCCACGGGATGGAATCAGGCCCCTTTTTGTTTTTTTTTTTCTCGTCACGCCGGATCAGTCGACAAAAGGAGCAACAGGAACAACAGCAAATCCCTTCGCGTGGGAGGCAGCAAACGAAGGCGTGTAAAAAGGGAGAAAGCGTCGTTTACCTGAAGCATGGACTTGGGGTGAGGCAGCTCCTCGCCCTGGTAGATCTTGATGTAGGCCTGAGGATGACGGAGGGACGGGTTTAGAAGAGGAAAGAGCATGATCCTCACCTTCGGTTCGACACGGAGCGGTTCAAAAATGCAGATTTTTAAAAATAAAACCCAATATTATGCAAAAATATATACTATATCTTTCGATCATTGTTAAGTTTTAACTTGTTTTTGTTTTATTTCCCTCCAAAAAAACTTTATTTTGAACGAATTCCTAAAATTAATTTTGCTTCTATGACGAATTGAAGTTCCGTTATCCATGGAAATCCACATATTCGTCCGACCACTTTCTTTTTCTGCTCGACACAGTAAATATGAAGGGATTCAAATATTCGGAGAGAAGTCACCGGACGTTCCATCACCACAGTCACAACTGGCTGATGTTCTTCTAGCTCATAGAACCCCGGACGCTTTCCTCCACCCATTCCAACCTGCTTGAACCCGTTTCTTCAGCTCTTCTCCGTCCGAAAGTTGGAAAAGCTGCGTGAACGGATGGATGGATGTGGGTGCTCTGACCTTGAAGTACTCCAGCAGGCCCCGGCAGGTGATTTTGCTGCCGTTGATCTCCTTCACGTCGATGTTGCTGGGACTCAGCAGCCACGGAACCAGAACCTTCAGGTTGTTTATGAACTCGCCGTCGATCTCTGGATGAGGAGGAGACACCGGTGAGAACGCAACCAGAAACGTGCTGGAATTCCTGATTTGAACTTTTGACACTTCATGTTATCAGTCATGAGAATTGATTGATTTGTAGCAACTGAAATAATAAAGAGATGCTAAAAATACTTACATCATCCATTCCTTAATCAGAAATAATGATGATGTCATTCTAACAATAGTCAACTTCTCACTGACTCCATGTCCTCTTCTCTCTTCCACCCCAGCCAGAGTTCTCCTCTCTGGGCACTTCTGCACCTCCAGCCTCAGCATCTTTCTACCAGTGTCTTCTCTGCCCCTCCCCAAATCATCTCAGTCGGACTTTATCTCCAGAACATCTAACATGATGGACTCATTCCTGATCTTCTCAAACCTCCTCAATGTCACACATGAAACCTCGACATGTTCCTCTCCTCTTTTTCCACACTCTCCATTGCTCTGGTCTGTTGACCCCAAGTACTTAAAATCCTCCCGTAGCTTCAACGTTCCACTAGGGTTCCTCTCATTCAAACACATATATTCTGTCTTGCTGCGGCTGACCTTCACTCCTCTCCTTTCCAGGCCAGACCTCCAACTCTCCACATGTTCCTCCACCTGCTCCCTGCTCTCACTACAGCTCACCACATCACTGGCAAACATCAGGGTCCCTGGAGATTCTGTCCATCAGACTCACCTCCACCTTCACCTCCACCTTCACCTCCACCTCCACCTTCACCTTCACCTCCACCTCCACCTCCACCTCCACCTCCACCTCCACCTCCACCTTCACCTCCACCTCCACCTTCTCTGTCACACCTACAGCACATCTCACAACCATCTCCCAACCATCTTACAGCTATTAGAATTATAATACATATCATAATAATCATAACAATAATGAATAATACGTATAAAATAAAAATAATGATGACAATGATGATGATAAATATAGATATAATAATAATAATGATGATGATGAAGATAATACATCTAATAATAATAATAATAATAATAATGCATACAATAATCAATGTTGATGATAAAAAATAGATGTAATAATAATGATGATGATGATGATAATACATATAAATAATAACAATAATAATGATGTTCATAATAATAATAATAATATTAATAATAATGATGATGATGATAAAAATAACAATAATGATGACAATACTGATGATAATGATGATAATACATATGATAATAATAATAATAATAATAATAATAATAATAATGATGATGATGATGATTATGATGATAATAGTAATGGCCCCCCTTAATAATAATAAATAATAAACATTGAGGTTCTTTGATTACCATGTGGACAACCTTGAATTTGTCACATGGATTTCTATTTTTTTTTTTCTATTTCACTGCAGTGAATTAAGGCTCTTTATCCGTTTTATAAAACCATATGCCATTGCCAAGATGTTTCTGCCCCTCTTGATGTTCCTTATTCTTTCACTTGCCAACTTTCCAATAAGACACAGTGTGTTTGCTCCTGTTCTTTGGCAGAATGCTTCTCTGAGGGCCTGTGTTTTAGAAGGTGATGTCCAAGTGTGTGCAGCTTTTCCCTTCAGCTCCTCCCTTCCCGGATCGCCAGTGAATGGCTTGCCTCCTTCTCACCCGTCCCTCTGAGAAAGTCAAACCTCTGCACGCGCGCACCTTTGATTCTGCCGTCAAAGTGCGGGTTGGTGGCCACTTTGAGTCCCGGGTGAGGCATCAGGAAGCAGGAGATGTTGGTGAAGCAGGAGTGAATGTGTTTCCGCACGTTCTGCAGCTCCTCATGCTGGTTCTCTGAGATCTGCGGCGAGAACACACGCGGCTTTCTGACGCATCGGACGTTTTATGTAAAATCTCACATCGCCCACGAGATCCTCCACTTCAAACCCAGAACATGTCCGCCGACTTACCTTCAGTCTCTTTTCCAAGAATTTCATGCCGCCTTCCTGTCCGTAAGAAAACTCGTAGGGAAAACTCCAGTCTCGAATGAGGAAGATCATGGACTGGGGGAAGAAAATCATCCTTTCATTCCCTGAAGTTCAGACGTTCTTCTGATCTTCAATTTCATCTCAAACACTTTTTGTGCGTGAAGATCAAACTGTACCTGGAAAGGTTTCAAGAAAGTCTCCTCCATCGCCAGTCTGCCGTATTCAGTGAAGAGCTGAAATGAAATGCGAAAAAAGCTCCTTTGAATGGTAATATTTACTCAAAGATAATGTTTTCCCTCTTCTGAGGCGCAGCCTCGCCATGCTGCAGTGCTGGCATCTCCTACCAGACGTGGAACCTCTTCATTGTCCTGCGAGGTCAAAAATGGTCCCGTGTTTTTCGTGCGTTTTTGTTCTTAGTCACTCGGGCGAGTCTACGACCTTGAAAATGTTCCTTCATAGTTTTCTTAAAGTGGCTTTTTAAACCGGTTGATTTCACATCGACTCAGAACGTCTGTTTGCTCTGTGGACGCGGCGCCGCGATACTTTTCGACTCGCCGTCGCCCCCTAGAGGTGCGACGCGGAGCCGGACCGACGGGAAATGTGCATTTTCTAATCCGCAAATGTCAGGAAACATCACCGAGCCTTTCCGGTCCGATGAGACGAAAAGGCTTGACAGTTACCTGCAGGTGCTGGAGGTCGTCCTCTTGTACGTTCTGCGAAATGTTGTAAACCTGAAATAAGCCGAGAGAATCAAGAATCGTGCGTTTTAATGACGTCGCCCGAAAAACACGATGAGCTTCGGATTGTTTTGTGTTTTTTTTTTTTCAAGAATAGAATCAGATATTCCTGTCATGATGCCACAGCGGGGACACTTCAACCACTCACAGCAGAAAGTTTGACAGTGCAAGGAAAGTGATGAAAAGTAGAAAAACTAAAAATAAAAAATGAACATTGTTGACAATATGTATAGAAGCAGGTAGGGCTTGTATGAACAATATGACAAAATATATAAACAGTATAAACGTGCAAAAGTTGCGACGGGCAGAGAACAACAGAGGTACTTGCAGTGGTAGCAGCGCAGCGCTAACACCTACGGTGTCTGAGTGAGTGGATGTGTAGGAGCGTGAATGAATGAATGAATGAATGAATGAATGAATGAATGAATGAACGAATGAATGAAAGACAGGTCTGTTGAGAGCAGAGCTGAGTGTTAAATCGTGGACCAGCAGCCGGCGGGAAGGACCTGCGGAAACTCTCCTTCGCACGCGGTTTGTGGATGTTCTTCCTGTCGGCCGCTGCCGGGCCGCTGCTTCCAGCAGACCTCTCCGAAGACATGGTACGAAGTCACGCGCGGACGTGTGAACGGGGGCATCGGAGGCATCGTACCTGCATGGAGCTGATCATGGTGCTCAGAGCGAAGACGGTGGCCGAGTCCCTCAGCGTCGACTGGCTGTCGAAGGTGCCCTGCGTGTCCATGAGCAGCACGGCGACCTGCGCAGCGGGACGGAAAAACGGGGAGGCGGCGAGCTGAGAGCCCAGAGCTCCTCCGTCTTTTCCTCCTGACTCAAATGTGAAGCTGCGAAGCGCTAGATCTCGCGGAGTCCGGCCCGCGGTAGCGGCCGGACCTCGACGGGTGGGTGGATTAACAACCGTTTTCTAAATGCTTTTTTTTTTAAAAAGATCTGTTTGCTCCAAGAGACTCTGAAGCTGGCCAACGCGCACGCACAACCTTCTCTCTGGTTGCTCACACGGATACAGAAGTTCTCAGCTTACGAACGAACCGACAGCCCTGAAACGAACGCGTCCCAGACGTTTTTCCTCACTTTGACCCCCCCCCGATGACTCCAAGTCCTCGTACGGGGACGTCCCATCCCAGGAACCTCGACTGCACGGAGGCCCACACTTTTTCGGCTTGCGAGCTACTCCTCAAATGACCAAGTCAAAATAATCTACCAGCAATACAAACAATAGATACATATATTCACCAAGTATACTTCATATTTAAAGTATGCCTTGTTTTCCTTGCGTAACAGCATGAACTCGGATGGCACGGTGCCATTCTGTCCATTTGCGGCCATTGCTTTACTCTGATGACGTCTTGCACTGAAAGGTCTCAGTCCACTCACGGGAAGCCCGGCCTCGAACACGCTTCCAAACGTCCATCGGTCGTGGTGGGACGGTATTCGGAATCGAGATCTGGGATTGGCTGTGCCGCGTGTCAATCAACCGCGTCAATGGGGATGGATGTTAGGCTAACGGCTATTTTTTAATGACATGCGATCCACCCACACCACCTGGATGGCAGGGGATTCTGTAGCTCGCGGTGGAGTCGTCATTTTACATTTTTTACATTTTTTTTGAAAAGCAGGGCTCCGCCATCGACCGGCGTTGCCTTTGCGATGGTCGTGTTGGGCGTCCCTCTATCGCAAATCTAATACTTCACTCCACCCAACTTGGACTTGTAGTTCTCGTACATATAGAGACTTTTCAGAGTGGCTTCGTGGCAGCGTTTATCTCACTGTATTGTATTCTAAAGTCACTATAAGCTTAAGCTGCCGCCACGTCATTAACGCATTATTTAACCTTGTATCATTTTTGATATTCGATGCCTGATTGGTCAATTGTGTCCATACAGATAAAGTCAGACCCTACCTTGGTTCCATCGGGTCTGTCCACCAGGAAGACCTCGCTCCAGATCTGGATCCCGGTGGTCTCCCTCTCGGAGCCCCCCCTCCAGGAGAAACCGGTCAGTGGCTCGTCCGAGTCGCCGAGCCAGACGTCAGAGGCCTGAGCGCCGCCAAGTAGCACAAATCAGTCTTATTCTAGCCTTATATTCTTTGCAAAACCTTCTAAATGTATTCACCTTGATTTCGGATTTACTCTTAAAGCCAACGACTTTTTTTTCCTTGAACCACTTGTGGATTCACGTAAAAAAAATGCTACCCACTCCGACATTAACCGTCTCTCTCTGTGACGAGCCGGAGACCCGCGACCCGATAGTTAGCTTAGCCCTATTGATGGTAGCGCTGCAGGACTGCAGGCCTGCCCCCGGTCAAAAGTCGTTAAAAAAAAAACATTTGCGCTGCTCCGAAACACGGTTGTGTTCACAGGGCGGCTGCGAAACGCATCCTGCGATCAAATAAAAGTACAACATGACAAAACAGTCATCTCGGGGAGGAATTCAACGCGGAAACAGTTTTGCTGCCAAACTGCCGGGTGCAAAGAGGCTCTCCCTGTGAAAACCCATCGGCTCCACGGGGTTTTCAGGAATTCACAGTTCAAAATGATGTTGATTCTTACGAAATCAAACTTCCCGCTGTCACCCGTCTGAATAAAAGAAGGTTGTTATCACAACGGAGTTTGCCAGATTAGGCCGATTTCACAACATGATCCCTAAGCTAGTCAACACAAGTCCATAGGAGTGTCAGGATGTGTGTTTTGTGACTTTTGGCTGAGGCGATCCTCTGATTCCATTGACTCCCTTTCATTGTGCTAAGCTAAGACGCTCCCTGCTGAACATGGAGAGCAGGGAGGAGCATCAATCTCCCCCTTTAAGGACACAAAAAGGTCTCCAAGTTCCATTTAAATATTCATTGGGAGCAGAAGAAAAACACCGAGGCGCGCCGCAGTGCGTCTGACTCCGGGCAAAAGGTTGATACATTTTTTAAAACCCTTGAACTACGGCTGAACCGTTCGCATCCGGGTACCTACGTGGTTGTACATGTATCGCAGCATGAAGTCCATGAGGAAGGACTTGCCCTTCCGGAAAGCCCCGGCCACAGAGATGGCCACCACCTCGCGGTCCCGGACCTCCTCGGAGAGCAGGATGCGGCTCAGCGCCGCCTCGTCCAGCTCGAAGGTGTGGTCGTCCTTCACCACCAGCACCTGGATGGGCCGAGCGCGTCCGTCCGGCTCCTCCTCCTCCGAGCTCCAGTCGTAGACGTTCTTGTCGCCGAGGGACCCTGCGGAGGACGAGACACGGACTCGATTAAGACGGAAAGGCCTCGGGTGATGCGGGCGTCTTTAAATAATCATACTCCTCGCGTACGGTTGAACAGGGCGAGATGACGGAGAGGAAAAAAAAATGGAAGTTGAACTCGCTGTTCTTTGCATAAGTGAAAAAACATGGAAGACGGTGACAGCAAACAGACTCCGGCATCACTTACACCTCAGGCTTCGAGCAGCAATAATGAAAAAAAATAACGAGTAAAAACGCTGATGTTTCACAGAAAAGACAGCATTAATTAGATGACTTCCATCTATCGTACAACCTACGGAGGAGAAAATGATCTCACTGGTACGGAACTATTCTCGACCGTATTGCGTTGACGTTTTTCTCGTGACACTCAAAACGCGAGAAAAAGCAAGTGCCACTGCTCTCGCTGCCGTCGTACTCGTTCGGGCCCCCGGGGCATATTCTTATCGTTGTGAAGCTAGCTGACAAGTCATCCATGACCCAATGTCTTGGGTCCATTCATTCACTATCTGTACAGCAGTGAGGTGCGGTGAGGTTGGTGACTTCATCACAATCAGAATCAGTGTCTCTTCGCAGACGTTTTCTGATCGCTCAGCACAAGAGACTAGTAACACACGCACGGTTGTTGACAAAAAAAAAAAACACTGAACATGGGAAATGTAGTTCACAGAGCAAAAGTGTTGAAATATTTAAATCGCGACATCCAGAGAGACGGCAATCCGGTCTTAGCACAGAGCACGCTAGCAGTTAGCCATCGTTGTGCAATCTAGGTTGTGGCTCAACGGTCCGCGGCCTCACCGCACGTCTCAGTAAATGTCACAATCCAGCCATTTTGAATGAAAAAACAATCTAAAACTGGTGAAGTTCAGTGAAAAATACCTTCGCGTGCAAATCACTAATAAATAGAACCGTTTTTTTCATTTGAGATTTTTTTCTTTCCAAGATCGGCAAGTGAGGCACGGCCGCTCCTGCCTCCCCTGACTGCTCGAGCTGCACGCCGGGTTGCGAGGTTGCTGGAGCCGATCCCAGCTGTCATTGGGCGAGAGGCGGGACCGGTTCCTCACAGTGCCACATGTAGAAGCGACCCACCATAAACCCTCTAATTCACAAATCAGGGCAAATTGAGGGTCTCCGAGGAACCTGCAATCATGTTTTCGGACTGTTGGAGGAAACCGGAGAAGCGGGAGGAAACCAACGTCGACAACGGAGAGAACGTGCAGCTCCACACGGACCCCCTGTTGGAATCCAACCAGGGAGGTTTTTGCTGCGAGGCAGGAGGGCGAAGCGCCGCGCCTCCGCTGTCTTCACTCCAATATCTTCATTTTCTGCCTTCTGGTAGAAACCTCCTACGTGCCAACCTTAATTCTCCTTGAGGTGTGGGAACAGTAAAAGCGATTATCGCTTCCTGCTAGGCCCGCGGTCGATGGAGTCGCCCGAGGCCCCCGTGAACAATGATTATGAATCACGGCCCTGCGATCGTCCTATCTGTGTGCGTTCACTGAGATCATTTCCAGAGCTTTCCAGGCAGTGACTCAGTGTGTTTCCACTCTCTGCTGCCTCGTGTGGGGCCACGCCGCCTGCTCGGACGCCCCGAATTACGGACCAGAGGCGCTTTTGGCCTCGGAATCGCTTCCCGGGATTGAACGCACCGCTCGGGCCCTGTCGGCGCCGCAAAGCTCGGAGCGAGAAACCGACGAATGAAGTCCTGCAGCACGGAAAAGAAAAAAAAAAGTTTGAAGAACCTGAGCGTGTGATTGGCTTTGAGTAAAAGATACTCACTGTTAAATCTCTTACCTGGAGTTTCCAGCAGAGCTTATGTAACTGTGTTCTTGTACGTCAAAAAAAAAAAGAACAAGAGAACACAATCAAACCTGGAGTTGATTTGAGGAGCGGAGAGAAACCATTTGCTGTGAGTTTCCTCAGTGATTTCCATCAAGATCTATTGAAACCAGAGAGGGCCGACACGGCACTGACTGAGGCGATGCGCAAAAAAAATCCCCAAGTATAATAAAACGCAGGGAATCGTTTTGGCAAAAACATGTACCTGGAAAGAGTAATAAGGTTAAATCAGCGAATAAATGTCTCCGGCTTTCACACCTTGCCGGTTCAAAGCGCTTCATCCGGTGTTATCACCCATTCACACACACCGATGGCGGCGGAGCTGCCACGCAAGGCGCTGACCGGCCCGTCGGAAGCGACTTCAGGTCGGGTGTCTTGCCCGAGGACACTTCGGCATGCAGACGGGAGGGGATGGGAATCAAACCAACAACCTGCAACTGGGAGGGGCGCCCGCTCTGCACACTGAGCCGCAGACGCACGTTTTTTTTTGACCAAGCACCTGGTTATTGCCGCTAATGATATCTAGCGACTAATGGAGGACGAGCGAGTCTCACGTAATGACATTGGTATTGACCGACAACCCCTCTCTACACTTTAGAGAAAAAAACAACACATATTTATCGAATATTGACAGCCTTTTACGGCTTTGCAACCCTATCTCATGAGGAATTCTTTCAAACGCTTTCAAATAAAATCCCAATGGTCAACTGGTAGAAGGCATTCAAAAAAGATTTGGTGAAATAGATCGAAGCCTTCCGGGCAAAAACAAATGCAGGTTTATTTTCTCAACAAAATTTCCCCAAACTATATTTTTCAAAAGCAAAATGTAAGTTAGTTGTTAACATTTAGACATTCAAAAGAAACAAACAAGAGAAGTGTTCAGGCGCTGTTGGACTGACGAAACCGTTTGCATGACCAAGATTCCAACTGATATCAAATATAACAATTAAAATTTCACTGCGATCGACCTATTTATAATTCATTCATTAAGTATACCAGTGTGGCTGGGGACGGCGTGGGCGGGGTGGGGCCGGGGGGCATTATCGCCTCTCCCAGCTGTCGTTGGGCGAGGCGGGGTTCATCCTGGAATGGTCGCCAGTCACCACATATGGCGACGCGCAACCGTTCACTCTCCCATTCACATGTCTGGACAATTGAGAGTCTCCAGTGATGTTTTCGGGATGATTTAGTAAACTGAAAATACCTGGAAGTAGGCGAGAAATTCCATCAGATGAAGCATAATCCAAATTTTAAAAAATCTTTTTAAAAATCTTTTCCTGTAAAAAGAAGGAGTCGTGAAGGACTGCCTTCGGAACATGTTGAAGAAATCCTTGTTTTGGGGAACCCCTCAAGAAGCTTTTTAAACCCTCGAATCAAACACGCCGGTTACGTCTCTTAAACACGGCGGTGACAGATGAAGGAAGCGGCGGGGCGGACTTTCGTGGGAGCGCGTTCAAAGATGGTGCCGAGGATGCACGGTGAATTATTTAAGGAAGGATCATTCAAGGTTTTTCCCTGACAGGCCTGGAGGGCAGGAGTCATTCACCGTGACTTCAGGGCCTCACCCAGGGCGGAGGAGTCCGGCTAGCCTGACCGTGTAGCCGCCCTTTCAAGGAAGCTCAAACTGGGTCAGCCAAGATCGACTCTAGGGTGGTTTTCCCCTCTATTTAAAAAAAGCAAAAAATGTAAATCACTCTTCAATATCTTGACAATCAGCACGAGGGACATTTAGGACGCCGCTCATCACCAATCATGGAAAAGCAATCTGGATCGCTACTAGATTAAATAAAGATGATGGAGATGAGGAACTCTTTATTGAAGCAACATTACATAATTTCACGCCCCATGCAGCAGAGAACGCCACTGGGATAAACAGCACAATATCACAAGGGGCATTTTCAGGCCTTTTTTGATGGGGAGGGGGAGGGAGGAGGTCCTGGACCACCTTAATAACACATCCTGCATTGTTGTCCATTCATTTTGTACGTTATCCCCCCCCCCCCCCCCCCCCCCCCCCCCCCCCCCCCCCCTCCTCTCCCCCCACCCACCCACTGGAAAAAATATTTTTTTCCCCCGCCCCCACCCCTCTT
>CAAKHD010013452.1:62468-74173 GCA_901007705.1 Fistularia tabacaria
GGGAGGGGGGGGGGTCTTCACCCCCTTAAAAACAAACCCCCATTTTTGTCCATTCATTTTGTACCTTACCCCCCCCCCCCCCACACACACACACACACACCACCTTTTGGACTCCAACGGATACGTTAGTAAAAATGTTTGCTTCCAGGGCCCATATTCCTGCAGTGACAGACAAAAACACGACACATTTATTCCTTCCCACCCGAAACGTCCACATGCATCAGATTGCACACAGTGTGTCAAACATAGAAGAAAAAAAGAAAAAAAGAAAACAATCGTCCTGGCGTTAAATGCCAAATTGGGCGCGTTGATAACACCTTCGCTTCGACGGGGAATAACACACACACACACACACACACACGAACAAACACACACTAACACACACTAACACACACACACACACACACACACACACGATGTACGTGCGTCAATGTGGCGTGATAGGAACCAAATGTACGTACACTCACCCCAGCTGTCTCGTTCTTTGCGGTGTTTGGCCATGATGATGCGTCCGCGTATCCCCCTCTATTTGTCGGTGTGTGCAGGAGCCTCTAGTCGGTAGTCATGGGTGTTGCGGGTCGGGGAGGGGATGTCCTATCTCCGCCGGAACGATGCTGGATCGCAGGGAGGATGATGGAGCTTTTATCGCGGGCGTCATGCGTGTAGCACTGCCCGCCACCAGGGGGCGCTGTTGCGCTGTTTTGTTTTTTTAAAACTTCTTATTTTGGGGGCTGTTTCGCAGGACGGGAGACGTTCATAATATTGTTAATAGTTGACAAAAAAAAAACCAAAACAAATAATTGCGTGGATTCTGTCACGGTGCGTTTCGCGGGGATGCACTCGGTGGGTCTTCACGTTGTCAACAATAGGTGGCGGTAAACACGCAGGAACGGAAGCGGATGCTATCTTCAAAGACCATCCGGAAATACGACAATGAGAATGAGATTTTAACGAATCGTTTGTATCCGGAGGGTGCTTCCACCTTCGAACGCGGACACCATTCCGTAACATTAAAATTAATATTATATGTTTCATTGACGTTATTGCTTAAAAAAAAAAAATCACAATTATGAATGTGATGTATTTGATAGTGCTGCTCGAGTAGATGTGAGCAAGAAGTGTCATATCGATATTTTTTTTTCTATTTTTCTTCTGAAAAACTACACCCCACAAAAAAAAGTTTTAATCCAGTGCTGAGTTGTGAATTATCCTATGTAATTTGTGGATCTATTCCTTGGATTTAACGTTTCACTGTCGTTTCTTTTTTTTTTATTTTTGCGATCGGACCTTTCACGGGGTGTCCCTGAACGCCGCGCTGAAATCCTGTAACTCTGACTCTACGGAGATTAGCAACACACTGTTGCCTCCCCGGGTTGTTTCTTTCTTTTTTTTTTGCGAGGCACCACGTTTTACAGAAATAGTTTATAATATTTGTGTAGTTCGCCAGAGAGATTGGAAACCAACGTTTGTCTAACACTGCCCCGAGAAGGACTTGACATGTCAACTTGATGCTGTAATTCCACTGAGGACCAGGACCGACTGGAACGTCCGCACCGAAGGAGACCAAGTGAGAGCCAACTGAAGTTTACCGACGCCGTTTCCCCTGATAACAAAACGGTCGTTTCGGCGTTTTTTTTTTGCACTATTACTCGACGAAAAACGGGACGCTTAACATCCTCGGCCCGGGTCAAAATGTCAGGGGCGAACACGGCTTTGTTTTCGCGTTTAAAGGTAGGAAAAGTTGATGGTAGAAAAGAGAAGCCAAGTGAACGTTTTGCTAGTTAGCATTAGCTGACTTGGTAGGCTTGTCCACAAAGTCGCCCTATCCGTTTCCACGGTGAACTCGGCACCGGCTATTTGCTGGATTGACCGTCGTGTCCAGCTAATGTTCAACAAAAGCTAGTGCAATCCGAGCAGTCGTTGCTGTTAAATGTCCCGCACCGAGGCCACGTTAAAGTTTAAATTGCAGTTCGATATAAGAGAATGGAAACTCGGGTGCTGTATGACAGATGTCAACGATCATTTCTCAGAATTCAAACGCATGCATTAGTTGTATATATGAACCGATTTTCGAAGATTTACACACAACTGAGAATTTATCAGACGACTTTCCACCACAGGAATCTTGCAGTTAATCCTCTATCTTCAATATTTTAACTAAGACAAGTTGACATCATCAGTTGTTGATTTGCACTAATGTTCCACTTTCAGACTGTAATTTGTGGTGCTGTTGAACTTGTACCCGCTTAATATTTCTTCCCCACATATATATATAAAAGAGTGTGTAAATGTAGTGTCTGTCAGTAGCAGCTTAGTCCTCTTCAACTTGTTTTCCTCGTTATCAGGTCATGGAGCTGTGGGAACGACGGTCTGAGTAACTCAGGTTGACACATTGGAAATCCATTTTGCTTCATCTAAACAACTGCCACCAGATTTCATCAAGCCAACTAAATGTAAAAAAGGCTTGCTTGTGCGAAGCTACCATGGATATCTTTCCCCGGCCGAGCGGTGAGATCCAGAGAAGAAACCCTCACCACGACTTCGAACTCATCCAGCGGGTGGGAAGTGGCACATACGGAGATGTGTTTAAGGTACGGTAACCAGTTCCTACATTGTTGCCACGAACGTCGTACATATCTTGGCTTGCCGTCACATGTGACAAATCATCCCATCGTCCTGATTTAAGACAGGGTTTTTTTAATGTTGCTGACTAAAGTCTTGAAAGCCATGCCTTAAAAACATTTTTTCAGTAGTGCTTATGAGGCGCGATTTTATGCATCCGCTCCTTTCGTGATCATAACACCATAACACAGGAAGACGCATACTTGCAAAAATAGTCCTGGTTCATTACTGTTGCGGTTTTGAGATGACTTATTTTGACTTTTTGTGTCCCTCTTCTTGCTGCATCTGTTCTTGATCGCCTTAGCTATGTAAAAATAACAAAAACAAAAAACTGAATGGATGTGTCTGCTTGCTCATTACATCCAACTTGGGTCACCTTTCCCAGTCTTGTTTTGAAAAATAGCTCAACAAAACATTGTCAAACATCCAAACGTATCTAGCACGTAAGCTGTTGAAAAAAAACAACAACTCATCAATCATATTATTATAGTGCTGTGCACATTACTGGTGTTGGTCAACAAAAAAGCCTTCCACTTCAAAATTAGATATGTAAAGCATAAAATAACTTTGCCTCATCCACATTCCCAGCCTGCATTTAGCCGAGCACCAACGTAAATCCCAAAGCTTGACAGTTAAATATCAACTTGGACTTCCTTCCAACTTAAGTGCAATGTTTGTCACCATTCTCAAGTTAAACCGCTGTCTTGCCAACGCTAAAGTGACATGTTAGCCGGATTGGACAACCGGTGCAGCTGGTTCTTCCACATCATTTGAGTCGCATGGAAATATTTAAATGCCATGCTCCTTAAATGCTCCTCAAACGTCAGTGAGGTCATGAATGTATGCGATCAATGACTCCGTAATGTTTTCCGACATTTTTCATAATGTGCATTTGTACTTTTGACACTTTTAACACATTTAGTGTAGAGCAATTGTGGTTGTAATGTATGAACACTATAGACTGATTTTGATCATGTGGATGTGTGATTTATTTATTAATTTTAATTTTTTTCTATCCAAATACTCTAACTTTTAGGGTCAGGACAAAATAAGACACATCCAGATATCTTGACTTGTCCTCTTGGCATGTGGTGCTGAAAATGTTCCCCCTTTTGCTGTTAGCCTTCATTTTCACAGCTTCAATATCTCTTCAGAGTAAAAGAAATTGAGGGCCTCTACTTGGTCGTAGACTGTCAGTGAATGTGATGAATGAAGACATTATTATCTTTGGCTTTCTGTTTCTTTGTGGTTCTCTGAAAAACACGATTTTTGTCTTACAATGTGTTGATTTTTACAGATTGGATTATTTTAGGACGATGCCAAATCTATGATTAAAGACCAGTGATTCTGTTGCGGAGTATCAGAACTCTTGAGCTGCGTTATGAAGCATATATGTGCACAACTATGCTATGGGTTACAATTTGGCAGTGGAAAGATTCATTTCATACATTTTTCTAAAACCTTTTCACATTGAGCTTTATTGAATTTCTCTTCACTTGACATAAAGGAGAACTGAAAAATACATGGCCAGTTTCAAAAATGAGGTGGCTGTAACGGAAGTATAAGTTTTGTTTCTCAGCGTCATAAACCATGTTTTTTGTTCTGGAGTTAGATGCCGAAATCCCCATCTCTCCCCGAACCCCCCACCCGAGTATTTGTTAGCAAGGCTCTATCTTTCCTAGCCGCCTCCAACAACAGGCTGTGTGATGAATGTCAATGTGTTGCAAAGCACTTTGAATCGACAGCAGGCAAGAAGTGCATAAACAGTGTCATTTAGTTGCTACAAACTATTTTATAATGTTGACAGAAAATACTTGCCTTTATCCAAGCAAGTTAATTCTCAAATGATTGGTTGGCTGAAAGAAAGAGAAGCCTCGTCGCAGTGAAAGCAGTTTTTCTTTTTTAATACAGTACCAACACTGATCTGCTTTTCCTGCTGTCATTCTGGAGAAATGAGGCGAGGTGTGCTGTGACAGTTTTCCTGTTGATCCATCTGGCACAGATAAACAGTCGACCCATCTGATCCGCAGAACAGAACGCGCTCAGGCGGCCTGTTGCGGCCCCCACTTCATACAAAGCCTCTGTGGCTGACCCCCACCCCCCACTCCCAGACCGGCCGGTGGTGGAATGCTGCGCCTGGTATTCTCCCAGAGCTCGCAGGCTGAACTGCAGCAGGCTGAAATATGAGTGGGCCCCTGTCTAAACACGCGTTTCACCGTGGGCGTGTTCTCTGCTGTACTGACGGCGGAAACACCTCTGAGTGGGGAAAGTCTCCCTCCAGTCTGCTCTGTCCAATTACCCTTAACTGGACCTGCATTCCTCAATTTGTATCATTTATATCTAAACAGTGAAAGATTGCAATTTGTAAGACTTTGAGAATCCTTCAGGTTTTGTTTTGGGTTTTTTTTTTTTTGCTATTACAGTTGTCCCCTGCTATAACGTGGTTCACATTTCGCGGCCTCGCAGTTTCGCGGAATTTTTTTGGAAGTTTTGCATGCTTTTTTTTTTTTCTTTCACAGCGCATTGTTTACTGCGTCCTGACTGGCTAAGGGACTGTAGACCATTGTCAATCCATCTCCTCTGTAGCGTGTCTCTTGTACAGCACAGAATGCGTTCAGCTCGCCAAATGTACATCTATCTTCCATCGCTGGCAGTGTGACTGAAGTGCTGTATGTTTGCAAGTTTCATTCTATAATACTGCATTTACTTTTCTACGACGGTTTGAACTTTGAGAGTGTTTAAACAAGAGAGTAATGTGAGAAAATGTTAATTCCTGTCTAAGAACAGTGTTTAAAGTGTGTCGTGAGGGGTTTTGCAACCTTAAAACATTTATAATCATTGTAGAAAATAAAGCTTAATTCTTCGCGGATTTCGCCTATCGCGGCTTACTTTTGGAACTTAACTCCCGCGATTAACGAGGGATCGCTGTACTGAAAAGGCCGAGGAATATTATCAATATACATCTTGTATTTATAATGTTGATTTATTATCCTCAAACATTGCAATGTGTAAGTTTACTGTCGTGTGTTTCCTTGGCCGCTGCATACGTTTACTTTCAACATGGCAGTGTGTACCGTAATATCCGGACTATAAGCCGCTACTTTTTTCACGCGCTTTGAACACTGCGCCTCAAACGATGATGCAGCTAATTTATGGATTCTTTGGGGGGCTAATGAGCTTCACGCCGTCAAAAGAGACGGAGGAAGAGTGCGACGAAGTCCTTCTGAGGCCGTCCAATTCCGACACTGAAGAAGACCACTTTAATGGTTTTATCGCGCGGGAGGAAGACAAAGATAGCGTTATTTTTAGCCGGTGCAGCTTATACTCAATAGTCCTGAAATTACGCTAAATTAGCAATAAATCATCTTGGAAAAATTAGCCAACCCTAAATTAACTAAAAGATATGTAAAGATAAGACAGAAATAACCCTAAATTAACAACACAATACTGGCCAATGAATGTCATGATGAATATATATTTTTCTTTCAATAATTAATGGGGTGAAAATTTACACGCTTCCTGCCTTTGGGAGATGAGATGAGATGTATTTTAATGATCCCATGGTTGGGAAATAGTTTGCTCTAAGTACAGATTCTTGTCGATTCCTCGCACAGGCTTTAATTTTAGCGATTTGCATAAACGTTTGCTGCACAGAAATTGATGACATTTTCTGCGTTGTGCGTTGCAAAAAAAAAAGTTATTTGGTTTCTCTTTTAGTTTTGCTTGTCTCGGACAAAATGTCAAGACAGATATGAAGAGGGAACCAAAACGTCTCGCAAGTTGTCTGACTCAGTTAGCTTCACCCTGCACACATCATTAACCCTGGTAGATAAGAAAACAACACTGCCTTGGCGCCGTGAGAGGAGGCAGCCTGCACCAGCAGCTCCCGATTGTGTCTTCCTTCTAAATATTTTTTTCTGCGTCTGTTCCTGGTCATAACACTTACAGCTATGACTGGACCAAGTTTTATCCAGTCACTTTTATTGCTTTTTCGATTTCACAATCATTGGATCATTCAAGTACATCTCATCTCTCACCATCTCGGTTTAAAGATGTCACAAATCAGGTGTTAAGAAAAATGTATTTGCTGATCATTTCAGTACTTATGTTCCCCCGGCAATGTGAGCCACCTAGATATCAGGCACACTTCGTTCTCACACTGTGATCGATTGTCGGTCAGGTCTCGTCTGTGTAAAGGTGTAGAGGATGGAGGATTAGTTTGACTTGGTGAAAGTTGTTTTGATTTGCACCTGCTTTTGAGAATGTCTCCGCCCAGTGTTTTCTGCGGTTGACACAGGAAATGCAAAACGAGGTAAAGGGTATGAAAAACATTAAACATTAAGTCATCATGAAGCAGATGTGTATCTCAAGCACAAAAGTAACCCAGGAGCCAGTTATTGCCTCTTCCGCTTTTCTTTTAATAAAATGAAATAGTGGTATCAGCCACAGATGCAGTTGAAAGGTGGCCATGCTGTTGTGGGTTTTTATGCTTCAACGCTTGATTTAGCTGCTCGTCCCATCACTTCAGTCACACGGATTAGGGTGCATCCCGTCTTGACCTGGATTTGGGACCCAGTTAAATGTCTGCGCACGAATATGTTCACTTTTATATCCAATAGCATGGAAATCTGGCTGTTCCCGACACCGAATATCACATAGCGAAAAAATGTGTACTGCCCACAAGACATCATGCCAAGAATCATCTAATAGTATGCAACTGTTGTAACAATTGAGTAAATCCATCAGTGGCGAGTTATTAAGCGCTACATGCTGGAAAATTATATTTCAATTAGTCAATTGAAATGAAATGACTGCCTCCAGCACAGCTGTGCAATTTGTCTGCTTTGTTTTGTCTTCCTGGCATTTGTTTTCTTGGCACCGCCCTTAAAAGACATAATGATTTATATGGATATTGAAAGCTCGCTCTCTGAGAGTTTGTAGGCCGCCCAGTGTGTGTTGATGTGTACCCCTGTTGTCTCAGTTTTAACACGTGCTTGAGGTTCTTGTTGGTTCTGGCCTTACTCAAGGACATAACTATGCTCAGGTTCCTTCTCCCAAAGGTGAAGAGTCTTTTTTTACCCAATCAATGGCTCATTTAGAATGTAGCTAGAATGGAATCAGAGCGCAGAGTCATGTTATGCAATGTTGGTGGACTAAAACTGTTACTTAACTAGTTATCTAAACAGTTTAATCAACCAATTGTGATTTCTGGGTTGTCCTTTCAGCTGCAAATAAAAACCAGGAATACATAGCAACTGCTCACCTTGGAGAAACCAGACCACAGAGCATGTCTTACACGTTTGCATGGGAATCCATGTCATGGCTGATCAAACTGGCTCTTTTTTTTACCCCCACATCTCTGAAGGGTTAAAGGCTGTGAGGGCTTTTGTCCGTCAAATCATTTTTGTGTTTCGTCGTTACTGACAAGTGTTCAAAAAAGCCAATTCATGTCAACTGACCCGCCACTTGTTCAAACTGGTCAGCTTCGTCATCTGAATCAACAGTTGAAGGTTGAAGCCTCATTAGTGCTGCAGACAATGTTCTGTTTCAAGCAATTCACTAAGGCTCACAAATTGTCATTTCTTGTAGGCTCGGAACATACATACTGGAGAACTGACTGCAGTGAAGATCATTAAGTTGGAACCAGGTAAGACAGGTTACCATATTCTCCAAGTTTTTCTCATCAATATCCACAAATGTTATCTTCAATCCAAGGAGTGTTATTTTCCAGGCTGTTCAGCAGAATGCACATTATGGACTGAAAGTCAAACTCAAATTGCCCAGGAGCCTTGTATTTATCAGTTCATTGACCCATTGTTAATATGGGACATTTCAATCTCCATTTAAAGTTGAAATAAATATTCACTTGGTTCTCGTATTGGGGGCAAAAAAAAAAAAAAAAAAGTCATGCGCTTCATTGCATGAGATGCCTGTCTGGAGGGGGGGCGTCTGGGATGACCTACTGACTGAATTGGTGCGATCCAGATTAGTGGGATTATGACCAGGGCTTTGTGCCACCAGCAGCCAAACGGAGCTCAGCTGATTACCACTCAGAGGAGAAGGAGATTCACTTGTTTGTTTTTCCCCTTTCATTCACCACATCACTGTTGTGCTGAGAGTCAATGTTTATGGTAACGGGGCTACGTGTTCGGCGATGTGGAGAATTTAAATCGGGGCCGCCATGCCTGGTGTTTGATGTGTAATATCAAGTCAGTCAGTCAAAAAGTTTTGGGTTTTTTTTGTTAGTGGATCAGCAGGTGGCATTCCCTTCAAACTGCAGTGAAAAGTCTTGATACATTCTGTTTGAATATGCAGGGCAGATTAGCGGAGCCAGGGATTTAGCTCCAAAACTTGTGGCAGGCAGGGAGAATTTTTTTTTTTTTCGCGGCGACAGGATTTTTCAGGTCACGGCTCCTGTTTGGTGTTGAATATAAATTTGCAGGCTAAATCGAGAGGCAATGCAGAAAGACAGTGTAAAGCCTGGCAGAAGGGGAGCGCAGGTCACCCTGTTTAAACAGGCCACCCCACCCCACCCCACCCCACCCCACCCCACCTCGCCCCAGCGCTTTCTGCAGCAGTTACTCCCATCTGTGCTTCAGGTAAACAAGGCTGGGCGGACTGTGGAATCAAACAGGTTTGGCCAGAAGGACAGATGCCACTATGGAGTGTAAATAATAAAGAGAGGGGAGAAAGGAGTGGAGAGGTGCCGTGGCCTGCTCTGCATGTTAAGCTGATCGAATGAAGATCAAATTAGAGTTCCTTAGTTAACACTGAGGGCCTTTGTGGTAAAGTCCTACCATTTTTTTTTTTTTAGTCTTTTTCATTCGATGGAATGCGGTTTTGGAATTGAACTTCTACTTATTAACCTCATTTTTATGTTTTTTTACAAGTTAATTCCTTGTTGCCTCCTTTCATTTACTCAGTGCTGTGTAAGCAAGGGCTGGAAATCAGATGAATCAGCCAATCTCAGTGGCATTTCAGTTTGCAGGTCAGACCGCTTTCCTCCCGGCCTAAGATGATCCTGAAACGTCTCAGCTTGCCCGGCCAATCTGGGCCAGTTATCTTATGGGGTGGGTTTAAAAGTGGCTACTGGCCAAAGACGGGGGGAAAAAAATGTCTTCCAGATTACCTGACACAACACTTTGTATTCACAGATGTATTTTTGTAAATACAAGACGCCGATCTAAGTATCTGGACAATGTATTGACTTTAAAGACTGTGGGATTTCCACTGACCTTTGGCACAGTGTGTTGTCATTTTTACATGTCTCACGGCAGTGGCACGTGTTTTCTTTGTCTGACTCGCTCCGGCTTTACATGTTCCTGTACTTCGACTGGTGCGAAGTAAAGGATCTTCAATGTGCGGATCTGTGTTGTTGTCAACAACCACTGGAACTCCGAAACAAACTGAGCACGAGCAGAAAAATTGTCTCCAAATATAATGTATGATCTACGACTGAGTCTGGATTTTGACGGATCTTTGGCCCTGATGCTAAGATGTGTTCACGGCCACCAAGGTCTGGTTTATAGTCACCAGCTTCTGCACGCAGCTGAGACAATTGGAGCGGTAGCCATTTTGGGCACTTAAATTCAGTGTTTTCCTCTTCATGATTGTAATTGTTTCAAAACAGATCCCCTCGCAGTTTATAATCCAAACTTCCGTGTCACGCAGAATTTTGAAATCTTTATCTTGTTCAAAGTGATGCAGACCTTTCGACATGTAGAGTCAGCGGGTCAATCAAATAAGACTTATAGCAAGGGAAAGCTGCTGTAGGATGTGCAAATATCGAGATGGGGAGGGAAGCACGAGAGGAAGTGTCTCTACGTTCCAGCTGCGCCAAGTAGAGAAGACAGTGGGGGCGGGAGATGTTTTTTTGGAGCCAGCTCAGTCTTTAAGAAATTTTTGTGGCTGCATGAACCCTTTACTGCCTGTCAGATACATGTAAAGATATTTGCATTCACTGTGGTATGACTTCACAGGGAATAGCTTGAAAACAAGTACGAATTCAATGACAGTTTGAGGGATATGTAATGTTCGCCTAAAAGAAAAAGAAACCGCAGCTGTGTGACCTTCCTTCAAGTATTTCATGAGACTGGTAACAGAACAGCGATTGATAAAGCTTTAAATCAAGGAATTCATCTAGATGCTGTGAGCTTTTGAACATTGGATACATCATTAGAATGCCATATGAAAAGAGTACCTGTGTAAGTGCCCCCATGTCTCATTTTTTATTTAGGGTCACAGTCTTACCAGATCTCCCCACAAATACTGTGCTGATTTGCTTCGGTCTGTCTGACTGTGTGTGTGTGTGTGTGTGTGTGTGTGTGTGTGTGTGTGTGTGTGTGTGTGTGTGTGTGTGTGTGTGTGTGTGTCAGTCAGTCAGTTAACCAGATCAGTTGTAATTAGGTTACCGGTCACATGGTTAATAGGTGCTGGTTATTGATGTCATAGCCTTTGCATTCTTTGGTTTTCTTTGTTGTTGTTTTTGAGAGAAGTTGAGCTCTGGGGACTAAAAAAATGTCAAATATCTCGGCTGCTATGTTATGATAGATGATATGAGGGGATCATACCTGCCTTTTGTGCTCTTTTGATAAATGTATGTCAGAAAATAATCCCCAGAGATACAGGTATATATCTTGTTTTGCTTAGAAAAAGGACAATATCATAATATCAATGAACATTTCCATAGGTTGCTAAAGGTCACACCGGAGCTAATGGAAAATCTCAGGTTTGTTGTTTACCTTCATGATAATTGTGCACATGCTGGCGTGTCAACGGGCCTGATCTTTGGATGTGCCGACACAACGCTCCCTGAATAACTGAACAAACCGTACGCGCTGTTTGTGTGCTCTCAAGATAACCTCTGTGGCGGAGTAGTATCTCTTTGGGTTTCGGCAGTGCAAAAATCACAGCTGGGTACATACCTCGGTTTTAAATTCATGGCTCCATATGTTTTTCAGGGCAGAAGGGGGAGAAACTTAAAATGATGTTGTTTTTCTGTATTTATCAAATCATATTTTACTTGGGGGGGGGGGGGGGGGGGGGGGTTTTTTTTCTCCTCCTTTCAAAGCGGCAAACCCCAA
>CAAKHD010013452.1:79723-102624 GCA_901007705.1 Fistularia tabacaria
TTATTTATTTTTTCTTCCATTTTTATATTTTTTTTTTTTTTTTGTGATTTTTTTTTTTTTTTTTGCTAAATTCAGTTCTTGTTGGTGCCTTTTAATGTCTTCAGTATTTTTGTCTTTTTTTAGCAAATTTTTCATGACCTATAGTGGTTATTAATTACCATTTTCTTGCTGTCCCGCGATAAAAAAGAAATCTTATTTCCTGTCGGAGACATAGTGTGGGGAGGGGCCAATGTGAGGTAGAGGAGAGAGCGATCAGTCATGCATATTACTGTAAATACTCTGCAGTGACACAGCAGCTCTGTCGAGGTGTAAACTGAAGTCACAGGAAAAGCGTTGGCTGTGGTGATCTCACTCGGGAGCATATGACCAGCGGTGTCACTTACTGCCTGCCTTTTTTTAAGGCTTCAGCAACTCCCCCAGAGCCTCAGACTCATGTGTTATCACAGAAGGTCATGGCTGCACCTATTATCTTAACACGGCTCTATGCAGCGAGCACGTCCTGTTTCCTCTTTGCTCGCTGCAGGATGCCACCAAAGACTGTCCGTCATAGCGAACAGAACCACTGTTCATGGAGCTGTCAAACTCCCCTCGAAACCGGTGGAATTTTACTCGAGATCAAATCAGTAAAGGATCTGTAAAATGAAAGAGTTAATCCGGAGCCAGGTGTTTTTACAAGACAAATAAAACATATGGATGAGCACATGTGGCAAAGCCGCAGTTTCATTTTATTGATATTCATTTCAATGACACCAAAGTATTATGTTCCATCAAATGTTTTTTTTCCCTAAATAATCATAGTACAAACATGTTTCAGAACCCGTCTTCAGTGTTTTTCTGAAGCCAGTTCAGTGACGCTAATACTAGTGTACTACTTCCCTCTTCTTATTTTCAGTGAAGAAGTTTGTGGCTAAACTTTAAACGCATGACAGCTAATATGAGTGGCATTTTTTTAACGCCAGCTGAAAGTGCTGGTATAAATAAAGTCACTTTTTCTGGCATCATCCAGGAAAAGGCCGGTCACTGCTTTGAAAATAATCACAATAATGGTTGCGCTGGTGCTGCTTTGAAATTCTATTCTGGCTATAATCCAGTTGTTGTTATTGCTGTCCCCACTATCTAATTCAGTCGAGAAAATGTTTTTTTTTCCTCCAGGGGGCCAACATACTTCTGACAAACGATGGAGACGTGAAGTTGGGTAGGTTGTTTTTTTTTTTTTTTCTTTTGGTCTTCATTGTGAAGTTCTTGAACAGTTTTTCAGTCTTCAGGGATTGGTGTATAATCTGTTGACTCCAGTCTATCGTTTTTGCAGCTGACTTTGGTGTTGCAGCTAAAATAACAGCCACGATTGCCAAAAGAAAATCTTTCATCGGAACGCCGTATTGGTGAGTCACCTCTGTCAAATGAACCATTATACCTTTGCGAAAGGAATTAAAGAACCGTTTTTTTGTTCCCTCCCCCCCCGTCATCGATCTTGCCACTTGTTTAAAATGGCGACAAAGGCAGATGCTTCAACTGAAAGTTTAAGTTCAAGTTCTCACAGCAGCTCCTGTCCTTGAGCTGCAGGTTCTACGGCCTGTCACTGATCTATGATCTCTCAAAACGCATTCCATATGGTAGAGGTTAGCGTTTGGACCTCGGGGATCAATCGAGGACCCAGAGCCACTTTTCTAGTGAAATAAATCGGCCCCGGCTTAGCTCAAATAAACTAGCCTTTTTGGTTTTTCATCTGGCAGCTGGTCTGGAAAACATCTGGTACTTCCATTCTTTTAATTTTTTGGATCTTTTGGTGTCACCAAGACCGATGAGCTGGTCCTAAAAGAGGATGTGAAGAAGGTGCAGGCCAAAGTTGATAGGAGAGGATTATCACTAGAGTGATCAGTGCAGCTGCAGTCGTTTACCGATTACTCTGTTTGCTTTAATGGAGAACTTGAAAACCACAGCGCGGTCGTTTAAGGAAGTAAAGCCATTCCTGTATTCAGTTGCTGCTCAAACGATGTAGCAAGACGTCTCCCGTGTCAACAAGATGACAACACAGCGGTTTAATGCCGTTTCCCCGGCAACCAGCTTTACTGTGATGGAGTACTGTCGCTGGTGGGAAACCCAAATCTGCAGCACAAAATGAGTCCTACTGAGTCAAGCTAATACAAGGGCTACATTGAGGTAGATGGAAGATAGTCTGTGTAATTTCCCTGTGGATTTTGTCCAAACAGCTGGACCTGTGACAGTTATTTTTTGTTACTAATTCAAGAATGAATCTGACCTCACCAGATATAATGCAGTGGTTTCCGGTTATTAAAAATGCTTTGGATAAATTGGCAGCTTGTTACCGAATGATCCAAAAGTCTGAAATGAATCCCATACAAATGTGGAAATAGACGGCAGAAAAATCTATAAAGAGGAACATAAAAACATGGTATAATTTTAATGGATCAGCAAGAAATCAGCCTAAAGTTATTCAGTAATTATTAATCCGTTCAGAGAAAGTTCACAGCAGATACCATGTGGTTGTAGATCAGAGCAAGTTTTCTTTGTCGTTCATCCTCCGTTACCAGCCCCCCCTTTTTCAGTGAAGTGAGTCCTGGCTGAATCTGTTCACTGGATTTGTGTAGGATGGCTCCTGAAGTAGCAGCCGTGGAGAAAAACGGCGGTTACAACCAGCTGTGCGACATCTGGGCTGTTGGCATCACATCGATAGAGCTGGGGGAGCTGCAGCCTCCGATGTTTGACCTGCACCCGATGAGGTAAAACACGATCCGCTCTGACAATTCCCAGGACGCTTCCTGCTTTTGTGTGCTTCTAATGGCTCATCATATACTTTGATTACTTGAACGGCCATCCTGTTTTATTCAGGACACTGAGGCTATAATTAGATGAGGTTGCAGGCCTTTTTCAGCCCCGACTCCATGTCGCGCGCTGTCGGTCGAGCAAAACACAAATAAACTTTTTCGAACTGCTGAGTGTAACTGACGTCTTTTTATTCAGGGCTCTGTTTTTGATGTCAAAGAGTAGCTTCCAGCCTCCCAAGCTAAAAGACAAAAACAAATGGTGAGTGGTACAGAATAACCAACGTGGAAATACCCGTGTAGGATAATGACGACTTATTTTTTTATTTTTTTTAAACTGAACTATCTCACTCCACAGGTCTGCTGCCTTCCAGAACTTTGTCAAAGTGTCTCTGACAAAGAACCCAAAGAAGAGGCCCACTGCAGAAAAACTTCTATCAGTAATATGTCACACACTTATCTTGGATGTTTATGCATCCTTGGGAGAAGTTTTTGAAACAGACCTTGTTTTTGAAGGCTGTGAGACAAACAGAACTGAACGTGAACACGAAGCAAAGTCTTAAATCCTAGTTTAACCATTACCATGTGTTGCATAAGTACTTCATCTTCCAAATGATAGCCAGGCAAAAGGGGCACATTGGGAACAAAACAAAATCTGCAACAGCGCCATGGTTTCCGTCCATCCTCGAAAACCGGGATGGGATTTTAACAACATAAGAAAAATATGAAAAGTTATTAGAAAATGCATAAGCTGCTGAAAATCTGAATAATTTTTTGAATCTTTTCTTTTGAATAAGAAAGAGACCGCATGAGAATTTGTGTAAAAATGACCAGAAAGTTATCAAGAGATCATTGACGTTCGGAAGAAAATAGCAAATAAGGAAGTGATCCTCAAAGGCTTGAACGGCCACAGCTCAAAGATATTCAATTTACTATTGGGGATTATATGCACATTTTATGACAAGAGATGAGAGGGTTTTCATTTTCATTCTTTTCTAAGTACTCAAGCCAATAAACTCATCATCAAATTAGTTGGTTATTATTTGATTCATTTCACACCTAGTCGATTCATCTCGCAGCCCTTGAACTCTAAGCCATCAACAGGTCTGATCAAAAATTTGAGGATATTTTTATGAATACACTTCATGTTCATGAGGGAATTCAACATAAGCTAAGTTTTCTGAAAAATTGTATTAATTTGGCTACAGTAAAAACGAGACTTTTTCTTTGCTACAAGGTTCCTATTGGTCTTGCAATGAATGCCAGATTGTAAGTATTTTAATGTGATGGCGCACTTTTCTAATATGCGATTGTGTGTTTTGCTCTTGTTTTTTTTCCCCAACTTGCAGCATGTGTTTGTAGCACAAATGGGTTTGACGAGGAGGCTTGCCGTCGACCTTCTCGACAAGATGAACAACCCAGACAACCACCAGCATTACGGCGAGGTGGACGACGATGACCTTGAGGTAATCATTTGACTCTTTTGAATCTTTGTAGCATGTCCCGTGCGAACAGCACGTCATCTGTGATGGAAGTGGGGTTCGACTAGGACGTGTCATACAGTGATTTCCAATGTACTAAAGAATAGGATAAGTGGAAGAAAAACTGCGTTCTCAGAGATATCACTTGATTATCAAACAAGAGTGTTCCAAATGTCAGGTACGACACGGTATCAGCGGTGATTGCCAATATTGGTTTGGTATGTTGTCGTGGAAACCCATCAACAGATTGATTTTTCTCAATTCCCTCATCGTACGCTACATTCTCTCCATTCACGCTAATATTATTCCTGCTGGAATGAGCCTCACATGTATGCGGCAGCCAAAGAAGTGGTACCAGTGGCTTTTTTTTTTATTTAAAAAAAGCCTATTGTGCTTTTCTTCACCCCTGACAGCAGTGCCACTGTCTTTGCCACAATGACAGAAAAAAAAAATCCCTGAAGGCTATTGGGATGTGGAACTATGTCATGTTTCAGAAAAAGCTCGCGGTCATGCTTTAACATGTCGTGCGAGCTCCGGAGTGAGATTTTGTTGGCAGTTTAGATAAATAAATATCATAATGATGCCAAATAACCCAAGGTGTTGTGTAACAAGTATATCATTTCATATTTACCCTGTTTTGCACTTGTCTCTTAAGTGTTACTCCCGCTGCGCGGATGCACTTCCCTAATCTGTGAAGCTCTCCCCTCTCTGCAGCCCCTCTCCGCAGTCAGGCACACCATTCGTTCCAGCAATAAACAAGCCAGAGCCGAGAGGACACGCTCAGAGATAGACTGTAAGTGAACGTAAATGCATTTTCTGACATATCAAGAGTGAACCTCTCGCCACGAACTCCGTCCCCTCCTTGTTTGGTGCGTCTGTCGGCCTGGCAGTCGCCAGAGGTGCGGCGGCTTGTCCGAGGGTCATCCCGCTAATCCCGCAGCACCGCCTGGCACTTCTCCAGGCCACGGCATGTGGTCGTGTGTATATGAATAGCCCTGGGATTCACAGAAGTGAAAGTGGATGTAGTAAAGTCTGTGTCGCCTCTTGTTATTTCAACGCAGGAAGTAACTGACGCTCATCTTTTCCTCAATGAATAATGTGAAGTCACCCATTTTGAAGGGTCAGGAGCCGCACTGAGGGATATGGAGCAATTTGGTTTTTCAGACATTGTTTGTTGCCTCTGAATTCGTCAGACTCTGCAAGCTCGTATTTATTCACATGCATCTCAGGAAGGTGTGTGTTTTGTTGTCCTCAGTTGTGTTATTGTTGTCACGTCAGAGGAGCAAGTGTTCCTCATTTCAGCGCGTTCGGTTGCGTGGCGCAGTAAGAGCAGCCGCGTCGTCTCGGCCGCGTACCGTGCGCCGTTGTGATTTGTGCTCCTTTGTACTGTCATCGTTTGTACGAGATGTCCTGTTTGGTTTTACCCATATTTCTCACGCATACATCTGACTTTCCCTCCTCCATGAAGCAAACAATGGGACAGACCAAGGAGGGCCATGTTCAAATCCTAGTGTCACTGAGAGACACAGGGGGGATGCAGGTTAGTGACAGTGTAGCGAGAGTGTGTGTTTGTGTAACTCCCAGGCTCACCCCTTAGAAGAAGAAGAACGTGGTCGCATATAATAGAGCATTGTGTTTGAGTACTAAATGGCACTAATCAGGTGAGTACTTCTGCATGGGTTGGCTACTTACTTTGGCTTAAGCTTCGGTGCGGTTGAATCATTTCCAACAGGCCTGGACGCCGCGTCTATTTATGTCACATATCGTGTCATGAAGGGGAATATTGATAATTAGTCACATTTTGTGACTAACCTTGACTGATTTAGTATGTTTTCCGCTGATGCAAAATCAATCCAGAAATTACAGGAATCAACCTGAAAGTAATCAAGACTTTACAGTTTGACCCATTTATAACCTGGACTCCAGAGACCCATTTATTTCTAATTTGGACCCTCACTATCTCCTGGCACAGTCATTGCTGTAGAAGTCATATTAATCTGTTTTGATTATGTCCAGGACTCACTCAGACACACGTTTTTGTTTTGAATATCGATTTCCCTTCCCCTAAACGTATTAAAAAAAAAAAATCCCCAAAAAGGGCTTCTGAATATCATGACTCTTTCTTTCCTCAAATGGCCTGTCCCAGTTCTTCTTTTGTGCCACGCTGGGGTCCACATTAGACGGTCTGAAACTCAATTCCATCGGGGATGACTAATTCCATCCGAACAAAATGTTATGTTTTATCATACCTGACTCATTAGATTCAGTTTGCAGAGACTGTATGATATCTATTTTTGCGTGTCTCGCCTCTTCAGCAATATTTGTATCATAAATACTGCAGCACCTCCATTATCAGCAAACCTCGAGCAGAAAAAACACACTGGCAACAGCTCCATTGTGGGAAATTTTTGAATACAGAGTTCCTTTGTTAATGAGAAGCTGATTATGCGGGTGTATTTATTGGCAGGTCAGTTAATGCTTTTTCTCTTTGCTGCAGGAGCACACCATGTTTATACTGGACACTAAACCGGTCTCTGTTAGTGGATCAACTGTTTGACAGAATGTGACCTCAAACTAAACTAAAGAAGGATCTGTCCTATGATTCATTTGAAATTCTTTCTTTACCCGACGCGAACAGATCTGGTTAGTGTCGAGAATAATCTGTGCTTTGCTCTGGTAACCAACATTCGCTCAGGCTCAAACATTCATTCATATAAGAATTTGAAAGATCAACGAAGGACCTGTCTGATGTTGCATTCGGACTGCAGTAACTCCTGCTTTCGCTTTGCTCCTCCAGTGAATTAACCGTTTTTGTTGGGGTGTTTTTTTGTTTGTGGTATATTTTGAGGGCCTCTGGTGCAAGTGTGTGAAGGTTTGACTCCACCAGCTCTTTGTGTCTTTATCCAGGGCACTGATGCCCTCTAGTGCCAAAGGTACACAGAGGGGAAAAAAAGAAAAGAAAGAACAGCGCAACTAAACAACAGATGTTGTCGTTCACAGTTGACAAGCTCCAATTTGAGCCACCTCTCCGCAAGGAAACTGAGGCTCACTCTGAAATGGTGACGATCGTCCTCATTTTAATCATCATTCATATGTGGGGGTTTAACAGTCCACTTGTACACATTCATGCTGCCAGCTCCAAAAACTCAATTGTCACAGAGAGAATAAAAATTGATTTTATTTCTTCCTATGCATGTATGAATACATTAGTCTGCAATAATACAGTTTTATCTTACTTTTTCTTACAGTTAAGCTATCGTAAAAGATCAGACCAGTAGCTAGGGTCAATGCCACGGTACTTTTTAAAAATTGTTTAGTCAAGTTGATTTTATGTTAAAGTATATTCTTTAACTAATAAGATTTTTTTTGTTACATTTTATAGTTATAACTCATTTTAAACTATTCTCGCAAGAATCTTTGCAAGCATTTTTCTAGTAATTCTCAACCAATATCCATTAACTTCTATTAAAACTGACAGCATTTTCAGTTTGACAGTGCCCATTGTCATATTTTAGAGTCGTGATGAAATGTGCATTGATAAACCCCTGTTTATTTACACAAGCCACGTTTTGTTTGTACTGTATCATTTAAGTTATGTGGGTGTTTAAAATTTGCAAGTAAACCCACGTCATATTTCTATTTACGCTCATGTGTGGTTTTCCACAGGATGTCAGCAAAGATAATTACTTCGCTTCCCCCTGGATTCCCTTTGCAGAGGGAGGAATAACAAGGTAATCCATAGAAACTGTTGCCATGGAAACTGCTATTATTTACACCTCACTCACACTCTTTGTGTACCTGGCGTGATGGTTAAATGGATGCGCCCCGGCACAGATCGACAGTGCGACTATTGAGTTGTGTTGAGAGGCTAAGGATAGTCAAAGGCGTCTGGTTTAAAAGCCAGACAGCCAATGAACTCTTTCCTGTGATTCCTGTTGAATGTATAAATACACATTTTAGAATGGACGCTCCTCACTGTGGTATTAACCTGCTGCTGACTCACTGATGCTAATCTTTGTCTTTGCATGAACCTGCACACCTTCCCTGCAGTTTTGAGTCGATGATTTCCTGTTCGTCCACAAGCTTCTCTTCACCGGTCCCAGTGCTTTAATTGTTTTTCTCCTTCCACTCCTGTCTGTCTGTCCCGTTTATCTCTTGGCCTGTCTTTCGTCATGTTCCTCGAAGGAGCCTTCTCAAAAGCGTTGAGGATGAATTGTTCCAACGGTAACACTAACAGCGCATGTGCTGTTGCGCTGTTTGCAATTCACTCCTTTCCTTCCCCTGTCGCTGTCTCCCAAACGACTAACTGATTGAACTACGTTTGTGTCATTGATGCATCTCTAGACATCCTTTTTGTCAAGCATTTGTAACTTCCCCAAAAAAGATCACTTGTCTGTCCAGACTCATGGCTATCAGACTTTTGGGAATGAATCGCAGCCCGAAAACTAAAAATAATTTTCGAGGTACATGCATTCATTTTATGAAATGTATCAAATTCTGTCACATATTGGTTATTTTTAATTAAAAATGGGGAAAAAAAGGTCACAATGTTTTCTGCGGTCGTGATAAAATTCCCACTAAGAACTCCCGAGCTATCACATTCATGAGATTGGTAACAATGACATTGACCTTTTCCCATCGACCACTACGGAATCAGTTGATCCCTCTGTTTATGTGCATCATTTCTGAAGAAACGAAAACATATTTTTTGTTGCAAACGTTCCTGAGATGCAACAATAATGGGCATATTTCGAGATCCTTTGTTGGTCCATGCTGCCGCCTTTTGTGAACCTCCGTAGGTGTTATGTGTGCCTGCTCACCACCAAACAAGCCAACGGCCTCGTGTAAAGAAATGATTCATGTGGTGAGGTTAGAAAACGAAACAAAAATTTGCATGAATGATACCCCTGGTGTGAAGGCAATTTTTTTTTTTTCCATCCTAAGGGTGACATCCAAATTTTATAACAAAGCAAATACCCCCACCACTCCCTCTCCCCTTCCTTAGAGTAATAGTTTTTCTTTCCTCAATAAGCCCCGCCCCCATCTCATGAGTCTTATTTTCCGCACTGAGCACTGTTTGTTTACTGCAGGGGGCACGTTGCCCGTCTTGAAGATGTCTTTGAGGCCTTTGAAGAAGTAGAGTTGTGAGTGCTGTCAATTAAATCCAGTGATTGTGTTCATCATTGATGGAAGTGCTTTGTGTTGTTTTTTTTTTTCTTTTTCTTTCTTTTTTTTTTTAAAAAAAAAAACAATCTGTCTGTTTTAGATCGACACTCAAGCCCGGGGTTCCTCCGCCTCTTCCCCCGAAGGTGAGATCCGAGGTTATCCTTTTTTTTTTATTCTGATGAATGGATGTGTTTCAAATGAACGCAGCGCCGGGTTCTCCGGATAATCCACGTCGCCTCTTTACCTCCGTCGTCTTTCAGCCTCGACTGAATAGCCCATCGGAGGAGCTTGGCCTCAATGACGAGCGCTGTCTGACCGTCAAGAGGTTCCCTAACTCGGAGAATGGGCCGAACCAGGCGGTTCGCAGACAGAGCACACCGGAGCAAGGCAACAAGGCGGAGCACTCGTCTCCCGATTTCCTCTCTGTCAGCGTCAGCAGCCCCGGCATTTTGTCCCACGCCTCCGACCCCGGTAGGTCTTTGCAAACATGTGGGCGACCCGTCCAAATGGCAAATGTTTGAAAGTTGTCCCTAAGTCAACACTTGTTTTATTTTGTGCAAGCTCTCTGTGCATCTGAGTGTAAAGGTAAGGGATCCTGAAGTCGGTGTGACCGATCCTGGCCTATAGACTCTTCACACCATGTGCGTGATTGAAACAATCAAATGTCAATTTTGTCCCTCATCACAGATGAAGATTCTGACGGGAGTGTGAATGGGAGCAGTCCCAAGCCACTGCCCAACCGGCAGCATCGGAAGGAGAAAAAAGAATTCCCTGTGAGCACTTTACATTTTCACAAAATATAATGATGTCCCTAATTTTGATCACTGCTGTCACTGTTTTACTATTGTATGCACTGGTGTGATATTGATATTTAAACAAGTTTGCTTCAAAGATGTACTTATCACGGTTTTGTCATCGTCACCACATATGGCTTATTGATTTTCTTTTTTCGACTTCAACTTATTGGTCCTCACAGCCGGAATATGTTTGCATTTTGCTCTTCACCAAAAATCAACATAGGAAATTGACAGAGCACTGTCAAGACATTTCCTCAAAATTAGCAAACAGATTAACCAAAAATTAGCAAAGCATGTCTGAGGCTGGAATAGAATTAGAAAAAGATGTGTACCTGACGAATGATTTTTTTTGTTTTTGCCCAAGCAGGAATCTTGGCATGTATTTATTTGAGGAAATGATCACACAAATATGTTATTTAAACACTGTATTTTCAGTCTTGCTGTGTGTAGAGGTATGTTTTTTTTTTTTATCATTGAGAGATACAAAGGCATTCAGATATAGTGACTGTTACTATGATCACATTGCCAGTCTATTTATTTGGATTCTATTCTGTTGAATTTCAAAGCTTACAAAGTGTGGCCCAAATGGCTGTTTTTCTCTGACCTATCCAAATGCAGACGGTCACGAAAGAAAGTTTAGCATTTTTCTGTGTCTGGTCTTTCACAGAAAAAGACACACAAATAAATCAGCGTTGTTTGTTCTGGTTCATTGTTGACCTGAGGTAGACAGCTATATTTAAAGTATCATGCTGCTGCCTTGTCATTGTGCTCTGTATCTCTGGCATCTCACGGTTTTGTTGTTTCCTCTGCTCCTCCTTAGAAACCCGCTATCAACGGCCTGCCGCCAACTCCTAAAGTACTGGTGAGTGAATCCCCTGCGTTCATCCCCTCCCCGCTGATCTGGTTTCACTAAAACTGTCTTTAATCGCCTGCTGTATTTGGTCCACCGCTGTACATTTTGGAGATATTTGGGTCCCGCAGAGCTTTCTCTTTTTTCGGCCACTTCGGCCCAGCTCAGCTCAAGCTCATTAAACCCTGGCTGACATTTCAGTGCCTCTCCAAGCCAAAGCTCCCTTTCATTGCAGATGGGAGCCTGCTTCTCTAAAGTGTTTGATGGCTGTCCTCTGAAGATCAACTGCGCCACATCATGGATCCATCCAGATACCAAAGGTAGAAGGGCCAGCGCCAGCACTGATCCATGGGGAAGAACTCTATTTTCACTTTTTTACTGTGTTACAAAAAATATGTTGTTTTTTTTTTCCTCTCTATCTAGATCAGTACCTAATTTTTGGGACAGAAGATGGAATCTATACGCTGAATCTGAATGAGCTTCATGAAGCTACAATGGAGCAGGTAGAAGCAAAAAAAAATGTTCAAATCATTACAAGAAAACCCAAAATGTCTTCAGGGCTTGAAATTGCTACGTTTCCTTTCTAGTTCAATGGAAAATTGAAATGGTCAGCACAGCAATCACAGCATTTTTATTGATGATAAAATCAAAAAAGACTGCTCTTCATTCTATTTTCTCACCATTCATTCCTGACTGCAGCTCAGTTCCACCAGTCTGGCCTGCTGCCCGCTTAACACTGCTTCTTTTATATTCAGGAAATTTGGGGAAATTGCCTAAATCATTTTTCTCTCCCAGATTTTCAGTGGTATTTGTTTACTTTACAGAAATAATATAAGACTCATTTATTCATACCATAGGGAGCCAAAAGTTAAGTAATTGAAGTAAATTTTTAGATGCCTGGCTGTGCTCACCAATTTCAGAAAAAAAAAGAAAAGAAAGAAAAGTAGTCAACTGTCTGATTCAATGCAAACATGAGTAGACTAAATTTATCGGTGTAAATGTGAAATACTGATAATAGTGCTGAAACTCTTAGATACCATAATTTCCGGACTATGGAGTGCACGTGAATATAAGCCGCACTGGCTAAAAATAACAAAATCAATATATGTTTACATATATAGGCCACACTATAAGCTGCAGATGTACACGCTGTAGCATGAGATATTTACACAGAAACTTTTTTTTAAAGTTTTATTTAAATATATGCTGGTATCATCCACAGATTCGTACTGGAAATGCTTTTTCCGAACAGTACCTGTAACACGGCTGATGAAAAAGATTAATAATAGATATTTAACACAAGGAAAAGTCCATCCTTTTTCTATCTACGCTTTGTCCTCCCTATGACCGATCGCTATCTTCGACTTCCTCCCGCGCGCGAAAACCGTTAAAGTCGTCTTCTTTGGTGTCGGAATAGAAAAGGCTCAGAATTTCATGGTCATTTCCTTGTTCCGATGTGACAAGGCTAAAAGTTTTGGCGGCGTGAAGCTCGTTCGGCCCCAAAAAAACCATAAACTAGCAGCATCGTTGTTAAAGCCGCAGTGCTCAAAGCGTGTGGAAAAATTAGCGGCATGCAGTCCGGAAATTACGGTAATTGTTTTTCACGTTAATTAATGATATATTTGAAATGTGCATTTTAACTGATCTTGATATGTTTGCCCAAACTGCCCCACGAATAACAATCCAAACATATGACAGGCAGAGGAAGGCAAAGGAACTTGAACGCGCTTGTTTTAATTGTGGTGACACGTTGGTGTTGATGCACTCGCCGCAACTAGATTTGTTTGTTTTTAATTCCCAACACAGCTGTTCCCCAGAAAGTGCACGTGGCTGTACGTTATCAACAACATCCTGATGTCTTTATCGGGTAAGCGCTGACTCTCTCTCAATGCCGCCTGCTTCGCTGGCCGTAACCTGCTGCTTCTTTGTCCTGTGTTATCTGGCCGCCCTCCAGGGCACCACAGTCGCTCCACATCTGCAGTCCTGAAAATAACTTGCTTTTGTTTGCCATCAGAGGGCCTCTATGACGCTCAGCCACTCACGAGTCATACCTGTTCCTATTCAGCCTGCTCCTCAGCTGAGGGACTGCACAGATAGATTGATCTGCGCAGATAGCAAAGAATAGCGTCTGGGGGTGGGGGTGGGGGTGGGGGCGGGGGTGGGGGGGAGAAGAAGTATCGGCAGTTTTATAACCGGAAATTTGGCTGGATTCAGAAAGCTAGAACAATCTTTGATTTGAAACCGAAGCTTCTTCGCCTGGCTGTCCTTACAGAGAAAGCTTCTCTCGGTTTAACATTTGAGGATGGGATTACGAAGTGCGAGGTCTACTTTCAGTTTTACCTTCAGCAGTTTGCCCCTCTTGGTATACTTAACCTCTGTTCTCTTCTCCTTTTCCCTTTGGATACTGTCCATCCTCCTCTCGCCTGGCTTGATTTGATATTCTACTAACTGGCTTCATCAGAAGGTAATCATGCTTCACACCATTGTCACACTTCTGTTTTTACCCCTGTTCACATCTAACCTTTCTACACGTGAAAGCTGCTTCATTGATATCACAGTGTTTTGTAAGCCGATTCAATAAAAGTATGTGAAACGATGGCGTAACATTCACAGCTCCTGTCTAGGTGTTGTGGACTCGGTTGACAGTTGTAATACGTGCAGTGGACAACTGAGGCTGCTTTATTCTGCCGCAGGAAAAACCTTCCAGCTATATTCCCACAACCTCATCGGGCTCTTTGAGCAGCTGAAGAAGCCCGGCCTGGCTGCCCAGTTCCAAACTCACCGCTTCCCTGACAAAATTTTACCCAGGTGAGATCGGAGGTGCAAACCCAGTCAGGCACGCTGACTAACTTGTCCTTCAAAGTATTTGTTTTCAGGATTTCTGTGTCTTGCAAATCAATACATTTGCGTCAGTTGCATGGCTGGTTTGTTGGTAGAGAATTCTGCAAGCAGTCATATTCCACAAAGGCAATAGGAGGAAGAAATTAAAACCGAACATCTGGATTTAACATCCTGCGCAAAAGGCGTGAAAATGTAAAATGTGCCTTCACGTTGTATCACAGTATCAGATTGTTACACCACATAGTATGAAAAGTACATTTTAGAGTAGCCTGTGAGGATTCCAACTATAATTTGATATGTATATTTTTCTAACCCCTTTTTGTAATAAATTGTGAGAAAATGTTGAAAAATTACAATCGTTGTTTGAAACAAATATATTCAACTTGCTTTCTTAAAATATTAAAATGCCAAAAAGTGATTATAGAATGGTCAAAATGGTTAGCTATGAATGAGAAGGTGACAAACTATTTTATAATATAAAAAATATTTATTATTTCATTATATAAAACATATCTTTATATTATAGATATATATTTTAAATTATAACATTTATTATCATTTTATAATATAAAATATACATTTTATAATATAAAACCTTTTTTTGTCAGATTATACTTCATACTTTGACACTTCCGAATTTTGTGTTATTTTACTTTATTTATATATTTATTTTTATTTTTAACTTGTCACTGTTTTGTCCTTGCATGTCTTGCTGCTGCTGCGAAACAATTTCCCAACCATGGGGTCATTAAAGTACATCTCATCTCATCTCAGAAACCATTAGCATAAATTTTAGGACTATTTTTAAACATAAACAGCTATGAATGAATACATCCCTCCAAATGGGCAGGAAGCACACGATTATATTAAACTATAACAAAATTGCCCTCCAGTTTATCAATTGGAGGGCAAGACTTTTCAGCGAAATTGAAAGGAACAAGCTTCCTTGCTTTGTGTTTTGTCATATTTAGTGACACCCCTGCCTCTTATTGCAGGGGTGTCAAACTCATTTTCACCGAGGGCCACGTCAGCAGAATGTTGCTGTAAAAGGGCCACTTGTAACGCTAACAGTACAAATGTAACTCACTGTAACCAAATGTAATGTAAAATAAATGTAACTGCTCCTTAATGTTAAATAACTCTGAATTTATGAGTCATTCAAATCCAAAATGTTACATATCCATTTGCATAGATGTAAAAAAAAATAATAAAAAAATTACACATTCTAAACACATTCTGCTGCCGTCGTGGTTTATCTTGGCCAATTTGTTGTTTTCCTGGAAGGCTAGCTTTGCCATACTTCGCTCTGTGTTTGGTGTCAAAATGCAGACGTAGATTGCACTATTTGACAACCAACACTGCCTCAACACAAAAGCATCCACTTTTCTCTTCCTGGACATTGAGGGATCATTTATATTTCTAAATTCCACGTGTTGAAAATGGCATTGATGTGGATCCGCCGCAATCTAGTGGCAGGATGCCGTCGCTTCGTGGGTCACATGATAGGCATGAATTGTGGGAAATGTAGTTTATGGTCAATGCACGTGTTTGACTTATTTATTGTAAGACAATCAGACCTTTTCAGACGTTCTCGCGGGCCACTTAAATTGACGTTGCGGGCCACATGTGGCCTGCGGGCCTTGAGTTTGACACGTCTCACTGCGGAAAGAGTCACTCAAAGCCGGTCGGGGATGGTTTAATCTTTTAAAAAAGGGGGCTGGCTTTCACTCCAACGCTAAATTAGGTTTAGCGATAAAGCTTAACATGGTGTGCAAGTTAAATGGAGCAAAACACTGCAGCATTAAGTTTGTGGTGAGGAAGTTAAACGATAGACTGTGAAATGAAAGTTCCCCCAACCTCCTTCGACATCTGTATTCGATCTTCATGGTGAATACACAGTTTAGTTCTTTACATTCTCTTTTATCATGTATTATTATTTTTTAGACATTATTTTGTTATCCATAAAGTACATGTTTCTTATTTGAAACAAGTGACAAAAACGTGTCACTTGTTTTCATGGTGTGGAACGAATTAATTGTTTTTCCATTCATTTCAATGGGGACATTTAATTTGACATAAGAATAATTTAAGTGACGAGCAGAACGGATTAAACTGGTAACTCAAGGTTCCACCGTAATTTCGCTGTTTTTTGCATTTAGCCGCATGGCCACTCTCATGCTCTGTCGTCTCCCATTTTCGTTCTTGGCTTACCACGTCTCCCACCCTGCCGGCAAATGCCTGCTGTGGGTGCCGTGGGAGGAAGCCCTGGCACCAGCCTCCCTGATCCTCGACGTCATCAGCTCTTTCAAGACTGTGATCACAACATCTTGACTGTTTTGTTTCCTCAGGAGGTTTGCCCTGTCAACCAAAATCCCCGACACAAAGGGCTGTCACAAGTGCTGCATCGGTGAGTCGGCTTTTCCCTCCCAGCTACTCAGCTGCAGTTACTCGCCCCTGCGTGTGGCCGTGAACGAGCATCCTCCCACTCGTCGTTATAATAAAACCATTTTTTTCGTGTGTGTTTTATCGATGTGCACTTTTTAACCATGTGTCTTCACGACATTGATGTGCCTCTCCTGTCTGTTGGACAGTGAGGAACCCATACACAGGCCACAAGTACCTGTGCGGAGCGCTGCAGTCCGGGATTATCCTGCTGCAGTGGTATGAGCCCATGCAGAGGTTTATGCTCATCAAGGTCAGTCAGTGATTTTTTTTTTCCCCCTCGTCCTGCTGTTATTATTTTTCCACACTTTTCCTGTTCTTGCAATCAAGCTGCATGTGAAATGCACACTGAAGCGTCTCAGTCCTCCTCTGCTTGTACATGTTGACAAGCTGAAGGACGAAATGACCCCATAAAGTTAAAAAAAAAACAAAAAAAAAAACAACGCTCTCTCTCGGTGGTATTTTTGTGGAAAATGTAAATGAAATTTGTTGCATGTGTGTTTGACTTTTGCCAGAGATAGAGCACTGGTCCAGGAGGCGGCTAGTCATTGTGCTAAGCTACATCTGCCTTCCCCTGTTACCATAGGGATAATGGAAAATACATACATTTCTCCAAAAATGCAATTTTCTGTAAACTTTTTTTTTTTTTTTTATGACATATTTTCCTGGATTTGTTTAGTATTCACAGCCCTTTAAGCAGTGATTGTACTGACTGAACTTTTCCCGTCTCCCACGGCAGATTTTTGACTTCCCTCTTCCAAGCCCGCTGAAGGTGTTTGAGATGCTGGTGGTTCCAGAGCAGGAGTATCCCCTGGTGTGCGTGGCCATCAGTCAGGGCACGGAGCCCGGCCAGGTGGTCCGCTTCGAGACCATCAACCTCAACTCCTGCTCCTCCTGGTTTACCGAGATGGGAACAAGTAAGTCCAGCGCCTCCACGCACGCAGGCCGGCGCCTGAATTTCACTGAAAGAAAGATCAGAAACATTATCCAGTACGAAATTAAGAAAACATGACAAAGGATCATTATAACATTCGTTATTTGTGTTTTCTTTCTCCAGGTTACCAGCAGGTGGATGCAATCCACGTCACCCAGCTGGAGAGAGATACTGTTTTGGTGTGTTTGGACCGTAAGTCAAATTTTAGATTTCATGAACTGGAAACGAATGCATGCTTTTTTGCTTATGCAGACCCCTTGTCTACTGTTTCATATGCTGTATCAGTTGAAGCGATGATAAAGATTGTTATGTTGTCTTTAAAATCCCTCTGAGAAACCTCTATACATCATTGTGCACACAGAAAATTTGAAGATTGTTAACCTCCAAGGGAGGTTGAAGTCCAACAAGAAGCTGGCATCTGAGCTCAGTTTTGACTTCTGCATCGGATCTGTTGGTAAGTTTTTCCCGTACGTCATAACCGAAACCCTTCTCCACTAAGTTGAGGACCGAGATTTGATCTCTTGATTACCTCACACTCAGAGCTGTGTCTTCAGTTTGAATTAATTGATCTGTGATGTATTCCACATTTAGAATTCAATTTTTTATTTTTTTTTTTGTAGATCCCAGAATTGATTTTACAAATTAGTGAATAATGATACAAAACTTTCAACATGAATATTCTATTTGTCGGATAATTGATGCGTCAGAATGATCTAAACTGCCAGCGGAGACAGAGGGACTCTGTTTTTGTCTCAATACTGATATTTGGTCAAACCAGGTTGTCACTGTCAGATACAAATACTAACAAATCTGATACTGATATGAAATACATCGTAGCTGAGTACTTGTTTTTGTAAGGACGTCTTAAATCCTCATCCAGTTAAGGTCTGATTAGCCTTTTTTTCAGCCTGCCTTGTGTCTCCTCTGACAGTGTGCCTTCAGGACAGCGTCCTGGCCTTCTGGAAGCACGGCATGCAGGGGAAGAGCTTCAAGTCGAACGAGGTAACGCTCGGCTCTCAAACGTCTGCTTTTTCGAAGCCGCGGTTTGATCCATACCACTGTTGGCTTTTCAGTCACGTTGACGAACAGCATCAGTTTGAGGCCAGTACGGTTTTCATTCCTGCGACCAAAAATCGGAAAAAGCTGTGATAAATTTCAAGTTTTTGATGGCACAATATCAGCCCCGAGTTTGATGGCATTCCATTCAAGTCACGGTTGAAGCTGCAGTTTTATGTTACCGGCCTGAATCCAGCCTATTTTGTACCACACGTGAACAAACACGTTTGGCTCTTGTCAGTAATCATCTTTGCATAGCGACGTGCTGTCGGTGATCCCCGGAGATCAGCCCTCAAGTGCAGCCAGACAACGCGTCTTTGTGTTTGCGGCAGGTAATGAATTTGTCCACCTTTCATCCAGACCATGCACGTTAACCTGACCACGGCAGCACAATAAAAGTTCAAGAGATCACAGTGAGGTGAAGCGTTGTGTTTTTACGAAAAGTGATACGGCGATAGGGGCCACCTTTGTGAAAGCCGGCGTGGCCCCGCAGCACGCGGATGAAACAGAAGGTCCGTGACCGGCTCGGCTCCACACTTCTTCCATGGCAAGGATTCTGAAAATGTCAACGGCCCATGCAAAATTCATGCTTAATCATAAACACAACAGGGAGCGGCACTAAATAATTCAGCCTTTGTCAGGTTATGATTCGTCTGAAAAGCGAAGGCATTCAAGGGGCTCGGGCACACGGCTCCGAGCTTTTTCTGGTGGGAGCTCCCCTGAATACCCGGGACCTTGTTCTCATTTCGACTTAAACATATCAGATCTCTCCCGAGGCCAAGGACTTACACCTAGCAGGTGTCGCCCGCCGGCTGCCTCACATCTGCCGACATGTTTTCATGACATGTCGACAAGAGAGGATATCTTTTGACAAGGCGCTTGTCTATCCACTGGAAGGGTCAGGCTACAGGGGTCGGATCCAGTCTTTGAGGCAGAGACTGTACTCACCCCTCTGCAGTCTGTGGAAAACCATCTTTAGATGGAGGCTCGTAATGTGACGTGACATTCAAAGCACACGAGGGACTCCCATATCCCAAGTTGTTCACGGGAGATCGTCTGAATCTGGTTGTCATGAAAGCATTTGTTTGAGAAATGTTCGTTGTTTTTTTTTCCAAGTAAATCAGCTTCTTCGATTCAAAATACATTATTTTTTGTTTTTTTAACTGGCTAAAACGTAGATCAGGTGTAAATACACACAGATGACCTCGGAATAACTGACACCATCGGATCGAAAGGCTTACATGCACATTTAGACCAAAAAATCCTTCCCTCTCATGAAATGCTTTTGTGCATCCCGTTTATTTCACAATGTTGGAGAAGTGGAAGACTGAGAACAGGAACAGAATGTTCATTGAAAAAGAGACATTTTTAATCCGTGTACTTTTTATAAATTATCACTGTGGTCCAGCAGCAGCAGCCAGTAATGGCTTATTGATAGATCGGAAAGACTTTCAGGAGTAATTTAAATATGAGGAAAAAAACACAATCCCGAACCTTTGCTGTCTGGATATGCCAGAGAAGATTTACACGAGTAGGAGAGTTAAAGTCCTCTGTCTGAGTGTAAATCTGATGAACAATAATCTCAGACACCCAGAGAACCACCCTTGTTTTTCCATTCGTAGGTGACCCAGGAGATTTCTGATCCGAGCAGAGTGTTCCGCCTCCTCGGGTCTGACAGGTTGGTACATTTTCATCTTTTCCATATCGGTGCACTCAAGTGACCAAACGGCACATGGGAGAAGATGCCCCTCTCCCCCTTAAAAAAACCCCTCCATGATTTAAAAAAAAAAAAAAAAAAAAAGACAATGAGTTGATGGAAGGAGAAAGAAATAGCAGATCCAGTGTCCCGTTCTGTTGGTTTTATCATTTCATGTCACCGAAACACCCCCTCATGACCAGCCTCCCTCAGGTCTGCTTGTTTTCCCCTTACCTGCTCGTCTCGTGCTGTAAGACCCCCCTCACAGAAAAATGGTTGTCGGGTTTTGCGACACGATCGGAAGAACCCTCCCCGGTTTGCGATGTAGTTTATTTTCGTTTCCATCGAAAAGGTGTCATAATGGCAACTGCGTTTGAACACATTTATTCAACAAGTTAAATTAGTTTTCCTCAATGTCCCATCATTTTGCCATTAAAATATCTTTGAGGGAAAGAGCTTGAGTCATTTTCCATCAGATTTTATAATGCAAAAGAAAACAACTTATCACTAATTTTTAGTAAATTTCTGTATAATTATTGCAATTTCTTATCTTTTTTTAAAAACAAGTTTATCAACTTTTTACTTTGAGGCGTGACTTCTTTGCAGTTCAACCACTCACACGATGAGGTGAATTTTCATGGAAACAGAAGTGATTAAAAAAAGTAACAGAAATAAACAAAATGAGATTTAACAACACCGAAAATCAGGAATTCTCCAAAACAACCCTTTTTATTATTATTATTATTATTATTATTATTATGATTAAACCAGTGTTGTTTGTCCCAGCCCTCCAAGGCTATTCCTCAAATTGCACTTTCACACGCACAGCCTGATCTCATCTGAACGCCCAGGCGGAGAAGCTGCTCAGTGCAGCTCGGCGAGTTCTGACTCCCGACGGCACCGGAGCAGGACCTCTCCGTGTCCGAGCCTCCCATGTTTTATTCACCGCTGCCGGGGCACTGCCAGCCCCGGTGTGAGTGTCTCTCCACGCCTCTGTAATTTCATCTGATGAAACGGACAGTGCGGACGGCGGCGGCCCTGCTCAGCTGTCACTGACAGGGATGAAGATCTCGCTCTCGCCTGACAGGCGTTTGACAAGGCGTTAAACATGCAGCGCTCCGTCAGCGCGCCGTCCTCTGAAGACCGATCGCAGCAACAACCGGGTTTTCACTCCCAGCAGCGAGAAAGCTGCAGATTGAGGAGACCTTGGTTGAGAGAAGTCGCTGGAGTGAATCAACTACACATTTTTTTGATAAGGGGAGCTGTGCGGATCCTGAGAGTACCAACGATTCACTGCTTTTTTTTTTTTTAAATGCTTGTTTTCAATTTCTACCCCTGCTGTTATACTTCCATCTTTTCAAAACAGCTTTGTCAATCAAAAAAAAGTTAGATGAAATATTGACAGCAGAACATTTAGCAGAACACTTCCCTGCTGTGCCAGCACAGAGCGACCAGCCCGCTCATTTGGTTGCCTTTCGTTCTCTGACCGTTTCAACATTGGCCGTCACAAATGAAGTTAAATGGGGGTTTATTTGGGGGGGGGGTTCCGTGACGTCAGGATGTTTTTGTTCGGCTCCAGCAGTCGACTCCGAAGGCGCTGACTGATGAGGAGGTTTTCCTTCGCACATTCAGCTTTCCCGGGTTAAGTCTGCATCACGTCACACTTTTTGTGAAAAGGACCTATTGAGCAGTGTTGTTGTCGAGTCCTCGTGTCACATTTTGAGCCTTGAGTTAGAAGTGTTGGAGTCTGATGCCAGTCTGGGGGCTCAGATGAAGAGTCTCAAGTCCATGTCGGGCTGACAATTGAGGCAATTTTGAGGGCGTCTTTCCACTACCTGAACTGTAACATACCAGTTTTTCTCCGAAAGCACAAACATGCATTCGCCTTCCCATCTTTCTTGAAACAGACTTTTCTCTTCCTGGACATTGAGGGATCATTTGCATTTCTCAGTTCAAATTGTTGAAAATCGCATTGCATTGGATCCACTGCAATCTAATGGCGGGATGCCGTCACTTCGTGGGTCACATGATCGGCATGAACTGTGGGTAATGTAGTTCACGGTCAATGCACGGGTTTGACTTACTTATTTTCAGTCAATGAGACCTTTTAAGACGTTCTCGCGGGCCGAATAAAATGACGTGGCGGGCCACATCTGGCCCGCGGGCCTTGAGTTTGACACGTGTTCTAATGGGACCGCCATTGGGAATGGGGGACAATTTATCCGGTCAGTTCCTCAGTGTTTCCTGAGTGCTGAGACACTTGAACCTCAGTCTTCTTCTCGTGACGATGCTGTGTTTCCTCGGCAGGGTGGTGGTCCTGGAGAGCCGGCCCACGGAGAACCCCACGGCCCTGAGTAACCTCTACATCCTGGCGGGTCACGAGAACAGTTACTGATCCTCTGCTGGTCTCCAGAAAAGCTCCCGGCCGAGCGAGACACCAAACGCCTACATTTGTGGAGAAAAACTCCGGGCTTTCACCTGAAGTTCTTTGTCGTGGGAGACGCCCGGTTTTAATCAAGTCGGCGGTTCTGTTACTGATCACCGGGTCGGCAGGTCAGCGAGGGAGGAGCTGCTGTGGATTAATGAGTAGCCTTTTACCAGCAGTATGTTCACCGCCGCTCCACTCATCACACGTCGGGAGGAGGCGGTGAAACAACAAAAAGCTCATTGTTACTTTGCATTAATCTCACTTCCCCGTACGGCGTTGCTACTGGATTATCTAGAGGTTCTTATTGACAAAAGTGCCATGAAACTTCACAAGGAATTTGTGATTGTTTTAGCAATGGATTGGAGATTTCCGTTGTTACAGTGTGTGTGTGTGTGTGTGTGTGTGTGTGTGTGTGTGTGTGTGTGTG
>CAAKHD010013453.1:10894-30730 GCA_901007705.1 Fistularia tabacaria
GATTGCTGTTCTGCCAAAACTTCTCCTCCTTTTTATTCATTCTGAATAAACTGGTAAACTGAAAAATACAAGGATGCCTTTTAATTTATTGGCACAAATTGGGTACTAGTTCAGTCCATCCGTCCATCCATCCATTCATCGTCTGCCTATCCTGCACTCAGGGTCGAGGGGATGTTGGAGCATATCCTAGCTTTCATTTGGCAAGAGGCGGGGCACAATCTGGTCACCAGTCAATCAAACATTCACTCACTCATTCGGGGCATTTTTCCTAATTGTTAGAACGTTAAACATAAGACAATGGATGGATGGATGAAGAACAAGACAACATTTGATTGAACAGAGACTATGACTCTGTGCAAAAAATGATTTTAACAATGATTTCAATGTCTCCTGCAAATTAACTCTTTGAAATATATATATTGTTGTAAGTAGTATTCTGTGTATTTATAGTAAATGAAATATTCTTAGTTCATCCCCATGTTGCTACCTTTCACTTAAAAAATGAACTTTACTTATAAGGTTGCTGAATAAAAAACTGTTATACATAATATTGCTTGTTCAGTTTTAATCCTATCATCCACATTATAAACAATAGTGGTCAGACTAAAAATGCTTCTCAGAATTCTGTCAAATATGTTTTATAAGAGCGCATCATTTCACTGAAGCACACTTTAGATAAATCATTTATGAAATGTTCACAGGCAAATGCTCAACACTACATGTTGTGTTCCTTTATTCAATGTGACAACATACTGAGAGGAGTTGCCCCATAGTTCATTTTATACAGGAGAGAGATGCAGGAGAGAGATAATGGAGGTGTTCCTGTTTTTAGTGGAAAAATTACAGTAAATGTTGAAAGGTTGCTTTGAAAAAGGTTCGAAAAAAAACCTGTGCTATTTACAGATATTAACCAAAACAGGAGATTTTGTATTTTGTATATCTACATTCCACTAGCTGTATATATATATATATATATATATATATGTGTGTGTGTGTGTGTGTGTGTGTGTGCATGCGTGCATTTGTGTGTGTGTGTTGAGAAAATATTTTCAACCATGAAAAGCAACAGAAATATTTGAATACATCCATAAATCAACTTAATTTGCCTGAGAAAATGTATCCCTATTTTGTTGTTTTTGGTGAATGCATGCATTTGTCTACGAAAGCCGAACTTATCAAGTGGGAGTAGAGAAGTACTTGCTTACAGCATCTGCATTCTGTGCACATCAATACAAACATGCAGACACATACACATGCATACACAGACACACACAATCTTTCTCATCAACATCAATCCCCTCTGCACATACACAGGTTCATAAATGTGCACATTGAGCCACAGCTCTTGTAAAGGCAGAGTGAGGGAAAAACAGTGAGGACAAGGTGTGGAAGGAAGGAGCAAGGGGTGATTGTGACTAGATTTACAATGAGATCATTAACCTTGACAAACAGTATCCTCTATAACACAACTACAGTCTCTAAGACAGACACCTTGCAAGAATTACACACACACACACACACACACACACACACACACACACACACACACACACACACACACACACACACACACACACACACACACAAACGAGAAGTGGTAAGCGTGGGGAAACGATAGCAAGCAAACATGCAAACACACAACTTGGTCAAGCTCATTTGATTCTTCACCATTTTTAGGCATTTGCTGAGTCCTGGTTTTGGAGTGTCTTGCTAACAAACAATATTCTGCCACAATGAGATGGATCCTATATTCATTGCTGCACAATAAAATTAATTGTAAGGTAAGACAACAGAAATCCCAAAGGAGCAACAGACACTTATGGACCCTTAGAAAGAAAAAACAACAACAGTTTCTTACATTTACCTGAGGTTGAATCTTCATTTGGTAGAATAACATGTGTGAATTTTTTTTTTTTTCTTCATGATTTAAACAAATTATATTTTATTACATATACATGTTAACTGTAAGTCTGCAATCAAAAGGTCAAACAAGCAAGACAAGACTGTTACTAATTGCAGGTCATGATAATCAGTGTTCTTACACATTAATGTGTAACAGTGAGAGATACACTTCTGCAGTTATTTGAGACAAAACCTTTGTTTATTTATCCATTGTCTAAAATCCATTTCAATATTTAGTAGGTAAAGATTTTAAGTACACAATATCAACAATCATGGCGTCAGTGAGCTAAAATGTCTCTCTGGCAAATTCAAATGTAAACATCCTTATAATAGTACTAAGAGAGATTAAAAAAATAATGAAGGGTTACAAATGCCGTGTAGCTATTGTTTAAGAAAAAAATCCACAATGTAACTGTCACACTGTAAAGCCTTTCAATAGAAGCTTCAAATTGCATTTCAATACATAAAAAAATAAACAAATGAGTCCCCAATATATTTGGCAATATATTGCTCTTAAGATACGTATAAAATTGATTTTATTCTCTTTATTACACTTATGCTGAAAATTTGCTACATTTTCAAAGACATCTAGAAGCTTTTACTATTTCTTGCGCCATTCTTACAAGCAACAGTGAAAGTTAATATTGAGTCCCATAGAGCTATAGCTGTGGACAGAACCAGAGTAAGACTGTAACCATGGTCTTCACCTGGATAACTCATACCATCAAGTTAATGAGGCATGTGCTACTACATGCCATCACTTCCTTGTCCAGCAATTATGAGTGCTCCAGAACCCAGTGGTTAGAATTACCCCGTAACATTGAAAAAGGTACCTACAGCACTCCATCATGCTTTTCCAACTATTCCATAACAGAAATCCTGGAAAGCAACCCTGAAAACTGAACACAGTCAATAATGTACAACAACAGTTCACAAGATACTGGAGCATTCCTTTTGTTTACCCCAGAGAGACAAAGAAACGTTACAGAGCATATGTTAATGCCCTGAACTGTTACAATAGAACTGGGCCCTGGTCAAATTATATTTTGGTCACTTGCTTTTAGTATTCAGCAGTTCACCTGCTCCCAAAACTTCACTTCAAGCATGCCATCTAAAGCATTTTTTTCGCTGAAGGAATCTTAACATGTAAGGATCTCCCACATGCTAATTTAATTGTTAAAGAAAAAAAAGAAACTCCAGTTAAAAATGAAGAGCTGAATATTTGAGATGCCAATCAGAAGAGCGAATGGAGAGATCTGCCCTGAATAGTTTTGATCACTGTTTGTTGTGAATCACAAGAAAGAATATGTATCAACTGTTGAAGGGTAATCCAGTATATAAGCCTTGCTTGAGTCATTTTTCGAGTGTAAAAACTCGGAAAGTCATCTTTCGTAACAAAGAAACCTCAATGGCAAAAGTCTCCAAAGCCCTCATTATACTCTCCAGGCTCTGTGAATGTGCTATCTCAATAGAAGTTTAGTTGCACCACTACAGCGGTTTTATCTATCAAATGCTCTATACCAGATATACTATGTATGACTGAATAAAGAGACTTCAGCGGCCAGATGAACTTATTCGGCCCATTGTAGGAGTGACAAGAAAAAAACAGTTGTGTTTCCAGTATAACAATAATCGAAATGATTTAATCAATCAAATATCACGTAATATTCAACCAACCTCTAAAAAGATTGAGATTTTCTTTCACCCAACTGGGATTAAAATACTACTTTGGAGACAATAGTTTATTCCTGAAAAAAAAACAACAATACAGTACATTCAGTTAAGCCATTTTAAAGTGGAAGATATTCTGTACACAACCACTGATGAAAGCAGGAAATTCATCAGGAATACAAACCAAGTGATATCATGAAGAAACCAAAGGACTTGCACCAAAGTGACAAGATGATCATATTTGGGTCTTAAAATAGTTAGTGAATCTGAATTTGCTCAGTATTAAGGCTGGTTAAGCGGATGGCACCAGCCAAGGTAGACCGTCAGAGTGTTAACAAAATAGATACTTTGACGGAGCCTACTTCTATATTGTATTGAAAACAAAGATCTATTTGCATTAGAAAATGATTCTTTCAATATAATCATATTTTTATTATGCTTTGCTTTTTAAAATGCATTGTGCCCTCATCGAAAGGTTTGATAGACATCATGAAAAGAGCATTCATTCCATGTAATGAAAATTAACCCTGTCAAAACATCCCAATATTTCAAGTGAAGCTCAAAGTCAAAACAAAACAATTAAAGCACTGAAACTTACATATTGATGAAGAGACAGAGAAATCACAAAAGCACGACACTAAAGCCACTTCCTGCAATCTTTAGAAATCCCAGCAATAAATAATTTCTTATGAATACTTCTGCAGTTTTTTTTTCACAAAATCAAGGTTATGTCGTCTTTTTGAATGATATAACAATTAAACCTTCTTCTTGCTATTTCTGTAAAGGCAACAATAAAAAAGTATCATAAACCTCATAACACATCACACTGACACTTGTTACAAGCAACTGAGGGCCCTATTTTGACAAGCTTCATGGAGTCAAAGCAAAACACCTTCCAATATTTTGAAAGCAATCACAGCTGACCTCATGAGTCCCTTTAATCAATTCACTGGTCTGTTTTTTGCAAGACCCTTATAAACTTATTCAGAGGACAGCTCTCTTACTCTGCAAGCAGTAAGTGCCTCAGCCTCACACTATTTCTGGTTGAAATGGCATCTTGGTTGCATTGAACCAGGAGGACAACAAGTGATCTGGTCCTGCTGGGATAGGGAAAACCATTACAATTACAAAGAATTTACAATTAGGCACACTATATCTAACACTAATACACAAAACAACATCAGCCTCATGCAACCCAGCACATTTTTCAACTTTTAGTTTGTGGAAATGTACTTTAAATCATGAGATCTAATGTTCATGATTGCGCCTCTGATTTCGCAGCAGGACTCTATTCATTGGTCTTATAATCTTCGTTCCTGTGTTTAGGTTCTTACAACACAGGTGGTTTTGACAGTTTTGAAAATGATCACTGCTTTCGGTGGAAATTGGTGATACAAATAGTGGGTCTCATTGAGTTACTTCCTTAGGGTCAAAAATAGAGCCCTCAGATTTTCCCCTTAATTATAGCCAATAGTACCACAGTGTCATATCACCATGTGATTACAAATAGTTAAATTCGTAAAATAGTTTTCTAATTGTAACAACGTATAAACTTCTTCAGTTAGGTTCTTAGCAGTAACTTGCCAGTAAGGCAAAGTAAAATGAAAAGTCTCTATTAAGGCTAATAACAAACGTACTTCTAAGAAATAAGAAGTTTTGCTTGCATGCTTTCCGAAAGAAAACCTTGTCAATCATCTCATTCATATGTCTCATTCAATTTTGTGTGTGTAAACATCCCAATGTTAAGATAAGATAGACCTAATTGATCCTTTATTGACAACTGATGAAGTTGATACTGAGACCATTTGCAGTGTTACAAAGTCATGAGAACTTGAACATGTCTTCTGTGTGATGTTGTATCAATATGAGGTACCTTGAGTTCAAAGGTATTTAACTTCCAATAATTATATATTAAACTGGACTTGCTACATGTCAGTTTATCCTGTAATATTTGTAAATAGGTTGAAAAAAAAAAACACCAATAAATATTGATGGCATAAAGTGTATCAAATTAGGTATAGTGAGATAGATCATCACCACGCAGCAGCCACTGTTTGAAAAGTTGTACTTTTGTTGTTTTTCTATAATGAGGAGCTTTATTAGGTTGCATTCATCAATCAACCCCGCCACAAGGTATTTTTTAAAATGAAGCTCTAAGTAATGATACCAACACACCCTTGTGTGAGTAATCAAACTTGAATTATTAAAATCTCATTGAAAACTGTACAAAAATAAAGTGCCTGCTCACATTAGTGAACATGATTTTCTTTGCTCCATTTCATACACCTCCCCTTTTTTTTTAACAAGTCAATCTAATGTTGTAAAACATAGAGTGAGTTTCAGAGTGAGTAAAACACCAAGTTTTACTCCCTCAGAAATATTTTAAAATACAAATAAAGTTTTGTGATAGTTGTTGTTTCGGAACTTCAGTGAACTCTGGCTTATTTATATTAAGTTGCATGTCTAAGCTTGAACACCTGCCTATTGTATCATTGGTCAGTTTTTTCCCTGTTAACACCAGTTCCTCTCACAGATGGTCAGTTCCGTCGCAGTCCCAAGGACTGTCTATCGTGAGATGATAGAGCACTTTCTTTGAGATGAATCTGATGAAAAGGAGAGAAAAGAGAACATTTGTTTTATATTTTACATTTTTCCTTCCTGTTTGTTTTTTAAATACTAAATTTTGGCTTACAATAAAAAGTGCTGTGTTTTACATAAAAAAACACAAAACTTACATGACACTGACCAATGTTTAACATTCTAAAGTAACTGACCTGGAGAACGAGTTGTCAAAAATTAAAGTATATTCCCCAGGGTTTCTGACTTTCATTTCCCCTTGAATTGTCTCCTTATGGGAATTGCAGCGAGTTAGTGGAATCAAGACCTGGGAAAGGCAAGGAGAGTCTTGTTGCATATGCATAAATTAAATACTTCATGTCAGTATACACAGGCCGCTGCTCTACATAGTGAAGGAATCATCAGAAGAAAAGATATTTACTCTTGACACAAATGGCAGTGTCTCACCTTAGCCTGCTCAAGTGGCATCTCTGTGCTCTCCCTGTAGACCACACTAAAGGAGATGCTCTTCGGTTCAGAGGTGAATGTCCAGCAGACAGTTGAACCAGGGCTGCTCATTGTAATGAGGATGGTACTGTAACAGCTGGATCTGATGAAAAGCTCTCGGGGGCTAACCCCAAACCGGGAGATGTCAATCAAAGTGAACTGGACGGAGAGCCTAAGGCAGTGTAAATCGGGATATCAGGAATAAAGACATCTTGCTGTTTTGTATGTGAGAATATCTTGATCATCACATAGTTCAGAATCCAGAACTACTGAATTGTCATGGAAAGCTTAACACTTTAAAATGAAAACTTGAGAAGGTGAAAGGTAATAATAATAATTATGACTGCAGAACAGATGCCAGACAAACTAACTGCTGAAATCTTGCTCTTTTCATCCCCTCCATTTAATGCAAATTCCAGGCTATGAATGGGATAGACAAACACAATGAAAACCTCTAGTTTCTAAATAAAGAAATATGAAACCTGTTTTTAAAATACATATACAATGATATATATACAATGATATTGATGCTCTTTATTCTCAAGTTAAAAAAAAAGTGGCATACAATCTTTTATTACAGTGCACACTATGTCTGAACTTGAGAGAGACAAAAAAAGAGAACTTGAGAGTTGGTCAAACAAAAGTACTAATTTGAATGAATCCCTTTCCATTCTGAAAATTGCTCTTTTCAAACTTCACTGTATATACATTGTAAAGGTATATACTTCATGATGACATGTTCACTTTGCATCATTTTGTTTCTCATCTCATCTCCATCTTTTTTCAACTTTTTTTTTCCTTCCCTCCAATTTCAAAGTGTAAAATTATGACACTGCATCAACATCTAAACAGCACTGCTGCAGTCATGGCTTTAACTGCATGGGAAACTCACGTGACTTCCCCAGACTTTAGTAAGCAGATCTCTGCATCCTGCACTGTGGAACCGAGGTCCTCAACATCTGAAACAATGTTCTCTCCACTGGCACTGCTGGTTCTGGAGAGAAAAAATGAAAATGTTTAACGCAACAACTCAGTAATAGTAATAAGTAACAGTGATAAGCAAAACTGCAGACCCCTGTTTTTAACGATGAATAATATGATCATAATTTGTCTTTTTCTCATCTTTTTCTAACATTTGAAGTCGTTCACATGAAAACTGTTATTCCAATTTGTCCAACAAAGGATATATATATATTTTATATTACGCTAAATATTTTTTGGACTGCTGAAACACTCCATAATCTAGAAATATGTGAGGGCCTGTGGAGATTAAATTATTTTGATCAAAAGCATCTGTCAATTGTAATCTCTTCCTGTTGTTGTATTCATCTCCTCTGCCAATTGTTATTATCTATACTGCTGACTGTCTGCTAGAAGTATTTGTTCCCTGCTCGTTAACTTGAGTGAGATACTTACAAGTGTGCTGCCCCCTGCTGTCCATGTCCAGGGGTGCAGGTGGTGGCAAAAGAGAGGGAGTCACTGTTGGAGACTCCACTGACTTCCTCATCTGTGATAATATCAAAAACACCATCCTCCTGCTTTTCATCATTGACTGCACCTACAGAATGCAGGCATACTAGTATTTGTCGTCATACTTACGATAGTATTCTGTACTGGTAACAAACTTGTGTACTTTTTTTATCCTGAAAACTTGGTCTACTTTAATTTCATTTATATTGCCCAAAAACAAACAAACATCTTATTTCTAGGACTTTGCAAGTTGTACAAGGTCAAACATTACTACAGCTTCCATGCAACAGAAAAACTGCCTCCAACACCAGGTTTACAAGGGAACAAACAGAAGGATTCTAGTGATTTTGTGTGTAGTCACCTGAAATGCTGCTCCCAGGTTGATCCAAAAAATTACTCAATGGTGCAGCAGGTGTGTTGGAAAACTCATCCTCCTGTGGGTGGCGCTCAACTACTGCACTGTGTTGGTTATAGCAGTCTCTGCAGCAGCGCTCTTTGTTGCCACCCTGCTGGGTGCTCACTGTGTTGCTGCAGCAGTAGTAGCAGAAGGGACGCCCACACAGTCTGGAACAAGAAATAATGTAATGAAGTAAACTGAATAAAAAATGTCTCATTATTTTAAATGTGGATTATAGAATAGAGGCAGGAATATATGATATGCCAGGGTTACAACACCAAAATTCTGTTCATCTCTTAGGAAAGACAGAAATTGTGCAAAACATGGAAATGTATCAGATGTTTAAAGTATTTTTATTTTAAACAATTTGTGTGTCATAATTTTATTCACAATGCTTCTTAAAGTCTCTTCTTGTTTGGTTCTATAACATTTTTCACACAGCTCCTCTAAATCCCAAAAAGGTCACCTTTATTACTCAGCCCCACAGTCCATGTCTTGGTGTCCTGACAGTTCCTGTGTAATTGTTGGGGATGAAGGGAATCTTCCTGTAGGAAGGATCTGATTATGTAACTACTTGAAAATTTGAAATGACAGAAGCCTGGTTTAGAATGGCTGCATATAAATGAACATGAGATCCTCACATAGTTTTTGTTACATTATTTGTTTGCGTTTCCTGTTGGCAAAATCCTTAAATTATGTGTGAAATGTTGTGGGGATTTTTACTTTACTAAATCTGCTGCTCCATTTTCATTCTAATACATGCATTCTTTGTTACTTTCACAGTCGCATGTTATATCTATGTTTGGCCCTGATTTAAATACTGCGTGTAGTGCAATCCTTCTTAAACAGAATTTCATACAACAATCTCTTATTTTGACCTCAACATCTAACTGAAATTGTATGACCAGAAATGTGTAATTTGCAGTCTTTTTTTTAAAATGGCATTAATTCCTCAGTTTATGCTGAGTAAAATATTTAGTCATGTAAACAATAGGATTTCTCCAGCTATGTGCAGTTACGTTGGCTTTACTTTAAATAACATAATTGAGACCGACGAAAAAAGGGGTACGAGTTTTTTAAGTATTCCTCAAGTTTCCACTGAAAAAATAAATTGCCTCTGGCCATGCTTTTTTCCACACAGAAGCATTTAAGAGGTTTTTACTCTTTTTTTAACAAGCTGTTAACCTCAAATAAGGTCATCAAAATGCTTACAGTGTAAAGTACCACAAGCAAAATATCTGATCCGGGTCTTGATACTCTTAACGGTCATTAAATCTAGAATTACTGGGAAATGAACAACTGATTATTTTAAATGAAATGAAAAAAAACATGACAATTTTAAGATTTTGTAGTAAGTTGAAGAGGAGAACACTTTGTTGAGGATGTGTTACTACTGGACAGGGTTAGAGTTATGAGACTTATAATGAGAAGTGGAATACAGGAACTAATCTGAAAACAGGTTCACACCTCTTGTGACATTTGACAATTTTAATAATTTTGTAATACAGGAAACGGAAATTGTTGACTTTCAATTTTACTTTAAAAGGTAATTGTTTTGAGTTTGTGAGTTGTTTGCACGATAAATTAAATTATGTGAAACATAGTTTCAGACAGGGGTACATTTTGTTTACCACAATGGTTTCTAAAATTTGACAGCGGGCCAGGCCAGGAGCAGATGGATGGAGTGTTTGTGAGAACAAATATGAATGACACAGATAGAATAGAGGTAAATGTAAAACCCATTACATGAAATGTTTTGCATTTTAGCAAATCATGAATATGCAAGGCTCATTGTACTAGTTGTTTTCCAAATGCATTGATTTCATAACAAAGTAGAGATAGTCACATTCAGTTTTGTTGGGAAAAGTGTTGTTGATCTTCATTTTTTGCCAGTGCGTCAAAGTCAGGAGTTGTGTTGTGGCAATTCTCAGGATCGATTCGAAGGTGTTGGTCAGATAACTTGGATCTCTGACTGGCTTTGTTGGTGTTCCTGACACTGAATGTCTGCTCATATATTTAGGTCGAGCCAAACAGCTTTACCATCTTATGTGCCGTCCTCTGGAGGTTTAGAAACATTGCTAATCGCTAATTTGAATGGCAGCATAAAACTTGTTTGGTTGTCATGGTTCTCAGTGCTTTTTCCAGTGGTGCCGCCTCGTCACGGCAGGCAATCAGTGAGGACCTAAAAGGTTTGGTTCCAGTCCAACTAGTTGCCAGGGTGTCTTCTTTCTCTTCCTAGTAGACAGGTTGCCTTAGTCTGCTGTGGGAGGCCTCCTGGAATTGACACTGTCTGTCCCCACACTCCCTCACCGGTCTTCAGGAGCCCCGCACTCCCTCACCAGACTTTGTGCTCTCTCAATGGGCTTTGCAATCCCTCGTCGGTCTTCGGGAGCCCCGCACTCCCTCACCGGGCTTTGTGCTCTCTCTCTGGGCTTTGCGCTCTGTCACCAGTCTTCAGAAGCCCCGCGCTCCCTGATTGGGCTTCGCACTCTCCCGCTGGACTTCAGGGACCCCGCGTTCACTTGCCCGTCTTGATTGACCTTGCCTATCTCTGATTTCCCTGCTTCATCTGCATTCTGCTAATATGAACGGCCAGAGTCTCAGTAAAGTCTTTGAACTCTCTCTCTGTTGCTGTGGAGTCACGATGTTGCAATCGGTCCATACCCCAACCTTCACATTGGTACTTGACTCTTGAAATGTGGTTTGTCCTTGAAAAAAAAATTGCTGAGTCTGTAAATTAGCCATAAACCTCTGTGCAGCGGCCTACCATTCTTGCGTTGACTGCTTACAAGAGTAGTTAAAGATGATACTGTATTCTTTTCTCTAATGCTGCTGCTGCAACACCCGAATTTCCCCTATGGGGATTAATAAAGTATTATCTTATCTTATCTTATCTTATCTTATCTTATCTTATCTTATCTTATCTTATCTTATCTTATCTTATCTTATCTTATCTTTGAAAAGCACAAATATTTCAGGATAAACGTAAAATTAGTGAGGTTTAATTCTAATAAAATTTCAGGTTTGGCGGGCTGGAATAAAACATCCGGCGGAATGTATATGGCCCCCCGGGCCATTGTTTGCCCATGCCTGGTCTAAGATGAATGAATCCTCAAATTTTCTCAGAACTTAAGGACTTCAAAAAACGTTTTGGAAACTGCATTTAGGCTAGTGACAAAAACTGTTATACTAATACTGAAGTAGTAGTGCTACCAGTAGTGACATTTTTTCAATTGCTTATTGATGGTTGTGTACTGATACAAAAGTCCATCTGACCTGCAATTATACTTGCGGAGCCACCAACTGAACTGGCTCTGACAGCCGAGACAGTAGATGCCATCCCTCTCAGTCTCCTCATCCCTCAGCTTTTGCTCAAACTCAAGGGCATCTGTCTTCTGCCACAGTGCATCTTTGTCCCTACAGACGGAACACTCAAGCATATTTGTGTATACAATACAATCTGCAATGGATGAAGCAACTTGGGGGTTATTGGTGCAATGCAAACTGCCAAAAATACAGATGCTTATACCTGATAAGTTCTATTAGCCGTTCTTCCAAATTGATTTTAGTGCAGTAAAGGTCATCAAGTTCTGCAGCCGTCTTAAGATCAAAACTCTGTTTTTCCAGTTTGACCTTCCGTAGATGTTCATTCAACTCCTGACAGGTGCGCTGAGCTGCTGCTCGGTCCTCCTCAGATCTGCGTACATACCAGGGTTGATTTGTTATATAAAAACACAGGGATTTGCTGGTTGGTCTTTACAGTCAGTTGCATGCTTGGATGGTTAAGACAGCATGAAATACTTTACTAAATCTGCGAGGCATGATACTATGAAAACATAAACAAGACCAAACAAATATTCAAATTTAAATACACAAAAAAACACATCCCTAACAGCTTTAATTTGGTCCAGAATGTATGATTACAAATACAGGATCTCACCTTGATAAATTCTTTTTCAGAAGGATTATCTCGTCTTCTTTCTGCTGGATGAGATTTTCCGACTGGGCCATCTGGGTGTTTTTTTCCACAATCTGTTGGCAATATCTCTGCATCTCAGTCTGCAATTGGGACAGAAAAGCAACACATTATTTCTGTTCCTGTCCAATGCTTGTGACCATCATATCATTATTATTTTATTGCTATACTGGTACTCGATTTTTGCATCCAAACATAGAGCACCACAAACTTTGTTATTTGTGCCTTGTAAGAGCATACTATAATTTGGTCTGTGCATAACATCAAACCACAAGTAAAAATTCCCTTCAATTGTTTGAATAAGTTGATGAGGGTTGGCCATGAGAAAACCAAACTTTACGTGGGATAATTCCAGTAATTTTACGCCATTTTCCAATGACAATTATTTAATGTCTTTAATAAAGAACAAGTATATTCAGGTTGGCAAAAATCAATTACAAAGGGGCAATTGACAGGGATAAATTGTAAAGATGTCAAAGAAAGGCTTTCCAGTTTTCTTCCAAATATCTAACATAATGAAGGGAGAAAATCCTCATGTGCACCTGTAATGGTCTACAGGTACACTGTTTTCATTTCTAATATTTTCTGCACTATTAATCACAGACCCTACCCAAGCCCAGATTTAAAACTCCATTTGGCACATTATCTTCTCACCTCGAGCTGTCTGAGTCTGTTTTCCAGGTTGGACACTTTTTCCTCTTCTGTTGCCAACTGCAATAACCCCTGCTGTAACTCTTCCTTCATGCACTAAATGATAATACATAACAAAGAATAATGACTGAGGACTCTTTAGTTACATTGCAATAAAGTTATATTTCAGATATTCTGCATAGGGTTGATAGCATTCAAAAATTATGATAATACATAGGCACAGGAAAGTCTGTCTAATAGCATTTAAATACTAAGAAGCAACAAGGAACACAAACTTATTACAGAGGAACCGGATTTGTTCATTGTAAAACAACAAAGAGATATATGCATTACGAAATATACTTAACAGATACTGAAAGGTTTCACTCATTCCCAACTTCAATTACAGCAACAAGGTTTCTTTTTTTAAATAACATGTATAAGACCAGCTCACAGCTGAAAGTAAAATGATTCCCTGGTTTCTAAATGTGTAAATATGTTGAAGCACATATGCTCCTTAGCTTGTTAGTTTCAGACTGACCTGCAGTTGGCTGCAGTGGCTGACGGCTTGGCTACTAAGCTGAAAATGGAGTGCCTGAATCTCTTCATGACTTGCCACCTGCAAGGCTTCAGTCTCCTGCTGGGCTTTGCTCAGCTCTTGTAGAAGTTTCTGCTTGTTTGCCAACAGGGATTCCTCATGACGAAGCTTATCAAGGAGTTCCTTGTTTTCCTGATGTAAATGCTCCAAGCAAGCACTCATTCTTTTTGCCTCATGTGTTGCCTCCTCGTCCAGTTCGCTCAGCTTTGTTGATATCCCCTCCCAACGCAAGCGTGCCTCTTCATTCTCAGCTGTTAGCATGCACACATGGACACCCAGCTCAGCCGTTTCTGTATTGGCTCTGTGGAGCGCCTCTCTGGCCTCAGTGTTCTCGAGACACAAAGATTCATAACGAAGCTTAAGCTTATGCAGCTCTTCTCTGCTAGCTGTCACCTCCGCAGCAAGACTTGCACGAGCCTGAGCCTCCCCATCTCTCTCACGAATAAGAGCCTCTTCTCGCTCCCGGGACTGCAATATCTCATCTACATGCCGGCGATTGAGTTCCTCAACTTGACTTTTGAGTTGTTCCGCTAACACTTGGAGGTCCTCTCGAGAAGCCTCTGTCACCTCCTGGAGGGCCTGAACTTTCATCCTTTCCTCACTTCCAGACAGAAGCTGAGCCCTGAGCTCAACCACCTCTTCCCTCAGCCGATACATTTCCCTTAGGTTGAGCTCCAGTTGAGCCTCAGCAATTATTAGTCTGAAAGGTGCCTCTTTAGCTTCCACACCCTGATGGTCAACACAAAGTTTCTGCATTTTCTCATTACTCTCGGCAGCTCCTTTTTCATCATGAAGCTCCCCTTGGCCCTCCAGTTCCTCAATTCTAGTCTGAAGAAGTTCACACTTAACTGTCTGATCTCTGAGGTTGGTCTCAGTTTCATCAATTTTTGCAAGTAACTCTGCTTGACTTCTTTGGGAAGCTGTGAGGTTTTGGTGTAAATGTGAAGCTTTGGCAGTTAATAAGTCAAGTTCCTCTTGGGTTCCAGTTACCTGTTTTTTCAAAGAGGACTGAGCCTCAAGTAGCTCCTTGTTTTCATGCTCAAGTCTCTTCAACTGAGAACCAGATATTTCATTTTGTAAAAGAGCTTTTTGGAAAAGCTCCTCCAAATGCAAGGTTTCATCTAAAAGCATCTTCTCTCTGTCTTCAACACATAGATTTGCAGCCTCTATCCTTCCTTTTAAATGTTTCTCAGATGCCCTCAAAGAAGCCAGCTGATCCAGCAAGTTTGTCCTGCTCATTGACAGTTCTGCACAGCTCTCGTCTTTGTTTTTAATAGTTTGGATAAGCTTTGCATTTATCTCTGAAAGGTTGAAGCATTGGGTTTTATAGTGCTCAATATTCTGTGATTGATCACAGGAGCTAACTTCACGATCAGCAAGTTTCGAAATCAAACTCTCTTTCTCAACATTTAGCTTATCCAAATGCTCCTGTAGATGCTTTATTCTTTCTGAACTGAGAGAAATTTCGGTCTCTTGTTTTTGTAGGGTTTTCTTTAAATCCAAGAGCTGACTCTTTAGTGCTTCATTTTGTCTACAACTGACACTGCATCTTTGCTCAATCTCATCCTGCTCTTCCTGTAGTCTCTTCTTTAGTTCTTCTGCTTGCCGTTCTCTGCACTCAAGTGACGATTGCAGATCCTGAAGCTGGGCTCTCAAGTTTCCAGTCTCTTTCTCTTTCAGCGATAATGCTCCTTGAATTCTACCAACCGCACCTTGGAGCCCCTCCAACCGTTTAAGGGCATCCTCCCGCTCATCATCAGCCCCACATTTTACCTCAGCCAGCTTCTCCGTGCTGATCCTCAACTCTTCTTCCCTGAGTTTTAGTTCTTTAGACAGGTGCTCAGACTGCGTGGTCCTGTCCTCAGCTTCTCTCTTGGCCTCCAACCTCTGCTCTTCTGCAGATTTGAGTTTATCCAGAAGTTCCTGGATTTTCCTGGCAGAGTCTGTGTAGCTAACTGTTTGCTGACTCTTTTCTTTGAGAGCCTCATCAAACTTTGAGATGAGCTCCATATTTGTTTTCTCAGCTGCTTCTAGTTGGTCTTGAAGATCACCCGTGATTGCTTCCCTACATGATAGATTTTCTTTATCAACAGTAACAATGTCTCTGCAAGTTGTGATTTCTGAGACTTGCAGGTTGCAAAATCTCTTCTGAGCAAGTAATTGGCCTTGAAGGCTTTTGACTATTTCTTTCAGCTGAGTTGACTCTTTATCTAATTCCTCAACCTGTTTAAGAAGCTCTTGCTGTCTGAGCTCTGATTGGTCGACTTCGATTCGGAGATTCTCTGCAATGCTGCAAGGAGAGAGCTCTTCCAGTTCTCCCAGTACACTTTGGCTGAAGTCTGGAAAAAAGTATTGTGTCTAAAACAAAATAGCACAAGAGTGTTCTGAAATGATGGTTATATTTCAAAGACACATAAATAACTAAATACAAAAATAAATGGAAAAACAACTATGAGTGTTCTTTACAAAGTATTGCATAAATTTCTGTGTATACCTGTGTATGAGAATAGTTGTTAACCAAACTATTGATGCTGGAGAAGCGGCTGGGAGGCTTCCAAATTAAAGGTGATGAGCCATCACCTAATGTCCGGCTTTGGTAAAATGTAATAAAAACATACTGTTAATTTACAATATTAAGAACCACAGCAAGAAATAAAAGCAACAAAGATATCCAACAATCACAGCATGACAACAAGTTATTAAAACCATGACACAGGTATGTTTGTTAGAATGCATTAACACTGTGATCCTATTGTTATCATAAATATTGATAAAGAGAATATTTCATGATTAAAAAATGTGTGTAAATTACAGTCTTGAATAATATGTTCAACTACTTGGCATGCACAATTACACCTCAGTTCATCAGTAGAATTTAATTTGAAAATATTGGACTCAAAACTATTTGTTCCCTCCAAATATTACACACAATATTGAAAGCAGCATTTTTTCTACCAATACACAACGAAAGTGCGTTACAATAATATCTTGACTATTTTGCTATATATAGTCAGTCGTTCTGATAAATTAAATTTTACATTGAATTTTATCAGTAATCTGATTTCTCAACTAACACAATATCTATGTCAGTGTTGATTAAATGGTCCATGTTTTAACTTTCTGTATTTGACTTAAATATCTCTCCAGAGCTGTGTTACTTCAAATTAATGAAAATGATGCTTACACACGCAAACACACACAGACACATTTTGAAACATACTAAAGGTAAAAAAAGATGTGGAAGAGAAGCGTGATTAGATGATTGAATGTTACTTAAGTTTATGAGGAAACTAATAATACTACATTACAATTTGAAATGAGCAGCACAACACTCAAAGCAATTTAATTTGGGCCTCAGATCCATTGAAAAAATAATTTCCAAGCAGAGAACAAAGCAGAAGATATTTCATTAAGTACTTGTCACTGAATAAGCTTGTACTAAAAACTGCTACAAACCATACAATAAAGAAAAGTATATTTCATGAGGTCAACAAAGAAAATCTCTACATGTGAATTATAAGATTATAAGTGAGATAACTTTAAATTAAATACCTTGCAAATGTAGGCCAGTCTGCATCAAGATCATAACCTCTGGCTGACACGTCAAAGTGGATCTCGTTGAGCTCATAAAGGTGGTTAATTATGTCAGCAGTAAGGTTGGACTGAAGAAATGGACTTCGGGCATAATACCAGTCACTACATAGAAAAAACAGAAATAAAGAAAAAAACTTGATTTTGTGTTTGATGCAATAACATTGTCTCTCTCGCTTGTCAAGCAATATCCTTAAGTGTTACTGTTGTAAAACTTGGGCGGGTAAACAGAAAAGTCAAGATCAACTAGACAAAACACACGAATTGTAAGAAATGTAAGAAAGCATTAAAAAAAATTAAACATTGAACATTAAAAATAAATCAGGTTCTGTATCACTTATTAGCATGGAAGCTATGCAAAATACTAGTACACACAGAAAAATTTGCAAACTGTATGTATAAAGCTGGACATAATGATGGCTGGGTGTTTCAACCTGTCTTGGATTGACTTTTTGCAGCAGTGAGTGTCTTGTCAAATCGATATGATCATCACACATAGGCAGGCAAGTACTAAAATAGACAACAGAGTGGAATTGACTGATCAACTGATGAACACTGCTCTGGGAATACTTGGTCAGTCTTGGTCACAAACACTTAACCTTACGCAGGCTACAGAGAGCCATAGGAAACCAATGTGGTTCAATGTTTTTTGGCAAGCCCCTGATCCATTTCACTACAAAATGGAAAAGTACAGCACAGAAAAACCAGATTTAATAAACGTTGATTTTTGGTTTCAGAAAAGATTTAGGAAATGAGCACAGGATATAACTCTTTATAGACAGCTCCATACCTGCGGTGTTTGATACGAAACCGAAATAATGCATAAATGAGGAAGAGGACGTGTTTACAATTGAGACAAAGGAGCCCTGTTGTCATGAAACATAGACTAATGGCTTAAAACATGACAGTTGAGGTTGTGTGTTCAGTCTCATATGGGATGAGATATGTTTGTGTGAGTGAATGTGTGTGTGTGTGTGTGTGTGTGTGCGTGTGTGTCTGCGTGTGTGTCTGCGTGCGTGTGTGTGTGTATCATCTGACCTTGTAATCTCCTGATTTATAAGACACTGCTGCAGAGTGTCTGCAAGACGTTGATGAACAAGAGAGTAGCGAATGAAGGCCCTTCCTTTCCCCAATGATGTTTTTAACTGGACAAATGCAAAATATAGACTGCAGTTAATATTACATGACACACACATTTGCCCACCTCAATATGAGCTGACCTGTGCCTATTATTTGTTATGCTAAAACTGATAAGGAGTATTTTTTTGAAAAACAGCAACAGCAGAAACTGATATTTTGAAGACTTCAGTAAACAAAAAGCAGTTTAAACAAAATAAAATGAAACTAAAGTTTTCTCGATTTCAAATGCCTCCTCTGACCAACAGTCCAATAACCAAATTAATGAACCTATGACCTATGGTAAAATAAGTTATTACTATGTAAATTTGAATTGATTTAAACATGGCAAAGTATAAAAGGTCATAAATGCATGGTATTTCTTTATCAGCTCAAATTGTGACACATCAACAGATGGAGGGTTTTATTTTGGCTTGAACTCTTACAAATCTACCATAAGGACACCAGCTGGGGGGTCCCCTTACTAAGTCATCTTGACCCACAACTGTAAAACAAAAAGAGTAAAATATAATTGAAAGCAACATATTACATAAGTTCAGTCTTTCAACATGCAATTAGCGGTCATCTGTTGAGAACAGAAATACAAGGAGAACTGATGTGAAACATGCAAACCCAGTAACCAGTACCCAATAATTTACAAACATTAACTGGGCTAAAATAAGACAATCAAATGTTTCTTCTGAAAATGTAACACAGATTTATGCTGAGAACCTTAGTTTTATTTGAAAAAAAAGTCACAAGATAAAAAATCTTATAGAGAGTTATAAAGTTATAGAGATTTTTTTAATTTCCTGCTCTAAATATAAGATAATACTTTATTGATCACCTTAGGGGAAATTCGTGTGTCGCAGAAGCGCAACAATAACAATATCAAAAAATATCAAAAAGCCAACATATAAATAAGCATACACATACACATACCCATACCTACATTTATATATATATATACATACACATATATAGATAAACATACATATCATTCAGTTTTGGACTTCAAATGGAAAATATTAAAATGAATTATCAATGTTTTTGCATAATAGATTTTAGGATAAGATTTTTCATCTAATTAAACAATAAATGAATATATTTTGAAAGGTAATAGACTAAAATGCCGTGACACAACTAACTGGATTATGGACCACTGATTTATTGCCTTGTGTTCAGCATTTTGTTGCTTTTGGACACAAAACCCTATTTCAATAAGGGGATGGAACAAAGTGATAGAGAAGAGTAGGTTGCTGTGGTAACACACACACGGACACACGCACACACTCTCACACACACACACACACACACACACACACACACACACACACACACACACACACACACACACACACACACACACACACACACACACACACACACACACATACACAAAGTCACAAAACAAAATTTTTT
>CAAKHD010013453.1:30750-44979 GCA_901007705.1 Fistularia tabacaria
ATATCTTGTGTACAGCATTTTGTTGCTCGTGAACACAAAACCATATTTGAATAAGGGGATGGAACAAAGTGATAGAGAATCGTAGGGTGCTGTGGGAATACACACACACACACACGCACACGCCCTCCCACACCCACACACACACACACACACACACACACACACACACACACACACACACAAACACACACACACATAAACACAGGTACATTGAAACAAAATTTTTGCTGTGGATGTCTTCGATCAACTTCTTTTGACAATCTGCCAAGTCACCACCTGTTCACCATTATCAAAATAGATGTACCGTTTTAAATAAAAGTCCTAATATACTTTATTACTATGGATATCTACTTAACTGAGTCAACTACAGTCGTTTATCTAAGAAACCCACCTGTCTGAAGTCCCAGGATATCAAGTCAAGAAGAAATAGTAGATGCAGGTGTAAGATGGCAAGTGAATTTACAGCATAAAGTCCTATCTTACTGACGAGAGGATTAGTCCCATGTTACACAGTCAGTGTATTTGTGTCTGTGCTTGTTTTGCATGTTAGGACTGTTCACAGACAGAGGGTGTTCTGTGTGTGTGTCCTGCGCGTATGTGTATATGTGTGTGTGGCAGAGGGGAATTACCTCAGGAATGGACTTAACAAAACGGATGCCATCATTAGCTCCTTTAATCTTAATCAGGCAGTTGCAGAAGTAATCCCAGTAGTCTCTCCTATAACCAAGAAAGGTTGTCTTCTCTTTCTGGTCAAACTAGGAAACACATTTCATCTTACTGTATAAAGCAAACCCAAAACAACATGGAAACCCTATACCTCATTCTTACAGAACTGCTTTCCTTTTATGTTCCAATTTTGTAACATTTCCACTCCGATGAAGGGAAAAAAAGAAATCCTTACAATAAAAAAACCCTATCTGGCTGCAATTCTTTCAGCCTTCTATCATAAAAGATTAAACCTTTTTTTGACATGAACATGTGTGACTGAGTTCATAGCAAACATCAAAAAATCCAAGTATCAGCTACTAGTAACTTACAACTGATGCATTATTGCATCCAGAATTAGAATAACAAACTTCAACCAATTTCACATTAAAACTGCAAACATGGAAAGAATACTTTCTTTGATAACTTTCAATGTCTTTCACTTCAGAGATTGTCCTTTCTCTGGGGTTAGTGATCAAAACTTTTGTTTTCACCACCTATCGTAGCAAACTTTCACTTACATTTAGGTAATATTGCCGAAGCTAATTTTACATATGGATTGATTTTGGTACCACACCTGTAGCAAGTATTCTAGTTTGTAGAAAAACTTGTGCAGGTTCACACTTTCATCTGTTATAGGTTCGCCGCAATTCCGATGTTCTTTAGCCAACTCTGTCACTGCATCTAGAAATTACAGCAAAGGTATATTCAACATGGTCATTTTTATACATGGGAAAATACTTCATTGATATTTGTAAATGTGCAGCGAAAATATTTTGCATACACATAGTTCTGAATTTAATGCAGTTCCAGCACGTTTCAAAAATGCTATACAGAAATATGTGCGAGATACAGGCGGTGTAGTTTGCCACATATGCAAGCTGCTTAATTACCATGCAGATCTCTGATTATCCTTTGCAGTTGATTATCTCCAATTGATGATGAAGAGGCCATGTTGGGAGAAAGGCTCAAGAAAAGCGTTCCTCTGTAAAATTATAGTCAAGACATTGTCATCGATTTGGCTGCCAATTTTTTGTTTTTGAAACACAAAAATCAAACATAAAAACAACTCCTAATAAGCACAAAGGATGTGCATCATGAATAACAACAACTATAACGCACAACAGATAACAATTAGATACAAAAACAAAGGAAAAAACTAAAAACATTACTCTATTTTTCCCAATTGATTACATATTTCTCGCAAAATTATGAAATATCTAATGGAGTAGGAGATCAGGACACATTGATCAAATTTGTAAAATGCTGTTACCATAAAAAATAGGTGTTATTTCTGACATAATCATACCAACAGAACGACCCCAATCATAAAACTGATGACGGACTGGGAGCATTTCATTGAGGAGTTGATGTAAGTTAATACGTCACAGTGGAGAAAACTTTAGGTCAATTTCCACGTCCAGGGGGCTTTGACACAACACCACACGGTTGGCGCCTGAATGTTTCGAGCGACCATGTCCGTATCAGATCGCAGCTAGGCTCGGTGCTCTTTATAGCTTACATGACATGACGAAAAGTTAAGTCTTTCGCTTAAGAATAACCTTTAAAAAGCGACGCAACGTAGCGTACACAAGGATTTGTCAGCTAAAATGCAACGCTAATTATAGAACATGCACCTGCATACTGCCCTTCGCTTCTTATTTTACTGATGTTAAATGTCACTAACCATGACAAACCGGTTGTTAAATATAGAGAAACAAAATCGTGTAAAATAAAATCATAAAAATGACGGACGTACTTGTGATAAAATTGTCCACAGTATCCACTTTGTCAACAATTCAGCAGAGACGTGATACTATTGTGGGAGGGCATAGTGGATGATTGACAAGCACACGCATCAATAAGAACGCCCTAGTTTGGTTGAGATATAGAGGATAATTATACAGCAAACTGATAACCGCCTCCTCAGTTCTTTGTCAGATGTAAGAGGATATTAAGCGATTTTTATTTATTTCTAAACTAATTCTTCGTAAATTACAAATATTTTTGAGATGAAAAACTAAAAACATTGTACTACTTCATTGCTTTACTAAACGTAAGGTATGAAACAAAACTACTATCGTCATAGAATGCAATTTTGGTACATTTTATATAGGCATAATCCATATTCTTTAATAATCTATTTTGATGTAGGACAACATGGTACACAAACCACCAAAAAGACAAAAACTAAACACAAAATTTGTATCTAAATTATTCATGTAAGGTAGATATTGTGGTTGCGGGAGGATTCACCCAGCATCCTTTGCGGTGGCACTCGGGATGATGAGGCACCAGAACTGTAACTGCCTGCTTGGTTAAATAATATTTATCTGAAAATCTGAGAAACCGGGATTGATTACAAAATCAAATCATTAAACAGAAGAAATAGTGTAAGCTTACTTGTCAAACGTACAATCCTCCTGTTGTGTAGCAGACGACCAAATAATAGTGTATAATAACAGATAGAGATTCCCTTAAGTCATAGATATATGTATTTTAAACGAAGATAACTCCTATCAAGCAGTTGAAGCAAAAAAGTAGTGATTCAAACTCAATATATTTTCTGTCAGATAAAGTTTTCGAGATACTACTAGAAAACAACATTTGAAAGTTTGTTGTTCAAATGCTCATCAAAGATGGGACAGTCGAAATGGGGCCTGTAGATTGAAACCACGTCACTCAGGACATGGTGTGGAGTTTTTGTTCACTTTTTTGGTTTATACTTGAGATGTATTTCCAGTTTTGCTTGGTCTTATGGAGATTTTGGAGGAAACTGTCAAGTGTCAGGAAATTCTTTTGCACAGGAACATAGTTTTTGTTCACTTTTTTGGTTGATACTTAAGACGTATTTCCAGTTTTGCTTTGTTTTATGGAGGTTTTGGAGGAAACTGTCAAGTGTCAGGAAATTCTTTTGCACAGGTAGAGCGAGAAAATGTATTTGTCCTATTTACAATTTTACAAAAGCTTCTTTTTTTGTTTTTGAGTGTGTCGGGGGTTTGTTATTTGGACTATTTGTTACTTTTTTAAATGTGCTTGCATGATGGCGTAATTTTTTAATTGTGTTATTTACACTTTAAGTAATCCATCTATTCCAAACCTTATCTGTTTTTAGATCAGAGGCAAAATGTTTACCCAAGTTTTACTGAATAAATAATACATAGGTATTTTCTAATATGACCTGCAATGGCAACAAGAAACATTTTGTTTAATTTTTCTTCCTTAAAAAAATCTGTTCACATGCTCATGGTTTACTCATAAACAAAGCAGAATTGATGAATGCAACTGAGAATCCTTTACATTAGCCTACAGTGGAAAGTTCATTTATGTTTGTGTTGTTTCCACAGATCCAAAACATTTGCTTCAGTTTCAAAAGGTAATCCATGTTTTATTTGTGCTTGTGCACAGTCAATACTTCAATACAAGTCTGCTAATAGTTTAGTGCATCATCTCCACTGACAGCACTTCCACCAGTTTATCACAACATATGGATGCTGAACTCTCATGAGTTTTGAGTTTCAATTATTCGGTAATTGATTTAGAATGTAATAGAGAAATAGTAATTACTGAAAAAATATTAACATGAACCCCAGAAGCTGAAACTTTTTGATTTATCTATTTTTTTCAGATTTGAGGTTTTAAGGTAAAACCTTTGTGCTATCAGTAGAGTGGTAGAAAGCACCACCAGCAGCCTGCAGGAAATATCTTTATTCCACTTTTCTCTTTTTGGTGGTATAGAAGGGAATTCGGAGATTGCTCGTTTTTTAACGATAAGACTAGAAATACAAAATTGCACAGGACACTTGTTTTTTTATTTGTTTTTATTTATTTAAACTTTATTAAAACTTTATTTAATGTCAGTCGAGAACAGTTTCTCATTTACAATGACGGCCAGACCAAGAGGCAGCACAATGGCAGCTAAAAACAAGGGAGGTACTTCGTAAAAGAAAAACAGTAAGAGAGATACATATACATACAATTTGAATACATACTGTTTACCTGTATTTTGTCAGACGCATGTACACATTTTTTGAAAAGAGGAACTACTTGCAAATGGATAGCCATCCAGATGTTTCCAAATATTCCATGATAACAAATTTGCAGCTTTTTTTGTTTTTTTGTTTTTTGCTTTGTTTTGTTTTATATTGTTACATAGCCTGATGTCTTCATCCATTAAGAGCTGGACAACTCTCAGGAGGCCAGTCAAATCAGAGAAACATACTGGACATTTACAGTTCCTCATTGGATTACTTTCCACTGCACTAAATTACCTTTAGCTTTTATTTTTGAGGGAGTCTTTCCATCTAAATCAACAATACAACGATCAAGTTTTGAGACATTTTTACTCCGTCTTTTAGTTGATTTATCACTGTGAATTTTTCTAGTGATAAAAACCAATGGACATTTATTTGGAATTGTATGCATTTTACAGTGATGAAATTGTGAACTACATCAATAAAAAAAAAAAACATTTTTTTCTATCTTTTTAATCCTTACTGCCATGCCTTTAAGACACGATTAGATTATTTTTGTTGCTTTGAGATTTTTTGTTCAGTCTGTTTTTTTCATTAGTTAATTAGTAATAGTTGGCCCAGTAGTCGATTAAGATAAGATACCATAATGTTAAGATGCATCATCTTTTTCGTTTAGAATAAGGACACTGAAATGCATTTTCTGTAGATTGCAATGAACACAATTTTTCAAGACAGGGATGATTTTTCAGCAGTTATCTCAGAATATATACAATCCTTCATCAAAAGCCTAATAAATATGACCTATTTGTTTAACTTAATTGTTCCCTCTTTTTAGGGTAAATGGCTTTAGCTGAAGATTCTCGCATCCCTCCAGACACAAACTATTTTGATGATATGTATTTTTCAAATTATGATTATGATAATTCAACCAATGATGAAGTTTGTAACAAAACAAGCATCATTCAGTTTGGTGCAGTATTAAACCCCATTTTCTTCTCCATTGTGGTGATCTTCAGCCTTCTTGGAAACATCCTGGTCATTATCATTTTGGCCAAATATGAGAATCTAAAATCAATCACCAATGTTTTCATTCTGAACCTGACAATGTCAGACCTCCTCTTCACTGTTGGTTTACCCTTCATGGCCTACTACCACATGTACGGATGGAATCTAGGGGAGCCTGCATGCAAAATTGTCAACTTTATCTTCAGTGTTGGGTTTTACTGCAGTGGCATCTTTATCATGCTGATGACCATTCACCGCTATATTGCTGTCATCAATCCTCTGTCTTGGATTTTGTCTGCTGCAGGTATTTACAGTGGCTTAGTTTCTGTTTTTGTTTGGACAATGAGTGTGTTGGTTTCCATTCCAGCATACATTTCCACAAAAGTCCTGCAACAGAATTACTGTGAATATATGGAATCTAACTGGAGTTTGCTGGGAATTTACCAGCAAAATATTCTGTTTTTACTAACTTCAGTGGTATTCACATTTTGCTATTCAAAGATCATGTGCAGATTATTGCGTTCTCCTGCCCAAAGAAGAAACAACAAAACCTTAAAGCTAATTTGTACTCTGATGGTGGTTTTCTTTTTTGGCTGGTCACCTTACAGTATTGTGATATTTCTAAAATCTCTGTATTTCTGGACCAAAACTCCAGTGGACTCAGAGATCGGAGTTAGAATTTGTCAAAGTTATAAACAACTTGAATATGCCTTTCATGTAAGCAGACTTATTGCGTTTTCACATTGCTGCTTTAACCCTGTGTTTTATGTGTTTGTTGGGGTCAGATACAAAAACCACTTAAAGAAAATGCTGAAAAGCTGGAATCACAGCAACAGGAGCATCCACAATAGACAAAACCGACTCACCATCACATCAGTCTCAAGTGGGGAAGACTTTACTTTTTAGTTCTCAGCCTCAAACGCTGATGTCTGTCACAAAATGATTATGTATGATTAAATATACTCATTTAATAATGCTAATTTAAGCACAAATGTGAGCACAATTCAGAAAACAAATGACAAATGGAAACTTCTACAGGTATTAGAGAAGCCAGACTTCAAACAACATCCAAGAAAAGAGATCGCATTAATCCTCTGTTAAATGTCTCCAAACTGACTATTTGTTTATTACCGGGCTCAAAGACTTTAACCTAACCTGAAGGCGTTTCATGGCCTAACTCCAGACTAATCCTGCAGACTAGTCTGAGTTACTTTATTTAAAGACACAGATTTTTAAGATTCTTAAATAACTGTTGTTGATTTTTTTTGTTGTGCTTTGGTTCTTTTTCATTTTTTGTGTTTTATTTTTCTTTTATATTTTTTATTGTCAGCAATACTGCAATCTCCGGTTTTGACAAGTGCTGAATTAATATTGTAAAACTTTTAGAAACTCATTTTTTAAATATACATTACTATGATATGTGCATAGTAGGTATCCTATGCATACATTTTGAAATATGTACATATATTCATGGGCATTTTTATTTCATAGTTAAGTATGGTTATCTGCTTTGTAACTAGAGAGTGACTGCGTTCTTCAAAGGTGTACATATGTTCATACATGTAATTTATAACATAATTGGATGCACTGATACTGAAAATTTACAGAAAAAAGATATGGGTAGTTGTCTTTCTGTCTGTTTGTACTCTTTCCATGGGGGGAGCAATTTATTGATTTCCTTTTATTTATCTATTCCACAATTTTGATTTGTTGGGTTTTGGTTTTTGTCAGAACAACAGTTCGCAATATATCAGTCTAAGAACTGTTGGCAGTTCTATATTCATCAATCCATCCATCCATCCATCGTCTGGCCACTCATCCTGCATTCAGGGTCACGGGGGTGTTGAAGCATATCGGGCAAGAAGCTGCGTACATCCTGGACTGGTCGCCTGTCAATGGCAGGACCACATATGCAGACAAACAACCATTCACTCACTTACTCATTTCCAAATCGAAAAGCTTCCACTTTCACTTCTGCATAGATGTTCCAACATTTTCTTCTATTCCTTTCGGCTTTTCTCTTCAGGGGTCGCCACAGTGAATGAACCTCCTCCATCCAACCCTATTTTCTTCAGCCTCTTCTTTACCTTTACCATCTTACTTTATGACCTCTTTCACTATGTCCATAAATCTTATCATTACCTTATCATCACATTATTATCATTACCATTAGCTTGTCTTCTCTTTGGCCTTCCTCTAGACATCCTGCCTGGCAGTTCTCAGCATCCTCCTACCAATATATTCACTATCCCTCCTCTGTGCATGACCGAACCATCTCAATCTGGCTTCTCTGACCTTATCTCCAAGACATCCAACATCTGATACATGTGTGTATATATCTTTCCTGTTTTTTTTTTTGTTTTTTTCTCTAATGTTGCTGCTGCAACACCCGAATTTCCCCCATGGGGATCAATAAACTATTAACTTATCTTATCTGCTATCCCTCTGATTGACTCATTCCTGATCCTATCCATCATCATCATTCCCAAAGAGAACCTCAACATATTCATCTCTACTCCCTCTAGCTCTGCTTCCAGGCTGTTCCTCAATACCACTGTGTCCAAACCATACAATTGTCTGGTACACCTTTCCTTTCCTTCTGGCTGATATTCTTCTATCACATTACACCCCTGACACTTTTCTCCTCCCGTTCCAACCTGCTTGAAACAGATTCTTCCCCTCTTTTCCACACTCTCCATTGCTTGGGACTGTTGACCATAAGTACGAAAAGTCCTCCACTTCCTTTATTTCTAGCCTCACCGTTCCACTTGGATCCCTCTCATTCACAAATATAGTGCTCAAAAAACTAAAGGAAACATTTGGAGTTACATTGTGTTGTTTAAGTGTTCCATTTATTTTTATGAGCACTGTATATATTCTGTCTTGTTGGTACTAACCTTCATTCCTCTCCTTTCCAGAGCATACCTCCACCTCTCTAGATTTTCCTCCACCTGTTCCCTGCTCTCACTACAGATCAAAATGACATCTTCACACATCATTGTCGATGGAGATTCCTGTCTAATCTAATCTGTCAGCCTGCCCATCACCACTGCAAACAAGGAGGGGCTCACAGCTGATCCTTGATGCAGTCCCGCCTCCACCTTGAAGATTCAAGATTCAAAGCGTTTATTGTCATAATTTCAGTGTGGAAATGTGTTCCCCCGTACAATGAAATTCTTACTTTGCTGTCCGCAGTGCATTTGGCTTGCATGCAACTGCGGAGCAAGCAAACACGTCTGCCACGGAGGGCGCCATTGAACTTCTGTCACACCTACAGCACACTTCACTACTGTCTAACAGCTGGCACATATGTCCTGTACCAAACGAACATACTTCTCTGCCACTCCAGACTTCCTCATACAGGACCATAGTTCCTCTCTCGGCACCCAGTCATATGCTTGTTCCAGAATCATAAAGGCACAATATAGCTTCCTCTCACCTTCTCTGTACTTCTCTACCAGCAGTCTCAAAGCAAATACTGCATCTGTTATACTCTTTCTAGGCATGAAACCATACTGCTGCTAACAAAAGCTGACTTCTGCTCTCAGTCTGCATTCCACTGCTCTTTCCCATTACTTTATTTTGTGACTCATCAACTTTAGCTTCCTATAGTTACCGCAATTCTGCACATCTCCTTTAGTCTAAAAAATGGGCACCATCACACGTTTTCTCTATTCCTTGGGTCTTTCATTTTTCTCATTCATCAGCTCTTCAAAGTAAACTTTCCATCTTCCCATCATTCCTCTGGCATCTGTCAATAGATTTCCCTCTATATCCTTAATCACCTGAACTTGCTGTAGATCCTTTCCATCTTTATGTCCCTGTTTTGCCAACCTGTATAAATCATTATTTCTCTCCTTACCATCGAACCGAGCATACATGTCATCATACTTTGTTTGGCCTTTGCTACCTCTACCTTTACTTTGCTGTAGGTTTCAGAAAAGTGTATTGCGGTTGAAGATTGTTATAAAAGCAAGGAGAGCTTTTTCAATTCCAGAGAAATCAACTTTTACAATGAAATACAATTAACTCAAACTGATATGAATAAAACTTGTACCAGCCAATGGTTGTCACCGTACTCTTTTTTTTAATGTAGAGTGCTGGTGGGGCAGTGCCAAGAGTGGTGGGGTCAACAGGCTCAACAAGCTGGTGAGGAAAGCCTGCTTGGTGCTGAGATTGAACTTGGACTGTTTGGGAACAGTGGCTGAGGGGGGTACTAAGGACATACTTCAATCCAGGGCAATCCTTTCCACCTTCTGCATCCAACCCTGGTGCAGAACTGAACAATTCAGACGTTCCTTTGTGCCCACCCCCATCAGACTGTACAACAGCAGTTTGAACAGCACACAGCTCTGACCTGACACAGTTGCATCTCTTCTTATTGGCTGCTATCTGCAAATTGTTGCATTTAGTTGCGGTTCTTGTGCAGCAGTTATTTTTCTATTTTATCTTTTTTATTTATGATTGTCTCTGTCCTTATTAATATCTTTTTGTTGCCTGTCCTCTTGCCCTGTGCTGCTGTGGTATTTTAATTCCCCCAGTGGGGATCAATGATGGATAATCTTATCTTATCTTATCTTATCTTATCTTATCTTATCTTATCTCATCTTATCTTATCTTATCTTATCTTATCTTATCTTATCTTATCTTATCTTATCTTATCTTATCTTATCTTATCTTATCTTATCTTATCTTATCTTATAACTAGAACACTGCAGATCTTGCTTTTCATTTATAACGGTGCATTAAACATAATTAGCAGAATATCAGATGCTATCCTTCATCTGCGTCAGCATGTTCCACATCTCTGTTTTGATCTTTGTGCAACCATTGAAACTGCAAATAAAGTCAGTCATTTAATTCTTCCTTTACATGCATATCAAAATCTCTCACACCAACTCCATCTAACCCTATTCTCTGTATCCTCCTCTCTCACACCAACTACCTTCATATCTTCTCTCACTATGTCAATAATCTTCTCTTCGGTCTTCCTCTAGACCTCCTGCCTGGCATCTCCAATTCCAACATCCTTCTACCAATATAGTCCCTATCTCTCCTCTGTACATGGCCAAACCATCTCAGTCTGGCTTCTCTGACCTTCTCTCCAAAACATCTAACATGAGCTGTCCCCCTGATGGTCTCATTTCTGATCCTATCCATCCCCGTCATTCCTATAGAGAACTTCAACATCTTCGTTTCTGCTACCTCCAGCTCTGCCTCCTGTCTTTTGTTCAGTGCCACTGTCTCCAAACCATACAGCATCGCTGGTTTCACCACTGTTTTCTAAACCTATCCTTTCATTCCAGATGAAATTCTTCTATCACAAAGAACCCCTGAAACTTTTCTCCACCCATTCTAACCTGCTTGTACCTGTTTCTTAATGTCTTTTCCACACTCTCCGTTGCTCTGGACCGTTGACCCTAAGTACCTGAAATCCTCCAACTTCCTGATCTCCACTCCCTGTAGCCTCACCGTTCCACCCAGGTTCCTCTCATTTACACACATATTTTTTGTCTTGCTGTGACTAACCTTCATTCCTCTCCTTTCTTGAGCAAACCTCCACCTCTCAAGATGTTCCTCAACCTGTTGCCTGCTCTCACTGCAAATCACAATACCATCTGCAAACATCATGGTCCATAGAGATTCCTGTCTAACCGTATATGTCAGCCTGTCCACCACTGCAAACAGGAAGGGGCTCAGAGCTGATCCCTGATGAAGTCCCACCTCCACCTTGAACTTCTCTGTTTCACCAACAGCACACTTCACCACTGTCTCAAACCAGCATACATGTCCTTGACCAGTCTAACATATTTCTCTGTTACTCCAGACTTCCTCATACAATACCAGAGTTCTTCTCTCAGCACCCTGTTGTATGCTTTTTCTAGGTCTACAAAAGCACAATGCATTTCCCTCTGACCTTCTCTGTACTTCTCTATTCGCATTCTCAAAGCAAATACTGCATCTGTAGTACTCTTTCAAGGCATGAAGCCATACTGCTGCTCACAAATACTGACTTCTGCTCTCAGTCTAGTTTCCACTACTCTCTCCCATAACTTCATTGTATGGCTCATCAACTTTATCCCTCTATACTTACTGCAATTCTGCACATCCCCCTTATTCTTAAAAATGGGCACCATCACACTTCTTCTCCACTCTTCAGGCATCTTTTCTTTCTCTAAGATCCTGTTGAATACTCTAGGGCAGAAACTCTACCGCTGCCTCTCCTAGACATTTCCATTCTCCACAGGTATATCATCTGGGCCAACTGCCTTTCCATTCTTCATCCTCTCCAATGCCCTCCTCACCTCACTTCACTTTTACTAATATCTGCTACTCTGCGGTCTACAATAGTCACCTCTTCTTCCCTTCCCTCTCTTTCATTTTCCTCATTCATCAACTCTTCAAAGTACTCTTTCCATCTTCCCATCAATGTTCTAGCATCTGTCAATACATTTCCCTCTCTACCTTTAATCACCCGGACCTGCTGTACATCCTTTCCATCTCTATACCCCTGTTTTGCCAACCTGTATAAATCATTCTCTCCCTCCTTACTGTTCAACCGAGCATACAAGTCATTATATGCCCTTTGTTTTACCTTTGCTACCTCTATCTTTACTTCACGCTGCATCTTCTTGTACTCCTGTCTGTTCTCTTCAGTCCCCTCAGTGTCCCACTTGCAATATTTCTAAAATGGAGGAAGGTGACTATTGTGACATTGTTAGGAATAGAGGTCCAGAAAGTGTCCTGTCATAGAATGCAAGAAGATCTGTTGCTGCACTGAATAACACCGTCATTCAAGGGCAATGTAAAATTATCACACAGATGGCACAGCCTCGCAGGTCAAATAATCATTTCTGTCTTGGCTGATATCAGAAAAAGGATATTTGAAATTCGATTAGATCAGGAATGAGTCTATCAGAGGGACAGCAAATTTCTGATGTTTTGGAGTTAAGGTCAGAGAGGCCAGGCTGAGATGGTTTGGTCATATACAGGATGGTGAAAATATTGGTAGACGGATGCTGGAATTCGAGGTGCCAGGCAGGAGGTCTAGAGGAAGACCAAATAGAAGATTTATGGATGTATTGAAAGATGACATGAAGTTAGTTGATATGATTTAAGAAGATACAGAGAATAGGTTTAGATAGAGGAGGTTGATTTGCTGTGGCGACCCCTTAAGGCAGGTGTGCTCACACTTTTTCAGCATGCGAGCTACTTATTAAGTGACCAAGTCAAAATGATCTACAGGGGGGATCAAAAAAGCAAGGGCTTAAAATTGGAGGTAACTCGCCGACTAGCTTGTTAGTTTTGCTGCACTTAGCTTCGTTGTTTGCGCATGTGCGGTGACCTAAATGTCGGAAAAATTCAGTTGTCATCTGACTGGCTGCCCTGTATATCTATCAAGTGATGGGCTGGATGATAGGCTGGTGTCTATTTTTTTAATGTCATGCGATCTACCAATGCTACCTTTGCGATCGACTGGTAGATCGTGATCAACGTATTGAGCACCCCTGCCTTAAGGGAAAAGCTGAAAGAAAAAGAAGAATTGTTCATAATAACCATAATTATAGGCTACTATTTGACATGTTCTCGGGCCTGACAAAGCCAAACAGCTGGTCAGCAGCAGATAGGTGATCTACCTGCACATGACTTTTGACTGTACTCTTCTGATACAATTGAGGTCATTAGAGCCAAGATCACTCAATATCCCAGTGGTAAGATGGAGCACTCTGTTGCAAGGCCCATGTATGAAGGGCATGGCTTTCACAACTTTGAAATTATCTCCCTGGCAGCTCTTACCAAGGTTGTTAGGGTAGCCAGAGGTACAACTTATTCACTGGATCATCTGCTGTCCTGGATTTTTAAAGAACTATGGTTGATGTTGGGGCCTTATGTCTTGAATATTATACACCAGTTTTTTCAGTAGGATTCCCAACCGTTTTCAATTGTGCAGGGGTCAAACCCTAATCAAAGAAGCTTTGCACGGCGGCAAAAAATTGACAAACTACAGACCTGTCCTAAACCTTGCCTTTCTGTCAAAGGTTTTTGAGAAAGTACTTCTAAATCAGCTGCTGATAACCTGAAGTTATTGAAATAACCACAGGGGTATCTGCTGGTCCAATGAGTTCCACACATGGACCATAATAAGGGAATTATTCAGATATAAAAAATTTCAGTCTATTTTTTCTTGAAAAATGAATTACAACATTTTATTATTCATCAAGAAAAATAAAATTTGCTATATTTATCACAACCATCTTTAGCTGCATATAAGCGATGCCTTTGTGAACATACAACGCTGTAATGTCAAATAATGTTCCATTTATAGGGCTGAGACAAAACAGAACCTTTTGGATGTGGCAATGGGGTCGAAGGTCATCTCCCAACATCTGTTCACCCACCAAACACAAACACAAACACAAACACAAACACACACACCAAACACCCTCCCCACACACACAAACACACATAGAAACACGCATACAAAACACACATTGTTCGGATTAAATAAGGGTGAACTTGTGATTGTGAAATATGAATAGAGAAA
>CAAKHD010013453.1:44999-61044 GCA_901007705.1 Fistularia tabacaria
CAAAAATGAAGCGTTTTAGAGCTGATTCCTGATAAAGTCCCACCTCCACATTGAACTTCTCTGTTACACAAACACAAACACAAACACAAACACACACACCAAACACCCTCCCCACACACACAAACACACATAGAAACACGCATACAAAACACACATTGTTCGGATTAAATAAGGGTGAACTTGTGATTGTGAAATATGAATAGAGAAATTGAAATATTCAATTTGATTTCAGATATTATTATGCAAGTTAATTACATACATTGAGGTCCAAAATCTTTAGGCTACCTGGGCTTTTTGCCCTGTCTGACCAAGAGACGATTGAAACAACTCGTAGGATTCTACACTGATCCTTACGCATTCTGTACCCTGTGTTCTAGAGGCTGCGATCTGGACGCAGGCTGTGTTTTCCAGCCTGAAGGGGTGGAAATTGGAATTGAACTGAATATTTAGCATATTGGAACTGCTTTAAAGCAATTAATTTTTAACACATGCAGATAAATACAAGGTTTGAAAATGGGGGAAAAAACTCAAAGTAAAAAAGCAAGAAGAGAAAAAAAATGTTTCGGAAAGACACCAAAATATGAGGAAAAAGGTAGCGGGGGGCATAGCCGCTAACATTTAGCATCACACCTTCAATTTCTAGCTTCAGACACATCAGTCTATCTGACAATCTCTGCATTTCCAGAATATTCCTAACAAACTCGTCCTTCTTCCTGTCAGTACCATGATGGTACAGCCTTGATACTTTCCAACTGGTCTCTTGGACACACAGTATATCCACCTTCCTTCTCTGGTTTATGTCGAACCAACTCTCCCGCTTTTCCTGTAATTGTCCCAATATTCAAGGTGCCTACTCTTAGTCCAAGACTCTTTCAATTTCTCATTTCTCTCTGCTTTTGAACACACAATCCTCCTCTTCTTCTTTGACCCACTGTGGCCAAATTTCCGGACTCAAGAATTTTAATTGTCATTATGCAAGTACAATGAAGTTCAGTTGAGAGGTCCTGGCTCGGAGTATTTACACAGAAGAGGCATGAGGGGATTAAAAAAAAATACTATGTACATTGGAGTGGACAGTGGCATATTCAATAGACATAGTATGTACAATATTCATAATATATACAAATAGACATTGTATGATGAAAAGACAGGAGACAGAGCTAGAGGTAGCGGAGATGTAGATGTTGAGGTTCTCTTTCAGAGTGACAGGATCAGGAATGAGTCCATCAGAGGGACAGCACATGTTAGATGTTTTGGAGAGAAGGTCAGAGAAGCCAGCCTGAGATGGTTGGGTCATGTACAGAGGAGGGATAGGGACTATATTGGTAGAAGGATCGTGGAATTGGAGCTGCCAGGCAGGAGGTCTGGAGGAAGACCGAAGAGAAGATTTATGGACGTAGTGAGAGAGGATATGAAGGTTGCTGGTGTGAGAGAGGATAACACAGAGAACTGGGTTAGATGGAGAAGGTTAATTCACTGTGGCGACCCCTGAAGAGAAAAGCCGAAAGGAAAAGAGTTTGAGTTTAAAAATTCCCTTCAATTAAACATTGAGAGTTGACAGGAAAACATTCAGCGAGAACACGTAAAGATACTCAGTACAGCTCAGTGGCAGGGATCAACTTAGAATGAGGACATCAACTCATCATGGTTGTTTACAGACCACAAAATGCCTCCTATCGCCCAAGTAGAAAAAAATTCCCCCAAGTTGCTGGTCAAAGAAAAGAAATTAAATTCTACCCACTAATCTTAATTAGTGCTTTCAAGACCGTCATTGGACTCTCGTCCCCTCTATCGAGGGCCCTTCTTTTCCCGCTCAGCCAAATGGCCAATTTGGCACAGCCCAACAAAAAGCTCAGCATAACTAATACCTTCTCATTGTTCATCGAGCATTTTGGACCAAAAATAAATAATTTGAAGATAAAGGTAACCCTCAAACCAAGAAATAAACCCGTCAAGAAACTAAAAAAGTGGAATCAACCTGGGGCATTTGGCAAACAAATGCAGCAATGTTTCAGGGCATGAACAAAACAAACAGTCCCCCGTCACCCCAGACTCAAAATGTGCCATGTATGTGTTTGTGGTGATGGTGCCGTGCACAATCCTCCACTGGAGGTCACCTGCCCACTTGTCCAGCGGTGGACTCGCCAACTCCTCTTTGGAGAGGTGTTCGGTCCAAAGAAGCTATGCCACTTTGATTCCTTCACTTGTGATAGGGGGTGTAAGTTAAGAACCTTGACACAAGTTGCGTACATGTCTTTTTTATCTGTGGCTTGATGCGCCTTCAAGTTTGGTGTTTTGAAGGTCAGTAGCAGGCCATCCTCATCCTTCCACTCCCCAACCTGTGGCAGGACGGTCAGCGACGGGACCTTGTAGTCAATGTTCTCGTCCCATAGCTCATGGCTGGAGTGATCCAATACAAAGCGCTTCAGGTAGGGAGGGAGAGCGTCGCAGATTTCCTTGCTGATCCTGGTGATGAGCTTAACAGAGATGATGTGCCCAGAGTCCCCCAGTGCAATCTGGGAAGAGGGAGAACCAGAAGACATACGACTGCCGCTCCAGTGTCCAGTGTTTTCCAGACCAGTAAAAGTCTAGGGTGACCCTCTGAATCTCCTCTAACAATCCTCTTGGAGGCGCTGGTGCAACAAGCTTGTGCCAAAGCATCAAGGCAATCAAATTGTTGATGACCAGCACCCTTCCCCTACAGGACAGCTGAGGAAGTAGCCACCTCCACTTGGACAGCCGTGCCCTGACTTTTCCTCTCACCCCTTCCTAGTTATTTTCCTTAAAAGCCTCAGTCCTGAGGTACACCCCTCGCACCTTAAGGCCGTCCCTCTCCCAGCTGAGGCCAGCAGGTAGGGTGGCAATGTGTAGCCACTCCATTGGCCTAGCAGTGGAGCTTTGCTCTTTTTCCAGCTCATCTTTGTCGAGCTCACCATCTCATATAGAGGTACACGGTACAGGCAGGATATGAAGGTGTTGCCAAAACCAAAAGCCGTGAGTGCCGAAAATTAATATGAATGGTCCACCCTGTCAAAGGCCTTGTCCTGATCTAGTGCAATTATGCCAGATTTCAAATCGTTACTGTCACACACGACAAACACGTCCCTCATCAGAAATATGTTGTCCATTATATTCCTGTCCATGACACAATAGGTTTGTTCTGCGTGTACCATGTTACCCAGACAAAACATCAGTCTATTGGAAAGCAGCCTAGACAGGATTTTGTAATCCGCACACAGGAGGGACACAGGACTCCAGCTCTTCAGCACTGCCAGGTCGACTGCCTTTGGAAGCATGGTGAGGACTGCCCTCCGGCATAAGCTTGGCAGGGAGCCGGTCCGACTGCACTCCATCAGCACTGCATAAATGTCATGGCCAATACTGCTCCAAAAGTGTTTTAAAAAGTCCACGGGGAGCCCATCAAATCCTGGTGTTCGGCCTAAAGGCATCTGGTTTACAGCCATGGGGAGCCCTCCAATGGTCAGTTCCTGGTCCAGAGTAGTCCTCTCCTCCAGGCTGAGTTTGGGGAGGTTCTTCAGGAGATCCTCGCGGCTTCCACAGTCAAAGTACACTCTCCCAAATAGGTTTGCATAGAAGCTAAGTGCACGAACCGTCATAAGATAAGATTTTTTTTTTTTTCTTTTCCCTCTAATGTTGCTGCTGCAACACCCGAACACACAAATATAAATGCATACATGCCCACACACACGTATACATACATATGTAAACACACAGACCCATACCTACTTATAATATATATCCACATATTTTCACAATATACACAATATACACAATATACATATACACATACATACATACACATACTGAGATAGATAGCACACACAAACGAGAATAAATAGAGTAAGTGAACCAAATTGACCCGTAGTAGTTATGGGCACCACACGTGTGAGTGGGTGACGGAGTGATGGGGTGGCGGTTGCACAGATGCTCCACAGGCAGTCAGAGTTGTGTCCCGTCAACACTGCTGTTATACAGTCTGATGGCCGTGAGCTCAAAGGAGCGTCTGAAGCGTTCAGTTCTGCTGTTCAGTTCTGCACCGGGGTGAGATGAGCCGCTGGCTGAACGAGCTGCTCATATGCCACAGCTCGTCGTGCAGGGGGTGGGAAGGATTGTCCAGGATAGCTCCCAGTTTGTCCTTCACCCTCCGCACAGCCACCGTCTCAAGATGGTCATGGTTGAGTCCCAACACCGAGCAAGCTTTCCTCACAAGCTTGTTGAGCCTGTTGATCTTACCAGTCCTGGCACCGCCCCACCAGCACACTATAGCAAAGAAGAGTGCGCTGGCTACCATAGACTGGTAGAAGGTCTTGAGGAGCCCGCTGCAGACATCAAACGACCTCAGTCTCCTCAGGAAGAACATCCTGCTCTGAGCCTTCCTGCATAGGGCATCTGTGTTGTTTGTCCAATTCAGTTTATTATTAATATGGACCCCAAGGTCCTTATAGGAGTCCACAATCTCCACCTCTTCCCCCAGTATGGTGATTGGTATAGGTCTCCTCCTATTCCTCCTGAAGTCCACTACCACCTCCTATGTATTGGAGATGTTGAGTAGGAGGTGATTTTGGTTGTTCCACTAAACAAAACCATCCCTGCCAAGTCGGTAGTGACTCTGCCTCCAAGTAGCCTGAAACAACACATCAACTTCCGCTGCGCAGTAGACCTTTCCATGTTGAAAAAGAAGGAGCTGGGGGCATCCATATCCTTAAGATGGAGGAACTGGGTCCTGATTAATGTGGGATTAATGCTCCTGGAGGAGTTTGCCAAGTTCGAGTCTCCTCCTCTTCAGCAAGGCATCAGCGGTGGCGCCTGTCTCACTACCCAGCACTTCCTCGATATTCCAAATTTCAGCTTCAAGATTCTTAATAACCTCTTTTGCTTGACCGAAGAGTGAGACGTGTGCTGCTGACAGAACACCCAAATTCGAGCCTTGCCGACTTCCCACCATAAACTCAAAGACTGGAAGGGTTGCTTATATTTTCTACCTTCCTGCCAGAAAGCAGTAATCTTTTGGCAGAAATCTCTGTCATCTAAAAGCTTAATGTTAAAATGCCAATATGTTTTGACCCATTGGCCAGGAGTCACGACTGGCTCAAAGACAATTAATTAAAGAAGAAAGACATTGGAGTAGAATAGAATAGAAATAGGTGATAGCAGCAGGATGGTAATGTAATGTAATTAAACTGCAGCTTACTGCAAATCCCAGTGTATAGGAGGTGTTGGGTGTGTGATTGTCTTTACAGGATTGGAGGTCTGAGTGATCATCAGCAGGGGGGCATTGTGTTTGTGTGTGACTGAGCAGGGTGGGGTACATGTCTGAGTGCTTTGCCACAGGATGGTGTGTGGTTGCTTGTAAGGGGGGGAGGGGAGAGATTTTTTTATGGCTCTAGGGTAGAAGCTGTTTCTCAGCCGTGATGTGCTGGTGTGATATTCCTGTCACGCTTTCCTGATGGAAGAAGCACAAAAAACAATTGCACAGGTGGTAGGCTTCCATTGCAATGAGTCTGGCCTTTCTTTGCATCCAGTTGGCATAGATTGAGCCCAGATCTGGAGGGAGGTAGCCCACAATGCCCGATGCTGTTCTCACCACTCGGGCCAGGAAGGAGTTCCTGTCTCCTGTCATGCAGCTGCCATACCACACTATCGCACTGAGAGAGAGGATGCTCTCTATCGTGTAAAAGTTCATTAGCAATTGGGAAGAGAGCCCAGTTCACTTCAGCTTCCTGAGGAAGAAGAGTCGCTGCTGGACCGTCTTCTCCAGGAGTTAAGTGTCCACCACCCAAGAGGCTGTCAATCTCCTTGGTCTTGCCAGTGTTCAGGATGAGATTGTGGTTGAGCACCACTGCGCCAGTTGCTGGACCTCTTCTCTGTAGTGGGTCTCACCATTGTTCAATATGAGACCCACCACGGTGGTGTCAGTGGCAAACTTTATGATGGTGTTTGTGGGGCGAATGGCAGAACAGTCATGTGTGGAAGGGGTAAAGAGGACAGGGCTGAGCACACAGTCCTGTGGTGTGCCAGTGTTTAGGAGCAGTGGGGAAGATGTGGAGTCCCCGATTCTCACCATTAAGGGGCCGGTTGGTCAGAGTCTATTTGGCAACATAGTGACGCACGCAATCCCAGGTTGTTTATCTTCATGGCCAGCTTGTCCTCCTTACAACCTGAATTGTTCTTATTGGGGCTTTGGACCTGCAGATAAGAGGTTTGTAGGCAACATATATGGCCAATAATTTGTAGGTTTGTATAGCCTATAGTTCAACTTGGTTAAAGTCCCCATCTACGATCAAAGCGGCTTTTGGATTCCCGTTCATCTGGCTGCTGATCATGCAGTAAAGCTGCTCCATTTCTCGCTTAGCGACAGGTCACGGTGGTTAGCAGACCACTATGGTATTGACAGAGCTGAGTTTTCAAACCATTTTAAACAGTCTGCATTTCACTACAAGGTATTCCAAATCGTGGGAGCAGAATGTTCTGATAATGCTCGTGGCTGTACACCACAACTTGTGAATGTACAGTGCCAAACCTTTGCCACTGGTCTTGCCTGATGCTGCCGTCCTGTCAGCCCAGAACTGAGAGCACCCAACTAGCCCCACCACCGTGTCGGGGAATTTGTTGTCCAGCAAGGTCTTGGTGAAGATCGCCTCTAGGCTGTCAAACCTACGTGAGACGATCCTCAGTCGACTGTCATCCAATTTGTTGATAAGCGACCTGGCGTTCGTGAGGAGGAGACCAGACTGTGGTTTAGAATGTAGCATGTTGCATGCAGCCCACTCCACTTATCCTGCTTTTGTTTATGATATCTCCTTCGTCTCCTTGGCCACAGTGGGGAATGGTGGGAGCCTCGGTTGTGTGCTGTGGTTCTGGTAGGATAGAATCCAGTTTCGGTGTTGAATAGAGCCCTGAGTTTTCCACCAACCCCAGCAGTTCGGACCTTCCGATAAAACAGGGTCGACTCATCATCCTTGTTTCTCTCTGAAGGAAAACAGATTAGAAATTATTGAGATGAGTGAGCTGGTGACTTTGACCCCTGTGGTGTCAGCCAGTGAACAAGTAACAGGCAGCATCTTGATCATTAGCTAAAAAATGTCCAGTGACAAAAAATACCCGAACATGTACTAAAAATAATTTTCACAAGATTTTTACAAGAAAATTTTGTTACATAAAAGTCTTTCCTCTGATACATTTTTATGATTGTTGATAGTTTCTTTTCTGTATAATTAAGAATCAGTATTAAGTAACAACAATTAAATTCCACAGCGTGTGTGTATCGAGGTACATATTTAATTGCATTGATTGTAAAATCTTGTCGTGGCAACCGGACTTCATTTTTTCTCTTGAAGGTGTTTCGCTTTTCATCCAAGAGGCTTCTTCAGTTCGAGCCGAACACAGGTGTTCTTCAGTTCGAACTAAAGAAGCCTCTCAGATGAGAGCTGAAACGTCTTCAAGAGAAAAAAAAAATAAAGTCCAGTTGCCACAGCAAGATTTGACAACAATTAACCATGACTGGGATGACTGAGAATCTTCATAGACACATTGAATTGTATTGTTCATATTTTCTGTATGAAACATGCTGTGATGTTTGTTGGTTCAAACTCAGTTAGACGAATACCCCAGAGACAGACACAGCGAGAAGTGAGAACATGCCAACAAACAGCTGGGTCAGCAGACATGAAGGCCTGGAAACATCTAACAGAGACTTTTATTAAGAAACTATGAAGTAGTAAAATCAAAAACAAGACAACCAAGAGAAACATTTATTTCATTGTTTTCTCAAATTTCTTGCTATTTCTGAGTCCAATTGAATTTGATAGATAGTCAGAGTAAGGAAAGAAAGTGTTTCCTTGCACTTGCAAGGAAAGACATTTCCTTACAAAAGTAAGGAAATGAGTGTACTGTGTTTTAATAGACCCTAGAGGATCTCAACAAATTCTGTCCAATGAATGGAATTAATGTGACAGTTAGCTCAACTATTAACAGGTGAAGAGAGAGAGAAAGAAAGAGAGAGGGAGAAAGAGAGAGAGAGAGAGAGAGAGAGAGAGAGAGCGAGAGAGAGAGAAATGTTCTGCTCTGTTGTTCACCGCCTACAAACTGTAAGTCACTAATCCTTTAAGAGCTTTCACCAGATTCAGTTTAGGTGTTTCACAATATTGGGAAAATCATAAGACAGAGACCTGGAATGATTCGGATACACAGGTAGAAAATTCCTCATATTGGAAAGAGATTGTAGGAGACAGTTTGACATTTTACACTTGTACTTTTCTGGGGGATTTGAGGTATGTTGATGCTTCTATAAAATGTATTTTTAGCATGTTTTGTATTTGTTCTCTGGATCATTCAGATTAAGGAAATTTCATAATGTGGAAGTACCTATCTTCTGCTGCTTCTTCTTTTTCTTCTGCTCCGTTTCAAGTTAAAGAGAGCTGGAACAAACTATGAATGTTGAGTTTTAGAAAATAACCTTTGAAGTCATTAAAACATTGAGGAGAAATAACTGACGACAGAGATGGGCTTTGGTGACCTGCTGGACCAGGTGAGTCGAAGTAATCTGTTTACCTCACGGTCCATCTAAGAATCGTATAATTGCATTTGTAATCTGATAATGATATATTTAACTTGATTGCTGCACTATGTTATCTAAGAATCATAGGATTTGATTACAACATAAACCAAATGCTGCACATGTTCTTTGATGATTGTATCAAAACATGTATTCCGACATAATGTCATGTGACTGGGTGTGAATATGTCTGTGAAGGTTTTCAGTGATCCAAGTCATGGTTCTCATCGTAAAATCTTTTTTGTCGCAACTTTACTTCTTTTTAGAAGACATTTAGCCTCTTGTCTGAGAGGCCTCTTCAGTTCAAACTTAGTGGAAAGAAGAGATGGCTCCCCTGTATTGAGCTATCTATCCATTTGTACTGACGTTGTTTTGTTTCACCAATGTGAAGGTCATCTAATTAACCATTTCACACAGTTTTTAGCATTGGGTGTCAGTACTGCTCAGAACTGAAGAAGCCTCTCGAGTGGATTCAAAAATTGAACAAGTCCACTTGCTACGATGATAATTTACAAGAAGATGTTTGTAAAAGATCAATGTGGTATTTAATAAATCTTGCACTGAGTAATGAATGTATTATTGACATCTGCTTTTCAGTGATTAATAAGTCCCACATGATTATGTGTCATGTCGTGTTTAGTGTAGAAGTCAAATGTGTTGTTCTTCTCACTTGTTTCCTTGGCAAGGTGGGTGGGTTTGGCAGGTACCAGTGGATCCATGTGACTTTGATCAGTTTCCCTGGTTTATTTATGGCAAGTCAAAACCTCCTGAACAACTTCATCTCCGCAATTCCCTCCCATCACTGCAGCCTGCCAAAAAATTTAAGTATCCACAATTTTTCGGACAACATGGTAATTATTTACCGTTGAGTTGATGTTATTGGTTGATTTAGTAACACAGGCTGTTTCGTCACTGGATTAACTAAATGACAGAGAAATCTTATTATAAGAGATATTGCAACCATTTTAAGCTTTTTTGATTACTTTATTATTCCCTCGTGGGAAATTCTTGATCTTCTGTATTTAACGCATCTTTGATTAACCATGAGCAGTAGGCAGCCATTGAGTGACACCCAAGGAGGAGATAGGGGTACAGAGTCTTGCTCAGCAACACTGGCAGACCAAACGGGGTTCTAGAATGTAACCAGGAACTTTGGGTTCCAAGATGATTGCTCTACCACCTGAGCCATCTATTTGCAATGAAAGATCATAAGATTACTTTGACATGTAAAGGCTGTGCGACATGATATGATTTCTGTATGAGGTAACTTGAATCGGAAAAGCTGTGCAAGGTCACCAAATAACTGTGTGATGTATTGTGAATGCTGTTCAAGGTAAATGACCAGCGACTGCTCAGAGCATTCATTCCTCTGGATTCTTCAGGAACAAGACTGGACCGCTGCAGGAGGTACCTGTGATCATTTCCTGTGTTCACCTAAGTTTCTTTTTGCTGATGGGTGAATTCTGACACTCGTCCTGTCTCAGGTATGTGACGCCACAGTTGCATCTTCTAGCTGCCAACAGCTCATCTAACTCTAGCAATTTGCAGACTGAAGCATGTTTAGATGGATGGACATTTGACAAATCCGAGTTCTTCTCCACCACTGTCTCCGAGGTAATCAAGAAAAGCTGTCAATGTAAATCTGTGTGTCAGTCATTTCTTACTGCCATTCACCTGTCTATCTTTTACTTGTCTGTTCATCAGTGGCAGCTGGTTTGTTCTCTGCGCCCCTTAAAACAAATGATTCAGACCATCTACATGGGCGGAGTTTTGGCAGGTGCAATCATCTTTGGTGGTCTGGCAGACAGGTGAGACTCACCTGGACCAGATTAGTGTGTCAAAGTGTGAGGACAATATAACCGATGAAAACTTGTCTCTATTAGGTTTGGGAGGAGGTCTGTTCTTATTTGGTCATACTTCCAGTTGGCCGTCCTGGGTTGTAGCTCTGCCCTCTCCCCTTCTTACACAACCTACTGCATACTCAGGTTTATGAGTGGGATGGCAGTTTCCGGAGTGATCCTGAACGGCGTGTCACTGAGTACTTGTTTAACCGACTCTCTGTTAAATTGTCTGTTTGCATGTATGCCTGGCTGCTTGCCTACTCCTGCACACTTGAATATTTACCTTTACCTTATAACACCATTGCACCTTACCTTAAGCACATCCTCCCAACTGTAAATCTGGTCCACTGCACTTTTGTGTGTTTCTACCACCATTTTTCTTATTTTATTTTTTTTCAGAATTTTAACTTTTCATACGGCTTTCTTACGGTATTTTTGTATTTACGTTTTTCTTACTTTATAGATTGTTTGTAACTGGCTGCTGTGACAATTTAATATCCCCCTGGGAATTAATAAAGTTATCTATCTATCTATCTTTCTATCTATCTATCTATCTATCTATCTATCTATCTATCTGTCTGTCTGTCTGTCTGTCTGTCTATCTGTCTATCCATCCATCCATCTAGAATTCCTGTCTGTCTGACATACCATTTCAATGTCAATCCGACTATTTGCCTGACTGCCTCAACCACTTTTGCCTGACTGCATTTCTGTCTGTTGAATGAATTGTCTGTCAGTCTGATAAAACTATTTTGTACAGTCTCACTGACTGACTGTCTGTCTGTCTGTCTGTCTGTCTTTCTTACTATCTGTCCATCTCTCTTCCAATTGTCTGTCAGAGGTCGAGTGGATCCCGACTAAAGAGAGGACATTAGTCGGCACCCTCACCTCCTTCTTCTTCACATTTGGACAGATGATCCTGGCGGGGCTGTCATATTGGCTAAAAGACTGGAGGAAGCTGCAGTTGGCTGCTTGTGCCCCCCACTTTCTGTTCTTTGCCTACAGCTGGTCAGTGTTTGCTTCTGATATATCAAGACTAAAGATTTCCCCTACTCTATGTGAGATGAGCTATGTATGTTTTCTATTTGGTCAGGTGGTACTCTGAGTCAGCACGCTGGTTGGTTCTGAAGCGACGATCTGAAGACGCATTAAAAAGTCTTAACCGGGTTGCACGGATAAATGGGAAACCAGAAGTGATGAACAAGTTAACACTTGAGGTGAACTGTCAGGGATCTGAGGGGTCTAGGTCCCCCAGGGGCTCTAAGAGGTTCCAGTTTCCCAAATTGGTACTTTAGGACTCAGTGTACATCGGAGACCCAATGACTGTCCGGCTGGAGATGTTTTTTAATTTTCTGTACATCAAGATCTTTATGTCCAAAACCTGCTTAGCTTAATATCATGTGACCTGCAGGTTCTGCACTCACACATGAATAAAGAGATGGAGTCGAGTCGCTCAACGTTCACGGCTTATGACCTACTAAGGACAAAAGGCATGAGACGTATCTCTGTTTGTCTCATTGCTGTCTGGTAAGACTGTGTTGCAAAATGTAACCAATTAAAGGTCCAAAGAAAAGAGCACCTTTCCTTCTCTCATTCCTCTGTTTCACTCTGCAGGTTCTCCACCAGCTTTGCTTACTACGGTTTGGCAATGGACCTGCAGAAGTTTGGGGTGAAATATTGTGCTATATTCAAAGAATCACAGACGTGAAATGCTTTAGAAAAAAATATATTTTTCAAAATGATGATATTTGCTCCTTATAGTGTTAGCTATGTGTCCAATATGTGGCTAATATCTAGCATGTGACAAACATGTGACAAACATGTAGCATTTAACTCAGATTCTTTGCAATACGATCTTCTACTGCTTTCATCACTATCCCTCCGCTGTACATATCCAAACCATCTTAGTCAGTCTTTGACTTTTTCTTCAAAACACCTCGTATGCGCTGTCCCTCTCATGCACTAATTTCTGATCCTATCTGAACTCAGCACTCCCAAAGAGAACCTTAACATTTTCGTGTCTGTTACTTACAGCTTTGCCTCATACCTTTTCTTCAGTGCAACTGCCTTTAAAACATACAACACTCATCTCATCACTGTTTTGTAAACATTTCCTTTCACTCTGACTGATACTCTTATATCACACATTAAACTTGACAGTTATCTCCACCCATTCTAACCTGTCTCATCAGTTTCTGTCTCATCTCATTGGCCTGCCAATCAATCATCATAGCTATCAAGAAGGGTCTCAAAGCTGATCCTTTGCAATCCCACCTTCAACTTGAGCTCCTCTGTCACTCCTATGGCCCACTTCAAAACTGTACAGCTCTCATACATGTCTTACAACATTCTAACATATTTCTGTTCCATTCCAGACTTTCTCATACAATACCCAAGTTCTTCTCTCAGCACCCTGTCATATGCTTTTTCTAGATCTACAAAAGCACAATATGCAGCTTCCCCTGACCTTCTTTGTACTGCTTTACCAACATTTTCAAAGCAGATACTGCATCTGTTGTAGTCTTTCTACAGCTGCAAACAAATGCCCACAGATGTTCACTGCTGCCCTTGCTCGAGCTTTCACTACTCTTTGCCGTAACTTCACTGTATAGCTCATCAACTTTATTTCTATGTAGCTGCCACAACGTTGTACATCCCCAGGACACTTCTCCATTCCTCAGGCATCCTCTCACTCTCTAAGATCTTGTTGAACGACCCTATCAAGAACTTTGTAGGCGGTTCTCCTTGACTCTTCCACATTTCAACAGGTATATCTTAAGGACCAACTGCCTTTTCACTATTCATCTTCTTCAGCGTCTTCCTCACTTCACTGTGACTAATCTTTGCTACTTTGTGGTCCACAATATTCACTTCTTCTACTCTTCATTCTCCTCAATGCTCCATATTCACAACTCTGCAAAGTACTCTTTCCCTCTTCCCATCACACTTCTGGCACTTGTCAATACATTTCCCTCTCTAGTCTTAATCACTCTAACTCGCTGAATGTCCTTCCCATCTCTATCTCTCTGTTTCACCATACTTTCATAGTTCTGACTCTCATTCCTAGACTCTTGCCTTTCTGCTTCCCTCCGCTTAGGAACATGCCTTCTTCCTCTCTTTCTCCAATTCACAGTAGTCTAGCTGATCCAGAATGAAAGCTATAGATTTGATTTGTTTATGTAGTTTGGTATCATTTTTACATTATTTCTACACTTTCTAACCACTGGCTTGTGACCCCTTAGGGCTGCACTACCTTGTACCTCTGCCAGTACAGTATGTAGAACTTTTAAAGTTGCAGTGTACATCTGGACTGTCGCATACAGTACAGAGCAGTTTTGATGGACTTAATTCCTCTCGCCTTGTGCTGACAATGTGAGGTGCACTAGGTGTGTTGAATTTGAATTTGAATTTGATGAATATAATGTAATACTTCAAAGGATTCATGGAACCCCTGAATAGGGGGGGGGGGGATTGTTACTCCAGATTGCAGAACTACAAAGCATTGTGTCAGCCAAAGGGTCGGTGGACTGCATCCCTTCACTCACTATAAATTTCTTTAAGTCCCCTGCCTGTTCCCTTCTGTGTACGTTGGGTTTTTTATTAGACGTCTAATGGGTTGTTTGCACACTGGGCAGTATTGCAGATTTGGAGGTAATGAAACAGCAAGGACTGCCTTGGCAATTTATTCTATCGTCTCCCAGCTTTGTTGTTACAATTTCAAGTAAGCATACCAATTACTGTATTAACTGTGTTACCAAATCTTCATTCTTGTAGAGCTGCACTCCAGCTACAATACCCTCTCCACATGGATCAAGAACTCCTTGAAGGATGACTGAGGGGAAAATTGGAAACGATTTGAGCTGCAGATACTTGAAAGGAATTATTGATTAATGGAAGGTAGCCCAACGAAGCGATGACCATGGAATGGATGCTGTCCAGCACTTGCAGCGGGAGTCTTCATGGGAGCTTTAACATACACTGGAGCATCCAGCAAGCTTGTAGTGTTCCCGCAGCCCCAGCTTGTCAACAATGAAGGCTTGATTCATATTACAGTTCTTGAGGAGAGACCAGCTTTAAACATGGAGAAACAGAAATCTATGCAATTGGAGACTGGGATCCTGGTGATTCATTCTCAAAGCAAGGTTCTGTAGTTACTCCTCACACTTCAGCTTCATCACAGTGGCTTGGAGGAGCATAGTGTACTTGCCGAGTATAGTGTAGCTCTCCACAGTCTGCTCTATATTTTGTATGACAACATTGCTTAACGTCAGTTGTGCTTATACATACAGAAAAACATCTGCAAAATTCGGCATCTCGATTTAACCCAACACGGATGAGCCATGAGTAGCAGGCATCTGCTTAGCTTCCTCAAGAACACTTCGAAGGCTAGGAGGAGCTCGGGAAGCGAACTAGGTCTGTTTGGTTCCAACACGAGCACTCCATGCCGCCCCAATAACTCGATATGCCATTCAAGTTGAGTGCATTATCTGCAGTACCTACTCAGCAAGAGATGTTCTCTGGAGGTAATTTGAGTTTTAGGTCATCTAAGGCCTCCAGATGTCATTCTTTACACTTGGCTTTGAGTATGCACAGTGAAACCTGGAAAGAGTCATCACAGCACCAGTCGCACTCCGCTATTCAAAAACCAGCTTGCTGAACTTGGTTCAGATACTTAAGCAAATTACAGGCATGGCAAGATGTTTTTCCTTGGTTATTGGCAGTAGCAGATTGGGATTAGAGTTTAGGAGGACAGCAGGGTAACTAATAACAGCTCCAATAACAACTATACCTGTGCTAGCTGTCTTTGACTCCTTCCATCTCTCCCTGTTTTCTTAATTTTTCCGCTGACCCTCCTGGAACAATGACCAACAATCATACCATTTTATCTTCAGCCGAGCCTCTAGTCAGATAGCACGGCCATACAGACTGCGTATGGTGACATGGAGAGGGAATTGCATAAACCAGGCCCTCGATGTTGGGGATAAGGTTTTGTCTTCTAGCATGGAGTATAGTAATTTGGGAGCCACACCTGAACTCTGTTTCTTCTTTGTCTCCTGGCTGTTGTAGCATATCTGTTAAGGCATTCACTCTGAAGGTCAACCTTCTGAAGGTCGCTGTACAATTATTTACAAGGATTTGATATTAACTATTTTGAGCATCCTCATTGAGGATATTCTCCAAGGACACTTGTTATCTTACACGGGTACCCTCGCTAAAGACATTTGGAATCAAAAGTTTAGGAACCTGATCTTCAAAGCTCTTCTAGTTGACTTATTGAAAGTGTTAGTAAGGTTTCATTTTCTTCTTCTTTTCCTTTCGGCTTTTCCCTCCTCAGGTGTCGCCACAGTGAATCAACCTCCTCCATCTAACCCTGTTCTCCGTATCCTCCTCTCTCACACCAACTACCTTCATATCTTCTCTCAATACATCCATAAATCTTCTCTTCGGTCTTCCTCTAGACCTCCTGCCTGGCATCTCCCATTCCAGCATCCGTCTATCAATATAGTCCCTATCCATAGGTTTAATAATATCCACAATAGAGTGTGTGTGTGTGTGTGTGTGTGTGTGTGTGTGTGTGTGTGTGTGTGTGTGTGTGTGTGTGTGTGTGTGTGAGAGAGAGAGAGAGAGA
>CAAKHD010013453.1:61331-93027 GCA_901007705.1 Fistularia tabacaria
ATGTTATTATACAAAAGATTAATTTTTCCATTTTTAAAAGCTGAAGTCTATAAAAACAGGAGCTATGAACGAGGTAAATAGAGAGAGAGAGAGAGAGAGAGAGAGAGAGAGAGAGAGAGAGAGAGAGAGACAGAAATGTCTATCAGGATGTAAGTGTGTTTATAAAGGATTTATCATTATGCGTCATGCCAATGGATGCACTGGGTTATGTCACTGGATGCACACCATTCGTGAATGGAGATAGCTATTACAATTGATGCAGTGTACCCCTTTCTCCTTGTCTGTCCACTACTATTGCCCACCAAATCAGGCAAGAGGTCTGCTCACACATGTTTCCCAGTGATCTATGATCTCTGCTGCCTTGATTAGCAGTAACAAATTGAACATATAACTTTAGGGTTACATTCACCAAAAAATTAACCTAAAAATGAGATTAGGCTGCAGAAAATGAAAAGGGTCTCCTCAGCTCACTTTCAAATGTTATTCCTTTTAGTAAATTTGTGCTCTGATTTGTAATCCAGGTGAGTATTCACCTAATCCAGATCATCTTCGGAGCAGTAGATATCCCTGCCAAATTTCTGGCTCTGGGCATGCTTAGCTACCTGGGGAGAAGGGTGTCTCAAGCGACATGTCTCTTTCTGTCAGCCCTTGTTATCTTCACCAACATCTTCATTCCGAGAGGTAAGACATAGGTGCATGCTAAGCAAGACAATAGCACATATTTAAACACATTCTTAAGTCAGTCTCACCTTTCAGACATGCAGACTACCCGTACCACGCTAGCATGTCTCGGTAAAGGTTTTACCTCAGCTTCTTTTACCACAGTCTACCTTTACACTGGAGAGCTTTACCCTACAATTATCAGGTTAGACCTTATGACATCATCAGGTAAATCAATGTATGTATGTATATATCTATTTATCTATCAGTTTATAACATGAATCTGTTTTCCAGGCAAACGGGTATGGGCCTGGTGTCAACAATGGCCAGAATTGGCAGCATGGCTGCACCAGCTGTCCTCATTCTTGATGAGGTGAAATCATAAATGAGGTGGTACCGTGGCACAGTGTTTAGCGCAATCATCCAGAATATCATGGAAATTTTTATCAGAAAATTACCCTTTCGTGAATGACTGAATGAGATGGTTTGTCTCCATTTTTTGCGGCACGGCAGTGGTTAGTGCTTGCGCTTCACAGCTAGAAGGTCCCAGGTTCAATCCTGGGCAAGGACGGGGCCTCTCTGTGTGGAGTTTTCATGTTCTCTCCCCGTGTCTGCGTAGGTTTTCTCCGGTTTGCCCAACCACTAAAAGCATGTACAATAGTTTAGGTTTGAGTGCGTTTGTGTGTACAAGTGTGGTACAACGGATGTAAATTAGCCCTACAATCCGGAGTGGTGTGTTTACATGCATGGTAGGTCATGTGTGTTCATTAACATGCACTGTCCCAACCAAATAGAAAAGTAAAATGTGTCACTATCACCCAATGACAGCTAGGACAGGCTCCGGCACCCCCCATGACCCTAAGTGTTAGCCAAGCAGTAGATAATAAATGAAAGAACATTTACAAGACACTCTGCAATAGTGTGGCTAGCAGACACCCTTTGTTGACACACATACAACACAACACATGTCTGTGGAGGTTCTTAGTCATCCAGGTGAATTGTTGTCAAAAACACCTGGATTTGATTATCTTCACCTGAAGACTTTTTAACCCCCTCCTCCCAGATGCTTCTTCAGTTCTAATGGCCTGTGGGGAGTGTCTGCACACATATATACAACACACTCAAACGCACTGGCGTTCGACACACAGGGTTTGAGTAAATTGGTTTATACCGTTGTTTTCATTTAGTTCTTTTTCTGCATTTGGGTTGTGTGTGAAAACTAACTTAGACTGTAATCTATGACTCTGAAATATTTTCAACCATTTTCTGGATGAAAAGGGTCAATATCTTGATTAACATACTCAAGCTCTTCAAGGCTTGGGTTTAAGATAATACCCAATGGGGAGAGACCACTACATTTTTACTTCATGTGCTGCTGGTTTCTGGGCTTCAAAGGCACCAGCTGACCAGATGACAACAATTTTCCCCAAAATATAGAGAAGATGCTGAACACTGGTATTATTTTGACCTCCCTTTTAGTCTAAAGGGCATGAAGAGGATAGTCAGGCGTTAATAGGGCAGAATGTTTATCAGAAAGATAAATCGCAAGTCTCTTTGTGTTTATCTAAGAATGAATGTGTTACCTTCGATGGTCCTAATGGGTAAAAGAGCTGAATTAATTCCAAAGATCTCTGTATCAAATTGGACTTTTCCATGTGTCTGCTTGGGGATGATATTAGCTTATTGCTAAAGGAGTGTAAAAAGTTGAATAGAAATACATTTTTCATTTTCTGTTCTGGAATGATTTGTTTTTGTTTTAGCCTAAATACATTCATGGGCGGGGATATAGTGCAAAGGTTCGTGCTTCCGCCTCACAGTAAGAAGGCTTCTCCTTCAATTCCAATGGGGGGGCCTTTCTTGGTGGAGTTTGCATGTTCTCCCAATTTCTGAGAAGGTTTCGTCCAGGTTCTCCAGTCTCTTCCCACAGTCCAAAAACATGCAGTGGTTTAATTGGTGACCCTAAATTGCCTGGATGTGTGAATGACGAAGTGGCTGGTTGGATGTCTCTATAAGTGGCCACAGAGTGGTGACCAATCCTGGGTGTACGTTGCCTCTTGCCCAATGACAGCTGGTCAAGACTCCAGTCCCCCTCCATCCTTGACCGCAGGATAAGCAGAATAGACAATGAACAAATAAATGAATACTTTCATTAACAATTTTCTAGCTCTGCTACATACACATCTCTTAAATGGAAGCCTCAATTGTAAACCTGTTTCAGAGATTGATTCTTTGATCCTTTGGTTGTTATAGAAGCTACATTACATAAAACTAGTAGATAGCCTAATCATTTATTTACTCAGCTCTAGTAACACAATGTAGTTGTATATCAAGCTCTTGTAAAGCATTCCAAGTATGGTGCGTATTTAGAATTATTAACCAGGAAAACAAAAGAAAATACACAACCTGTATTTCCCTGTTCCATTTTTTCTGTGCATGGCAAAATATTTGTGTTCACATGGATGTGAATGCATCGACAAACATGAGTATGGGAAAAGCGATATATGCAAAAGGCGTGGGCGGATTCAAATATCCGTTCCACATTAAGTAGGATTAGGTCAAAATATGTGATTGTTACAAAGCTGCCAAGTAAGGAAGTAAGGTAAATTGTCATGAAAGACTGTATGGCAACTAACAGCAATTACAGCAATCACCACATATTCAATAAGAATGGGAAATAAGAATTCACCATGACCTGGATGACGGAGAACCTCCACAGACGTTTTCAATTATGAGTGATCATGGGTCGTAGATCAAAATGAAAAAAAAAATGTAGTCCCTTTTTCAAAATATCCTGCATTTCAAGTCAAATTTCAGCATTGGATTGTATTTTTTCTGTGACAAACAGCACAGTGATTTTCAATATCACACTTAAAAAAATTAAATATTCATTAAAAATTTTTAGATAAGCTGTATGTGATGAGAGCAGCCATAAACAGACAGGCAGCTGTGGCTCAGTTGGAAGGGCGAGCGTCCCTGCAATTCCAAGGTTGGCAGCTGGATTCCCGGCCCCTCCAATTTGCATATCGATGTGTCCTTGGGCAAGACACTGAACCTTGAGTTGCTCCCAATAGCATGGGTAGCCCCTTGCATCGCAGCTCTACCGTTATCGGTGCGTGAGCGAGCGGACGTAATCGAGTGAAAAGCATTTTGAAATCGCAAGGTCTGACGGCTATATAGACAGAGACCATTTACCATTCAAAAGTTATCAAAGATAGGGGGAAAACAGTTGATAAAAAAAGAGACGGTTAAACATAGTCACATTAACCAAAGAACTTGTAGTAAATGAGTAGTCACTGATCACACCTACCTTCTGTCTTTTGCTTTGAGCTAATGATTTATATTGTGTCCCAGGTTCTCCCTGCTCTGCCGAGCCTGGTATATGGGGGTGCAGCTGTGGTAGCAGGGGCTTTTGCCTGCTTCCTGCCAGAGACACTCAACGTTCCACTGCCAGAAACCATTGATGATGTGGAGGAAAAGTGGTGTGCTTGTTTGTTTAGTTGCAATAGCATTATGAGTGGCACATGGATGATGAATTTTACAGGTCTATCTCTCTGCCCCCAGGTCTGGGAGAAGCTTCACCCCTCACCAAAAAGAAGGCATGGTTTCGAATGAGAAAGACGTGTCTTTGGAGGAGCTGAAGGAAGAGGAGGAATTAGCCTAAATGCCTTCAGACCAATCAACGAAGCCACATTAACACAGTCCAAATCAACACTTGGATCATCGATTGTTTTACGACAAATGAATAAAAAATATAAAGATCCATAATTAATAAAACAGACTGAAGTAAAAAAAAAAAAAAATCAGTTGGATTCAACTCATCTGCTGATAGAATCAGGGTAAAGAGTTTCCAAACAAGCAGATGGAGATTTCACCTAATTTGGATCCTGGTATTTTGAAAATCTAGTATACAAGTTAGATATTAAAATGTCATATGTAATATAAATTTAGAAAATTAAAATGGATTATCTAAAGGTGATCATGCAGCCCCAAGAGTGCAAATGCAGCCCCAAGGGCACAGAAGCCCGTTTTCTCCTGAACCTCATCCCGACCCTGGATAAATGCAGAGGGTTGTGCCAGGAAGGAGCGTAAAAATAGTGATAATAATCAAAACAATAAATATATTTATAGAGCACTTTCCATCAAAGTTCTGTATAAAAACGAGATAAGAGTAGGACACAAATTAAGTCACACACTCATTCATTTATTTACTGTCCCCATCCTGTAATGAGGGACACAATGGGACCAACCACATGTTTTTGGACTGCAGGAGGAAATCAAAGTACCTGGAGGAGACCCACGCAGACACCACACAGTAAGGGCCACTGACAGGCTCGAACCAAGGACCTTCTTACTGTGAGGTGGAATGGCTAAACACTGCACTGGTCAAAAAACAAAAAAAGGAAGAACACAAAACACAACTCAGCACCACAATTCAGGATTCATAAGAAGCAGCAAACAAATGAGTCTTCAGCTTTTCAGCTATAAAGACATCAATGGAGTAGCCCAGCTTGATGCCCAGAAGTGAACTGTTACACAATGATAGCGTACAAAAAGGAAAGGTCCTGTTGCCATCAGTCTTTATGCAGACATTAAGGACACACATAGAAGGCGAGAACCCTTGGAGCACAATGTACGTCTGTTATTATTTTGTAGCTCGTTTTCTGGTCCGAGGGCAAAAATTAAAAATCAGGCGATGTTATTTTATGTTGAAAAACATCAATTTATTCCCATCCGGTAGAAATCAGAAGAGAAGTCATACATTTCTCTTGAGACATGTTTAAAGAAGGAACATTTATCAAAGAAAACAAGCAGTGTGTTAAAATGCAACAAAAAGATAAAAGGCAGAAATATTACATCTAGGACTAAAGAAGTAAACTATAACATCTTCATATCCATAGGATAAGGAAAGCTCAAGCTCATTGTTAAGATAATACTTTATTGATCGCCACAGGCGAAAGTCGGGTGTTACAGCAGCAGCATTAGAGTTGATACAAAGAATAAAATCCAACGATGTATGCTGTGACACCATCAGTTACTTACCACTGACTCTTTTGTGCCTGCACAGAATGATCTTAATCAAGTTGAGCAGATTACAAAATATAGTTCCTACGTTTTATAAAGTTAATCAGAAGTAATCAAACCACCGATTTTTACATATATAAAGTCCACGACGGACACCGTAAAAACACCTGCGCCTGGGTTGCAAAATGATCTGAAATATGATGTGAAAAAATAGAATAATGACTATTGATTGTGACGAGTTAGTGAAAGGTATTCGCTCAGGCAGGACAAGCCAATCAAACAGGAGTCTCCGGCCAACGGATTGATTGGCAGCCTCTGTAGCAACTCAAAGCGCGTCTCGGCAGTTGGCTGGAGTCTGAGGGGTGGGAAAACGTACCGCTCGAAAGCACAGCGGAAGAAAATGGCGACGGTGGTTGCAGACCCAGGGGGTACGGTTCCGACGACAGCAACCGCGGACGAAGGCCTCGCAGGACAGGGTCCAGGCAATCCTAGTATGCCCGAGGCCTCGCAGGAGACCGCTGGGTTACTGGAAGGGCGCCGAGCTGACGCAGGTGCTGGACATCAGCTGGGTGATGGTGGAGACCGAGAGGAGCTCCGCCATGTCAGGTCGGAGCTCGAGCCCCTAGCGGTAAAAGCCCTTCCCGAGACGGATGAGCTGGTGACCTCCTTCCCGCTGGACCGGACCGGCACAGATCACTTCTCTCCAGGGGTGCCGGGCGACCCAGACGGAATTGGGAACGTGTCGGGGCCCGCGACGTGCCGCAGCGTCCTACTGGATCCGCAACTTCCCGCCGTCTTCCTGCACTCCTTCCCTGCCCCCCCGCCCGTTACAGAGGCTGGGCTTTCCCTGGCGGAACCGGCGGAACCGACCACCAACATAACGACCGACCGCGATCGTGGCTACGCGGCTCAGTCAGAAACGACTTCTAGTCTGGCACAAGACGGCGCCGATGGCCGTCTCACCGTACCGGGAGATCGACGCCTTGAGGCCGGGTACGGCAACAACTCAGCGGGCTCCGAGGACCCGACGTGCCGGTCTCCGAATAGACGGCCGGTGACTGAGTCTGCCGGTGAAAACCTTGCCGAACCGGAGCTTAGTCCCGAGGCGCACGTCTGCATGCAGGATCTGAGCCTCGGGTCCGAGGTCCGCGTCTGCTTGGATCACGTCATCGATGACGCCCTGGTGGTGTCCTTCCGGCTCGGCGAGAAACTCTTCTCAGGTGTGCTTATGGACGTGTCCAAGAGGTAAGAGCGAGATGTCAATGCGCGCCATTCGGTGGGCGTCGATCACTTGTGATAGAAAGATTTCACTCCACATGAGCTTCCGGTGATGAGAGAGAGAAGGAACGTTTACTATATCCAGACTTAAAGCATCCAGCAAGGGTTACGGCTCGTTCTCAGGTAACACGTTTTAATGTCACCCATTCGCATCAAAATAGAGCCACGGAATTAAGTGGAGACATGAAATGTACACAGGGGGGAAAAAACAGGGAGTTGCCTTGATGCATAAAATACTGCCGCCGCCTAAAACTACCAGCAGTGGTGATCTTAAACCCATCTTTAATTGAAATGGGTGTTGAACTTTTCTTGACTCAGTTCATGTTTCGAAAGCAGGCAATTTTTGGCAGGCTTTTACTCAAAGCCAGCTGTGGTTTGTTTAATTTTGATGATTAACATTGTAGGTTGCTTTAGTGTGGAATTTAGAATAGGAGTGAAGAAGGTGTTATTTTACCTAAAATGGAAATTTTGCCAGTTCCTGTAATTTAGAAAAAAAGTGAAATAATTAAAGTCCCAAAAGCCATCAATGACCTTATTCACCACTCTCAGAGCTATGGCAAAAGGCTAAATTTGTTGCACTAGAGACACTAGTTCTCCTAATATCCCTCTGCAATGGTAGTCTCTCATAATCAATGTATCACAGCCGGCAGCTGTTCTTACTTGGTTTATGTGCACTGAAAAAGGGATTTTGTCAAAAGCTCCACTTTCCAGTCATTTGACAGGTTAATTGTTTTTGTTTTTCTATTTGAAATTTCATTTAATCCCATCACCTCCATCTGCAGGATGAGGTATGGAAACTATGATATCAGCCTGCAATTTTTAAATGCTGCTCTATGTTTTGTTTATTTATTTCAATGACTATTCTAAACCAGAATTTACCTTGGCAAATTTGGCCTTTGCTAAGACATAACCACTGACTGATTACTAATATTATTTTGATTATTTTTGAAAGGAGATATGTTTTATAGGGACAGTTGTTTAAAGCCCCCACAGGCTGCCATTAAGTCAAATTCTAGCCATAAAGCTGCAAGAACCACAGAACAAGTGCTGACAAAGTACTTGAAGGTTCTGGTATTCAATGTCTACTGCTGGAACTCCTTTAAGGTCATACATTGATTATTAATAATAGGCCACATCAGTTTATGTGATTCAGTCTTATTTCTTAGTTTTTGGGGGTGCTGGAGTGTTGTATATGGTTCTGTCTTATTTTGAAAAGTCAAGCAAACCCTTTTATTTTATAATGAAATGTTTTCTGCCGATCCATTGTGAATATTACTCGTGTTTTATGTATTATTTCTATGGTACACAGCCAATGTTTTCTTTGTAAAGCAGATAAATTAGGGTAGGTACATAAGCTAAAAGGTATGCATATATATGTTTGTATTCACATCTCACAATACTGTACACAAGTTCTGTATGTTCTCCAGAGTCATGTCAGACTTATATTAACGTTCATATTATATTCTATACATCTTAGCCTGAGCCAAGTTTAGACTTAGTCCATGTTAGACTTAGATAATATTGACTTCTACCATTTCCTTGTATACAGCTTTTTTTTCCCTATTAAACAGCTTGAAACCAAATCTGTTTGCACTGGGCAACTTGTGCTCTGCAATGACAATTAAAGATTATTCTATTCCATTCGCAGTAATAGTGAATTAGCAGCAGATAAAAAAGGGAAAAAACATAAAAAATTTAGATTCTATAGCCATGATTATAATATAATAAAAGTAAGGGTAGGGTAATTATTAAAAAATGTAATCAGTTTAATACGTTTTTTTTTTGCCCCAGTCTCTAAGACCTGTGCCATCTCTTCTAGGTTTGGACCATATGGAATTCCGATAACAGTGTTTTCTCGGCGAGGGCGATCAGTAGTTACTCCTCAAACAGATATACAATTAAAGGATGTCCCATCTCCAAAACAGGAAGAGGTCACTATCAGCCCCACCCCGTCTCATGTCTTCAGTGCCAAACTGCCACCTCTCTTCCAGGAAGGGGCACCATACCCACCTCCACTTTTCATTAGAGACACCTACAATCAAGCATTACCTCAGCCGCCACCGCGCAAAATCAAAAGGCCTAAACGACGTTACCGCTCAGAGGAGCCAACCTCCATCATGAACGCCATCAAGCTCCGCCCCCGCCAGGTGCTCTGCGACAAGTGCAAAGGCATGGTGACGACCCGTGGCCACAGGGAGGCACGGCGGGCCCCAGTAGATCTCAGGGGTGAGGAGGTGTCACGGCAGCAGAGGCCAGCTGACAGACCTGTTTCCTTAGAGCTCAAGCGTCTCCGAAACAATGACAGAAGACGCTGCCTTGCAGATAGAAGAACATCAGGCATACGTGTTACGTCACCTTCATCCCCGTCATCTACTTCCCCTCGCCGCATCCTCAGGGGTGTTGCATCCACCTCCAAATCCTCATCAAATCATATGCGACTGAAGCTGAACTCTACAAAGGTTTTGTCCAAAAATTCAGATAGTGTTGCAACATGCCAGGTTCTTCAGAAGTTGGTGAGGACGTCTCAGCCACCGAATTGCAGATCTTCTGATCAGACCCACAACCAGGACCAGAACTGTGCCAGGATTGTTACTCGCGCGTCAGCACTTCAGAGCCAGAAAGTCCATTTTACCCGACGTTTGCAGCACACCTGCCCTGTCCCTACGGCGTCTCAACTTCCACCCAGAATGCGCCTCAAACCCCAAAGGTACCGTACAGAAGAAAGTCAGGTGCACGGCTCCTCCTCCAATCCTCCCCTTTCCTCCACCTCACTGCTCCCCTCTCCATCTACCGCTGTGGAAGTGGTGGCCGATGACCAGGAGGGGGCAGAGCTTGTGGCTGTGGCCCCTCCTCCCTCCTCTGACTCCTTGCAGTCAGATGGCAGCTCCACAGAGACATTTGACCTCCCACCTCCTAGGGACCTGCCCTCCACACACCCCCTCCCCTCCTCCTCCCCTCTTCCCAAAACTGATGGCACAGACATGTCAGCTGTTCGCCCCGAGGAGGACAATGGCAGTGACCTAAAGAGGCGCCGTAAGTCGTCGTCCTCCTCAGCAGCACCCATCTTCTCTAAGTCAGTGTCCAAGTGTCCACTGCCAGATGGCCGTTCTGTCTGCATTGGTGATATTGTGTGGGCAAAGATCTACGGCTTTCCCTGGTGGCCTGCTCGGGTGCTGGGCATCACAGTAGTGCGACACAGCGACACTGGGTTGGCGGTACAGCAGGAAGCGCGTGTCTCCTGGTTTGGCTCACCAACCACGTCCTTCCTGGCACTGTCACAGCTCTCCCCCTTTCTAGAGAGCTTCCAGTTGCGTTTTGACAGGAAGAGGAAGGGGCCGTACCGCCGTGCCATCGCAGAGGCTGCTAGTGCCGCAAAGCAGCTGACACCCGAAGTCCGGGCACTGCTCACACAGTTTGAAACATAGTGGTAGCTTCTTCCCCTATCTAGCGTCCCTCATCTCCAGTTTGTCTAGTCCATCAGACTGAAAGAGGCAACAACAGCTTGACAATATTGTGCCTCCTGTTCAGACAGGAGGGTGAAGATTCCTACCTTATGGGTCACACGGCACTGAGGGGGAAAGAAGGCAGGGCTTGTTTCAGCAGTGACAGATTGTTCTTGTTTGGATTCGTTGAGGTCCAACATACCTCATTGAGATTGAGTCATAAAAAATCAGTCTGTTGGTCCTGGTTGGATATTGCTCTCTGGTGGCTTAAAAACTACCTGTTGACATATCCCTTCCTGTTGTTGATCTTTTTCTAAGATAATAAACACTGTGGTGTCCAAACAGTTGGCTTTTGGTCCTGCACAGTGCTTGTTTGGTCCAGACCAGAAGTTAATCCAAGTTATTTTGTGGCTGTTCGACCTGGACTAGGAGATTTCTGATTTGACCCCTAAGTTGATGAGAGGTCAAGTCATATCTGTCTGATGAGCCCACAAATTCTTTACTAGCTTTCAAGGTTAAGTCCAGGTTAAGTTGTCTGTAGTCTGGAATAGGTCTTTGTAACTGAGGATCTGGCGTCTGAAGGATAGTACCTCTCTAGCCCTTGATTTCAGATCTCTGTTTTCTGATGTTTCTCCTCAGTTCTGTGTAGTCAAGGATCGTCAGACATTTGTTGTTTGGAGGAGACCTTTCTAGTCCACATCAGTCATCTGGACCAGGTCTCTACATTCTGTATTCGGTCCAGAATGAGATCACTGTAGTCCAGCTAAAAATCACTGTGGTCTGGATCAGGTTAAGAATCAGTTATATTCTGTAATATTAAATCGATCAGTGATCAGACATCTTGATTAGATGGTATTTAAAATGCTTTCTTATCATCATAACAACTGATGCAGACTCTTATTGGTTCGTAACTATTACAGGTGACTTCATTTTGACTGGCATGTTCACTGGTGACCTGTCACTCTGCTGCTTTATTCAGACTGTTTGGCCTCAGGATGCTGTGGAAAGGAGTTCTTGTCAAGCATGGGGGCTGATAATGTTAATGTTGATTTAAGGCATGATAACAATGGTGACCATGGTGATGAACATCTTTTCCCTCTCTGCCATCAGACTCTTCATGTCTGTTTGCAGTTAAGATATTCTGGACAAAATAACAGAAGAACCTGACTGTACATGTGTTATGTTTTGTTTTTTTCTGATGTTTCAAATCCACAAATAAATTGTCAACCTGCTTTTTGATTGGTTGTTGTCATTTTTCTGTGGTGGTGTTCCTGGAGGACTCCACCTGCAAACAGATGTTTAGGTCTCCAGATGTTTTTACTCCAATATATCAGCAATGTTTTAGATTGCCAACTGTTCTCAGCTGAGAACTAAATATTATCGTCCCAGCAATTACACTGCCAATCTCAAGTTGCTGATTTTTAGATAAAAACATCCCCGATAGACAGAGTGGGAAAATACACGAGTGTAATGGCATAGCATTGGCAAAATTCATAGCTTGCACAGTACTTTTTAAAAGCGCTGCAAATGCTGAATAAATACTGTAAAACCTGAAATTGCAGGTTTAATGCTTGGAAAATATTACTAGATGTTGATAAACTCCTGGATCTTTTCAACATTTAAATTTTAAATTCCATAATTTCTAACATACTGTATAGTTAAAATAATTGAAAGTATATCTGAGGAACTCCTGGGAACATTGAATGACAATGTAGCATGGTAGGGTTTTTTTTAGTTCAATAATGAGCGGGAACTGACTTGATTAAATGCAAATGTATGTCGATGACATGTTGTCAAGACGAATCTGTTCTCACAACAAAAACGAAGAAACACTTTTCAGGATAGATACAAACTAATAAAACTTGTCTTTAACTTATCTCACGTTGTGCTTTTTTGCGTAATACCAGGAGGTAAAAATATTCAAGGTGACAAATCAACGGAATATTTATTTGAAAAAAAGTTTCCAAAGATGCTACAAATAGATCAAAAATATTTGACAAACTTTTTGTTTCAAACGTGAAAAAATATTCTCTTTTTGATGACATTGTAAGTGACACCTGTCTTTCTCTCCACAGCCCTGCCTCTCTGAAGAATTGCTGATGCTACAACAGGCTGATGGGTTGACGATCCGTGGAATCAATTTAATTATTTAAGTAAAAAGTTTTGGAGTTTTTTCCCACACAGGGTTTGATCAGCACTAGTCTTGTAATTTTGTAATTTTGAGAATACCAGCGCGGATTACTCTCCAGGCGTATTTAGCACCCTACAATAAACTAACTTATGAAGCACTTAAGGCCCTCATCATATGAAACAGTTCCCCTCACACCTGTTTTCATGCCTTTTTTCTGTTATTTTGGATCCAAAGGTGGACAGAACCATGATATGTTACAGAAACTGAATTTAATTTTTAACATGTATCTGTAAAAGCTGCTGGTCACGAAAGCAGTACCTGATGGCCAAGAACAGGTCTAACAAGTTATTTGAAACCGTTCAGAAGCCTAATGAATCATCAATCAGCATAATTTATGGCCGTGGTTTCTTGAATGTTCCATCAAAAAATACTGAAATCATTGTTACCTGGAAATTTACTTTATCTGATAATGATGATGATGATGATGATGACCATGGCAGTGAAAATTATGAGAATGTGGAAATTATAAGAGAAAATTACTTCTATGAAATTCAGATGATTAATAAAGAAATGCATGTCGAAACTTAACATCATTAACCATCTCTGATTGTGTTTCCCCATAAGTGTTATGAGGTCTTAAGGTCACCAGAGGTCATTCAGGGCCATAATTAGAGAAAGAGTCATCACAGGATAATTCTCTATGATGATGACATCACTTTGGGGTTTTGTTTTTAGATGGAGGAATGATATTTTTACATACTGCTTCAGTTAGAGTAGATTTTAGAGACTCTAAAAGACCTAAATGCTAAGAAACTGCTCTTCATTCGGTGACCGTCTTTTTTCGGATCAGAAATCATTAACATGAAACCATAAGAACATTTTTTTTCCAAAGAGAAGACATTTCAAATTGTGTCAGTAGGAAAACAGCCAAACAACCCTCCTTCTCATAAACCCTGGCATGTCACTCATATCCAATATTAACAATCAAGTGTTGGAGCAGTATCAGCTGACACAGCGAGTTATGGGGTGAAAGTCCACATAAAGACACTATCTGCAGTCTCAGTCGCGTTCACAAGACACTGGAAGACTGGGAAGAGGAGCAGATGGTAATGTGATAATTTGATTCATTACTATATTGATCACAATGCGGGGAAAGTCTAGGTTCTTTAAGACCCTACTCAGTAACTGATTAAAGCTTCAGGTTAAAAGAAGACAAGATCAGGTCTCAACCCAAAATAGACATTGAGTAACACCGTCCAGACAAGGTTCTAGAAATGAGATAGGCCTTTAGAGGGGATCTTTGTTTTTACAAACTGAATTATATTTATCAGAATATCCTAAAACGTACAACCTTTTTTCAAGTTAGTTTAATGCTAAATAGCAGATACTATTGATATAGGGCTGTTGGGGAGGGCAAAAAAAATACCTGAATCGTGTTACTTTTGAGTTGGAATGTATGGATACTTGTCTATTCAGACACAAAAATACATAAGCATTGATTACATTTTTGGGAAGCAAATCACCTTTGCAAATTTCTGTTTAACACAAGCACCTGAAAATGACTAAGAATGAAGACTGTCCAATTTATGACTTCAAATATTTGCAGAGTGTGAAACTGTCTGACCTTTAACCTGAGTTACAGAGCTAAGCTACAAGATTTCATAATATTTCATGTCTGATCTGCATGCCATCATTTATTGTCTTGTGATTTTGACATTGACTTGCAGTAAGATAGTTTCCTATGATTATCTTAAAGCCATTAACACAAGGCTTAACACCAGGATTGCCTTCTTGACCAATCAGAGTCAAGATATAATGCAAGACGGATGGAGCCATAAGATAGACAGAAAGAAACAGCCAATGGAAGAAGATGAACAGAATAAGCGATCCATAAAAATGGAGCAGGAGGGGTCAGATATGATATATAAAATAGAAGATGTTCCACCGTGGTACCTGTGTATTCTTCTGGGACTGCAGGTAAGACTCTGACCAAACTGGGATCAGACAGGAATAAAACTGGGATTTCACTGAGATCACATTTACATCATAGGCAGTCAAAGATAGGTTGGTGGTTGATGTCGATATTACATCTCTGCAGCACTACCTGACGTGTTTCAGTGGAACAGTGGCTGTTCCCTTCCTACTAGCAGAGGCCATGTGTGTTGGCCAAGACCAGAACACCATCAGTCAGTTGATTGGAACCATTTTTACCACTGTCGGAATCACAACCCTGCTCCAAACCACAGTTGGTATTAGGTGAGAAAGGAGTTGGGGCTGTAGGGCACAGATTTATACATGCTTTTATTTGTGTTGGCTTTGCTATCACTGCTGTTGTACAGACTGCCATTGTTCCAGGCCAGCGCATTTGCATTCTTGATTCCTGCACAAGCAATCCTTGGTCTTGACCGCTGGGCATGTCCAAGTGATGGTGAGATGCTAGCCTGTTTCACACCATCTGCTTTTCCTCAGACTACTAAGACCTTGCACACTTTTTGTTTCACAGAGGAAATTTACGGAAATGGCTCCCTCCCAATTGACACATCTCATATCTGGCAACCACGAATCAGAGAAGTAACTTCTTTTATTTACTGTCTCCACCCAAAGCAGAAATCAAATCTAACTTTATTTCCATGTCTGGCACACACAGGACTCAAAACTAAATTTGTTATCACCTATATCATAAAAAACATATGTCCATGTTGTTCCAGACGTATTCTTTTAAAAATAGAGGTTGCCAAATAGAATCGTATTGTTTTTAGCTTATGTCCCAAAGTAAGTGGCGACGGATCCTTTGACTTAAACACTCCTGAAAATGGCCTTTGTCACCCTGACAGAATGGCCATTCAGGTGAGACCTTGAAACACATTTAAAGCCTCCAGGAAATGAAGTCTGGAAACCAATGAAACTCGTCACTAAAACGAAATTTGAATATCTGATGTGATGTCATGGGTAATTAAGAAAATATATTTGAGAAAAAGTGCTGTGGCATTTTATCTTTGATGAACAGATCTCTCCTCTGAGAGGAACCCTATTGGGAATTCATTTGACTGCTATAGTTCCATGTATAGAAGTGCATTATTACTCAAACCTATCACGTCTGTGTGTGTGTGTGTGTGTGTGTGTGTGTGTGTGGGTGGGTGTGTGTGTGTGTGTGTGTGTGTGTGTGTGTGGATTAGCTCCAAGGTGCAATCATCATGTCCAGTATTCTGGAGCTTGTGGTTGGACTAACAGGACTGCCTGGAATACTCCTACAGTACATTGGACCCCTGACTGTCACACCAACAGTCACACTGATTGGATTGTCCGTCTTTAACATGGCTGGAGAGCGAGCTGGTTCACACTGGGGTCTATCAGCACTGTAGGGATGGCAGCACAATGTCAATCATCCAACTATCTTTCTGTCTGCCGTCTGACTCTCCTCATTTATCTCTGCAGGTGTATTCTTTTGATCATACTGTTTGCTCACTACCTGAGGGCAACATCAATTCCAGTTCCTGTGTATAGCAAGAAGAATGGCCTGAACAGCAGGAGGGTCCAAATCTTCAAGATGTTTCCTGTAACAAAGCACACGCAAACACATATGCACAAACACACATCTAACCATGTGGTCCTTCATGCATTCATGTCAATGTGAGCGCATACCAGACACAGGCTATGCCCACAGACAAAACCACATGGCACATGGCATGCAAACCACGCAAACACAAACACACACAACACACTACAACTGAGAGACAAATGCAAACACACACTGCAGGAAGCAGTATCCTAGCCCCCAACACAACAGACATGTTACCTCTAAAAAGATGGTGCTGTTTAAATACAGAAGTCCACTTGCTTGACAGAAGGAATAACCATAGATCTGCACTGAGACTGGAAAAAAGCCTATATTTCACAGGGGAAAAAAAACACAGAAAATGTTATTCGTTCATTTAGCACCATTCTTCAGTGTGATTGGTTACTTTACTGATTAGGATATTTGATTCATACTTATTTGATCACAGACCGTGTCTGTTGCAGAATAGGTACTGTCATGGTACTACACAAAGACTTTTTTCCTGACAAAACCGTTTTTTGCATAATTTTAATTCAAATTCAGAATGATTGTTATGCGGAAACAGAATACTCTTATTTGATAGCTGTGGGAAGTCCTTCCTACTAAAGTGTCACAATTTTTGCTCCAACTAAGTTCTCCAATAGGCTATTGCGAAGAGCCTACATAAAATCTACTAACCAAGAACAAATCAAACTGATATGCTTCGCAAAGTTTAAACATAGGTTTTACAATATGTTATTTGACTTTGCAACAAAACTCGAAAATTGGTGTGACCTGAACCAGGAGATTCAACAGCCTTGATAGAATGTTAGACTTTCCCTAATTTGAAGACAAAAACTATTTCACCTTCAAATTCACATCGAAGTACCCCGTACATACCTGGTCCTGTACTAGGCTTGCAGTTTTCATTTATATGACATTTATTCCCCGTAAGACATGCACCAATGTGTTTTACATCTGTGCGGGTCACTGGCATCAAATTTATAACACAGTATAATTAAGCCAAGTGAAACCATCATGTTTCCTGTACATTCTAAGATTCCATAGATCTATGAAGTAGAACATTTGATGTTTGCAGGTTTTTAAATTTTGTCTCAAAGAACCATTTACATTTTTAGGCTTCAGTGAGGTATTGATACTACAGTACGAATTTTTAAGTGACTAGGTGGTTAAACTGACTTTAAATCACTTAAGGTAAGATTATTAGATTTTGCACTAAATTAAACTTAAAACGCATAAAAAGGCCAGTTAGTGAAGTTAAATACTTGATTTCACTATTATTGTTGTAAAGATGCATTATTTTTACCAAGGTATGATTTATTTGCCTTCAGACTACATTTTGTTCACTACCCAACTTTATTGCCAAGTTTCATGGTAATAAAAGTGATATTGCAATGATATAAAATTCATGCAATGATATAAAATTCTATCTCTATTAAGCACTAACTGCAGGAAATTAATTTATTTGTAATATTTGCAGTTCGTGATTTATTTCTGTGTGGAATTTGCATGTTCTTCCTGTGTCTGCGTGGGTTTCCTCCGGTTTCTCCACAGTCCAAAAAAATGCAGCAGGTTAATCACAAAAATTGAGAAAAGTGCCCAGAAGTGTGAATGAGAGAGTGACTGGTTGTCTGTCTGTATATGTGGCCCTGAGACTGATTGGCAGCCTGTCCACGGTATACCCTGCCTATGGTCCAATCACAGTTGGGATAGGGTCAAGCATCCCCCGCGACCTTGATGATGGATGAATAGAAAGGGATGGATTTAAATGTTGAAAATTGCACAGTTCAGTAACAATTTTAATAACTGACAAATAAAATTGTGCTTGACTTGCATCATGTCATTCAGCACAGGCCAGAGAAGAGAGGCCTATACCAGGCCTTTGAAACTGCAACTTCCAATGTGTGTCCCAAAAGGCAATTATGTTGATAATTGTTCCTCCTGTATGTAAATGTATCTCTTTTTCTTTATCTGTCCTGCTATTTTCTTTCATATAACTGTATTGACTAAGGCTGTTGTACAGAAAGTACTTGAAGTGCTGATGGAAGAAACAAAAATGGGAGACCTGCAAGCAGGTTTAAATTTGCTCTAAGCGTAAAGTCAACAGCCAGGACGTTGAAATTAAAGGGAGATAGTGCAAGCTTGAGCCACATCTAAATCTGATAAAGCAATTCAGATATACCCCAAGATGCAGCTACCGTCGTTGCTGTTACATGTTTTGTCAATATATTTAGTAGACATTAAATATAGTCTATAATATAAAAGCCCTGAAGCACTTGGGTGCCAAATCTAATATAAAATCTCAGTGAGCAATAGCCAACAGCTTCACAAAGATTGATGTCCAGAGCAGCTATTGACCTTCTGAGTGGAAATATTATAAAATCCAACATTTTGCTTATTTAACTGAGGAAAAAGATAGTTAAATTGGATTTGTAACCCCTCTCAGGCTGTGGTTGCTAATTACCACACACACAGACATGTCCATATACTCACACTATACTCACACTATACTCACACACACACACACACACACACACACACACACATACACACACTCACACACACACACACAAATATTAAAACATAATGTCATCAGGCCCATCCTCTGAACTCCCTGCTTAGATCATCCTGGCAATTATGGTGGTCTGGCTTGTCTGCTATGTCTTCACACTGACTGACCTACTACCCAGTGATCCTGAAGGATATGGACACAAAGCTCGGACTGATGCCCGTGGTGACATCATGACAAAAGCGCCCTGGTTCAGAATGCCCTACCCATGTGAGACTTATCACATTGTCTGTGACATCTTATCCCACAGACAGATTAACAACATGTAGTGATGTCATGCAAAATCATCCATTGACTTGTGTCTGTGAGGGTTCTCCATCATCCAAGTCATGGCACTTGTAAAGTCTTGTGGTATATGGACTGATTATCCTTTTGAAGATATTTTACCTCTCATCCCAGAGGCTTCTTCAACAAACTGACTAAGTCCATTTGCTACAACGACATCTTACAAGTGCATCCAATCAAATGAAATCACCGGTAAAATTGTCCAACCAAAGTCTAAAAGCAATCACTCAACACGAGATGTAAAACTGCTTTTAGGGAAAGACCATTCCATCATGACTGCATTATATTTACAACAGTATGATACAATCACAACTCATTACTCAAATAATATCATCCAACTCATGTTATAATAATTCAATCACGTCAATCTAATTAGTGACAATGTTGAGGTCATAAGTGATAATTGAGTGAAGACCGGGTGTATTCTAACTGCACTCTATCATAGGTCAGTGGGGATTGCCTGTGATAACAATTCCTGGGGTGCTGGGGATGCTGAGTGCTACACTAGCAGGTATCGTGGAGTCAATTGGGGATTATTATGCATGTGCTCGTTTATCGGGAGCTGCACCACCACCAATCCACGCCATCAATAGGTAAGAGGAAATAAGCCAAAAAATGTGACATATAACCTCACCTGCTGCAGCGACTGGAAACTGTCGTTTTTCAGGGGTATTTTCATGGAGGGCCTCTGCTGCATCATTGCTGGACTACTTGGAACTGGGAACGGATCCACATCCTCCAGCCCCAATATTGGCGTTCTTGGCATCACCAAGGTAATCTCAGTGCTGTCATCCCACTCCCTGTTAGGGAATATCTTAGCACTCACAGTGCAAGCATGCATATTAGGACGTTGCCGAGGTGTTGAAGTTTATTTGGCTAAGGCCGTCGGTGATTTCCCTCTGATCTATGCAGGTGGGAAGCAGGCGGGTGGTCCAATGTGGAGCAGCAATCATGTTCCTGCTGGGATCTGTGGGAAAGTTCTCGGCTCTCTTTGCCTCACTGCCAGACCCTATCCTAGGGGGGATGTTCTGCACACTATTTGGTGAGGCAACTTGGTTTTACAACTGTCATCAGAACTGTATGCTTTATTCTGAAAATTGTGTGAAAAACCACACCAGAAAGGTACAATTGCGAAATCAAGTAATTAGTAAACCAGTAATTCCCAAGTTCCTGCAATCCTGAGTGCAGGATAAGTGGCAGACGATGGATGGATGGATGATTCCCAAGTTTCTTCTTTTTTGCTTTCAGCTTCACCTTTCAGGGGTTCTTTGTATCCTCCCTCTTTATCTCTTATCCTCTTATCCTCTCTCACACCAACTTACTCCATGTCCTCTTTCATTCCATCCATAAATGGAGCCTGGCAGTTCCAAACTCAGCATCTTTCTTCCAATATATTCACTATCCATCCCCTGTACATGACCAAACCATCTCAGTCTGGCCTCTCTGACTTTATTGCCAAACGCTGACTACCAAGTAAAATTTTACTTTTGTTTCCTTCTTAAAATGTTGAACTCAAGACCCATATGCCAAATCTGACCTGATACAATGGTGAGATTTATACATGAATTTAATTCATGTATTTCAGTGAATTTTGTATTGAAAGCAATGTATACTGTTTATACAGTTTACTATTTGCACATTCTTGATACTAATTATCATTTGTATATTTTTGGGTTAAACCACTGAGATAATTTTGTGAATCTGCCTTTGTGATTTTCCCACTTAGTTTTCCTTTGTCTGAGTTCTTTTACATCTGATCGTCAGTTTATGGACATGTGATCAGTATCAAAGAAGAAGGGAAGTTGTTGTGAATTTGGAGATGTGGAAGAATATAAAGCAATGCGCTGCTGAAAACATCTGTCTCCATATTGCTGTCTCTCAACTTAAGAGTAGTCCAACCACCCCACATTGAACACAAACGTTCCACAACTATCCCATGGGAAAATTTTATGTGTCCCTTATTAATGACCAACTGGCAAATGGCACTGACTCCACTCATACAACAAATATCACATAGTGGAGGTAAACGTGGTTAATGTTATGAATTCAGATAAATCTGAGTCACTCACTGAAGTGATCCTCTTCGTTGGAATCATTTTAGTCATTGTAAGTCGTTATACCCCAAATCCCAAACGCAGAATAAATGGAAAAAATAAATTTGTAAATTGCCCATGGTAAGGATCCAGATACGCGTTATAGTTTCCAGACATTTATCTTAAAATTACGCACACCAAAAAATAAACAAACGACTTTAACACTAGTAAAAATAAATTGATCAAAATGAAAAATGTGCAACTCAATTATAAGTTAACCAAAATTTAAATTTGTCAAATGAGGAACAGTAACCGAGAAGAACTAAAATATGCACGATGTGCCAAAGTTATATATGTTAAATATATAAGAGTCATCTGTGTCAACAACGTTTACAAGGAGTCTGCTGACCTGAGTGAGTGATTCAGTTGTGTTTCCAATAAGTCCGCTGACTTAAAGTCACAAAGCAGTGCGACACGATGATGATGGTGGAGAGCTGTGAGTGCCAGCTCCTCCTTTCTGCTGCGACAATGACACACATATTAGTTGTTCACAGTGAGAGCATTTGGTCAGGGATTATTCTGTGACATTTAAGCTAGCCAAATGGCCAAACATAAAGTGTGCTTTGACATCAGGGCTTTCATTATAGGTTGGCAGCAGATGACAATCTACATGGGGAGATAACCCTAGATAATGCATTGCTGACAAACTTTTAGGTATTAAGATAAGATAAGATAAGATAACACTTCATTGATCCCCATAGGGGAAATTCGGGTGTTGCAGCAGCAACAATAGAGGAAAAATAAAAATAAACAATTATTATATTATATCCAATTGTAGCACTATCAAGGGAAAATATGTATGTAAGGTATTGCAATGTGTAAATGACACAACTATTTTGGGACTTGGGACAAAGTTACAGGACTGACAACTGCCTTAGTACCTGCAAGGTGTGGGTGTTTTTTTGTGGGATGGATTCTCAGACCATAGCCCCAAAGACCGATGAACTTGTTGTAAATATATATATATATATATATATATATATATATATATGTATACACACACATATACACATATACACATATACACAAACACACATACACATATATAGATAAATAATACACACAGTATTACGGCTCCTACCAGTAATGGTGGGACTAGAAATAAATAAGTAAGTGACCAGTAATAGTTAGGGGCACCACATGTGTGAGTGGGTGAGTGAGTAATGGGGTGACGGCCGCACACATGCTCTCCAGGCAGTCAGATTTGTGTGCAGTCCAGACTGCCGTTATACAGTCTGATGGCCGTGGTCTCAAAGGAGCGTCTGAAGCGTTCAGTTCTGCTGTTCAGTTCTGCACCGGGGTGAGATGAGCTGTTGGCTGAACGAGCTGCTCATCAGCCTCAGCTCGTCGTGCAGGGGGTGGGAACGATTGTCCAGGACAGCTCCATGTTTGTCCTTCACCCTCCGCACAGCCACCGACTCAAGATGGTCGAGGTTGAGTCCCACCACCGAGCGAGCTTTCCTCACAAGCTTGTTGAGCCTGTTTACCTCAGCAGTCCTGGCACCGCCTCACCAGCACACTATAGTGAAGAAAAGTGTGCTGGCTACCATAGACTGGTAGAAGGTCTTGAGGAGCTGCAGACATCAAACGACCTCAGTCTCCTCAGGAAGAACATCCTGCTCTGAGCCTTCCTGAATAAGGCATCTATGTTGTTTGTCCAGTCCAGTTTATTATTAGTATGGACCCCAAGGTACTTATAGGAGTCCACAATCTCCACCTCTTCACTCAGTATGGTGATTGGTTGAGGTCTCCTCCCACTACCACCTCCTTTGTCTTGGAGATGTCGAGTAGGAAGTGATTTTGGTTGCTCCACTCAACAAAACTCACATAAGTCTTAATAAGTCTTCGGGTACAAAAGATGTGCAACAGATAATGTATTGGGGAGGTCTTCCCTACAGGCCTTCCATGTGGGGAGAATTAGGGTTTTATATTATCCCTGAAATATGAACCTACCTCATTTGAAACATGTTGCATCAATCTCCATTTATTTTGTAAAAGATATTGCATCACAGGAGTTTGCCTGTTCTTCAGGGTACCTGCACTGTATGTGCTTTATGGAAATGACACAGTGTGTGTCATTTATTGCATATTCACAATTTTAATATGGAAACATTCTTTTGTGTGTACAGTAAATCACTAAGTTATGGAAAACTGTTTTGGTGTACTTTTGTGATTTTATATGTAACTAGCTACTTTAAAATGAAACATCATGACCAAACCAAAGTACAGGCAACGTCAGTGCCCCTGTGATGTCACCAGGTGTGATGTAAATATGTATGTCTATATGTCTCAGGTATGATCACAGCAGTTGGTCTGTCCAACTTGCAGCTGGTTGATATGAACTCATCCAGAAATCTGTTTGTCCTCGGATTCTCCTTGTTCTTTGGTTTGACACTCCCAACATACATGGACAAACACCCTCATGTTATCCACACAGGTTAGTGTCTTTGAGTTTGTCTTCATGTGTCTTTGTAGGTGTTTATGTTGATTTAAAGCTGGGTGTGTATCTGTGTGTCAGGTGTCACTGAAGTGGATCAGATCCTGGTTGTCCTTATGTCAACTGAGACGTTTGTCGGTGGTTTTGTGGCATTTTGCCTTGACAACACCATCCCAGGTGATACATGCATGCACAAACAAAGATGCCATTTTACACTGTGATTGTGGTAACAATGTGTTTTCACAGCTGTTTGTTGTTAAGGTCAATGGTCAGAGAAGCAGAGACATGATCATACTCAGAACAGACTTCTGTCCCATCGAAGACGCTTTCAATATTCCTGATCTTTATAGTCCACCACAGGAGAGAGGAGAGACAGAACTGTGAGATTATCTTTACTGGGTGTGAATTGACCACTAATTGTGATACCATGCTGGCCAACAATTATAATCTTCAGTTTCACCATGTAAAAATGCTCCCGCATGACATAACTGTTTGACATATGGTGCATATGGCACACAGTTGTATTGTAGAGCCATATGGTGCATATGTCACACAGCATACGTGGAACAAGGTCATTTAAGTGCTGGCACTGGGTATAAATCAACAACTGCTTTACATGTCCATCTTCAGTTACATGACCTATGTTTACCTCCTAGTTCTGAATAAACGATAAAGTGGATTTAAGACAGTGATGCATTGTAGCATCAGTCTGTCTGTCCTTTTTAAAAAATGAGCACAATTTTCAAAACATGAGCATGATTTAAACAATAAAACACTGCCGATGATGATGCTGATCCACATTTCAAAGTGAACCTGCAAGAGAGCAAACAAATTGATCAGGATTTGTTTCAGTATTCACCATTTTGGGTTATTGGCAGTTTAGTAATAAGGGCCTCAGAATGGTAAAATTCAGAGCTTAAAGCACCACCTTCAGTCAGAACAGAATTACACAAAACCCTGTTTATGACGCTGCCTTTTTCTTTAATTTAATTACCTTTAATTGTGTCCCTTCATGTTGTCTGTATCTCAGGCTCCAAGCAGGAACGTGGCCTGTTAGCATGGAGTTCTTCATCCTCCTTGTCCTCCCCATCCTATGACTTCCCTCTGGGGATGGATATGGTGCGGCAGACTTGCTGGCTTCAAAAACTTCCCATCAGCCCCACATTCAAGGGCTGGCGGAGGTCAGATGACGTTCTAGCTGAGGAAGAGGAGGAGCAAGGGGGCAATGACACTGATGAGTCTACCAAGGTGTGACTGCGATGAAAATTAATTCTCTGAGCATTGAAACACTATTAAACACAAATTATCTACACGGAAGCAAAGATGCTACTCCTTGAACACAGATGGCATTAGAACCTGAATTCTGTAAATTATTACACTTCTTTCAGCATAGAAACAGAAGTGGGCATCAAAAATGTTTCAGTTGTGACTATTTTGAGAGAATAGATTGGTCAGAATATGGTGAGTCGGATATATCATGTCTTATCTAGATCATATTGTACTCCAGAAGCTCAAGTTCCCCCATCTCTTACCACAGGCAAAGAAATGATGATGAAGTTGTAGTGAGAGGATAACATTGTGTGTGAAGTTGGAAGTTTATCTGACTTTCATCATAAAATATCCTTTAATTACAATTTTATTATACTACACTATAACTACATTTGTCACATTGTGATGCTTTTTAGAGTTAAAAAAATACAGGAAAGAAATATGTAATTATGTCAAGTATAAAGAATAATCAATAAAAGTTTTGGTTTGCTGAAGTTGTATTTTGATTTTGTCACTGATTGTGAGAACAAAATATTTTTCAGATATCCAACAAGTCAATCATCTGGACATGGCAGGAATTGCTGTTGATGTTAATAAGCAGTTGGGAAAAGAAAAATCTTTAAAGAATTTCTTGTCATGAAGTGAGCCAGTACCTTTCATTCACTGTTTTGGGAAAAAATATTCCAAGTCCACGCTGCGAAGGTTCTCAGCGCTGATCGACTGAAGCTCCACCCTCTTTGAATAATCTATAAAAAAAAAAATGTTCCACTCTCTTAACATTACAGGTCTTGATGTAGCTCCTCTACTGCCTACATCAATATATTCCCAGTCACAATGTACTGAAGCACTGTCTTCAACAATTGTGACCTACTGCAACTAAAGATTCCTGGTTCAGTTCCCAACCTTCTCCTAGCTTGTTGAAGTGTTGTTGCACACTGAACTCCAACGTTCTCCCCAGGTGCTTCCCACTGCTCATGGTTCGTCCATGATGGGTTAAATGCAGAGGACAAATTTCTCTGACATTATGCTATATGAATGTAACAGGGGGATCATTTGTTCTTGTTGAAAATTAGCATTCTCTTTTCATTACTCTCTATTCATCAGCAGCAGTGACCTATAGAGACTTTGCACATAATACATGTAATCACGAAAAACCATCCACTGCTACCTATTGAATACCACTTATCCAAAATCAGGTCACAGACCTTATTTTTTCCCAAGGGCAAATTGGTGAGCATAAGGGGAAGAATAGCAACCTGAAGCAGATGAACATCTATAAATACATTAAATAAAGGTAAACTTTTCTCTACCCATTCCAACCTGCTTGAACCCGTTTCTTTATCTCTTTTCCACACTCTCGATTGCTTTGGACCGTTGACCCTAAGTACCTGAAATCCTCCAACTTCTTGATCTCCACTCCCTCTCCTTTCCAGAGCAAACCTCCACCTCTCGAGATTTTCCTCAACCTGTTCCCTGCTCTCACTACAGATCACAATATCATCTGCAAACATCATGGTCCATGGAGATTCCTGTCTACCCTCATCTGTCAGCCTGTCCATCACCACTCGAATAAGAAGGGGCTCAGAGCTGATCCCTGATGAAGAACCACCTCCACCTTGAACTTCTCTGTTACACCTACAGCACACTTCACCACTGTCTCACAGCCAGCATACATGTCGCGGACCAGTCTATCATACTTCTCTGCTATTCCAGACTGCCTCATACAAATCCAGAGTTCTTCTCTCGGCACCCCGTTGCTTTTTCTAGGTCCACAAAAGCACAATGCAGCTCCCTCTGACCTTCTCTGTACTTCCCTGTTAGCATTCTCAAAGCAAATACTGCATTCTTTAGTACTGTTTCTAGGCATGAAGCCATACTGCTGCACACAAATACTGACTTCTGCTCTCAGTCTAGTTTCCACTACTCTTCTCCCATAACTTCATTGTATGGCTCATCAACTTGATCCCTCTATAGTTACTGCAATTCTGCACTTCCCCCTTCTTCTTAAAAATGGGCACCATCGCACTTCTTCTCCACTCCTCAGGCATCTTCTCTCTCTCTCTAAGATCCTGTTGAATAATCTAGCCAGAAACTCTACCGCTGCCTCTCCAAGACACTTCCATACCTCCACAGGTATATCATCTGGACCAATTGCCTTTCCATTCTTCATCCTCTTCAATGCCCTCCTCACTTCACTTTTACGAATCTCTGCTACTTTGAGGTCTACAATAGTCACCTCTTCTACCCTTCCCTCTCTTTCATTTTCCTCATTTATCAGCTCTTCAAAGTACTCTTTCCATCTTCCCATCAATGTTCTAGCATCTGTCAATACATTTCCCTCTCTACCTTTAATCACCCGGACCTGCTGTACATCCTTTCCGTCTCTATCTCTCTTGTTTTGCCAACCTGTATAAATCAGTCTCTCCCTCCTTACTGCCCAACCGAGCATACAAGTCATTGTATGCCCTTTGTTTTGCCTTTGCTACCTCTATCTTTACCTCACGCTGCATCTTCCAGTACTCCTGTCTGTTCTCTTCAGTCCCCTCAGTGTCCCATTTCTTCTTTGCTAACTGCTTTCTCTGGATACACTCCTGCACTTCTTCATTCCACCACCAGGACTCCTTATCTACTTTCCTTTGATTACCTCGTCTAAACAAGATGTAGTCTACTTGCGCGCTCCTCCCTTCTCTCTTATAAGTTACCCTGTGTTCCTGTCCTTTCTGGAAAATAATATTTACGACAGCTATTTCCATCCTTTTTGCAAAGTCTACCACCATCTGTCCCTCTACATTCCTATCCTGGATACCAAACCTGCCCATCACTTCTTCATCACCTCTATTGGCTGCACCAACATGCTCATTGAAGTCTACCCTAATCACCACTCTCTCATTTCTGGGGATATTCTGCATCAATTCATCTAACTCATTCCAGAACTTCTCCTTCTCCTCTACCTCACATCCCACCTGTGGTTCATAGCCACTAACAACATTGAGCATCACACCTTCAATTTCTAATTTCAGGCTCATCAGTCTATCTGACATTCTTTTCACCTCCAGAACATTCCTAACAAACTCCTCTCTCAAGATAATTCCTATTCCATTTCTCTTCCTGTCAGTACCATGATAGAACAACTTAAAACCTGCTCCCAGGCTTCTCGTCTTACTACCTTTCCACCTGGTCTCCTGGACACACAGTATATCCACCTTCCTTCTCTGTATCATGTCAACCAACTCTCAACCTTTTCCTGTCATCGTCCCAACATTCAAAGTCCCTCCTCTCAGTTCCAGATTCTTCCCTTTCGTCTTCTCTCTCTGCTTCCGAACACGCCTTCCTCCTCTCCATCTTCGACCCACAGTAGCCCAATTTCCACTGGTACCCTGTACATTATCGGCACCAATGGCGGTCATTGTTAACCCGGGCCTCGACCAATCTGGTATGAAATTTTTAGGTTCGATATGCATATTTGGTTTTTGCAAAAGTTTTACGCCGTATGCCCTTCCTGACGCAAACCCCGTGCATTTATCCGGGCTTGGGAGCGGCTCCAGGGTACACTGGCCTGTGCCCCCTCGAGTCTGGCTCCAGGGTACACTGGCCTGTGCCCCCTCGAGTCTGGCTCCAGGGTACACTGGCCTGTGCCCCCTCGAGTCTGGCTCCAGGGTACACTGGCCTGTACCCCCTCGAGTCTGGCTCCAGGGTACACTGGCCTGTACCCCCTCGAGTCTGGCTCCAGGGTACACTGGCCTGTACCCCACGACGGCTGCATTACAAACTGTTTCTTATGTGCTCCCATATTATATTGTTTACAACGTTTGTTTTTGTATGAGCTTGTTTGTAAGCCGTACATCTAGTTTCAAATGACGCCACTGCCATGGTTCTCTTGTATATGGAGACACTTTACATCAGTCCCATGGATTTTACAGAACTAATTTATTTTTATTTTTTTTTACATAAGGGGAGCAGTAGTACTGCTGTTAACTGGACATACCATGGCTACTGAGGTGATTTTACCAGTGCCATGAAGAAGTCAACAAATGGAACATATGAAACCATTTCCTCCGTGTAATTCTTACCATGGCTGACGAAGTAGAAAATAACATTCCTGCTTTGGATAGCAAAGCTGAAGGTCTAACAGCTGCAACCATCTTCTATGCCTTTTCTTGATCAATTTACACAAATATGTGTATATGCTTCAAGCCTAACAGCCTGTAAAATTTAGGAATTCGAATAAAAGACTAATGTATGAAATTATTAATAAATGAAACATTGGTGGTACCAATGTTTGCACATGTGATCAATTACTATCTACGTTCATTTAAATATCTTGGCGCATTTTTAGAATTTGAATGTATTTATTGCATCATTTAACCTTTATTCGGTTTTTATTTGTGGGACTTTGAATGATACATAATCCTATAGAGTATGAATATTCTCGATTAGTGTATTTACCGTAACAGTTGTGTCAATTGTTGTTGTTGTCCTGCAGATTTAGTTGCCTGACTAAAATCTTTGGTATTGATGCAGTTAAAAGCTTCGTAGGCTGTCGACGCATTTCCTGTTACGTATGTTGTAATTTTACCCAGTTTCCGAGGTTAAGCTCTGGACTGGATTGTATTGAATTTCAAGTTGTCTGAGAGCTTGAAACTCTGGAGCTTGTCTGGCAACGTTGAAACCGCATCGGCCTCGGTCGCGTCCTTCATCACGAAGGTAGTAAAAGGGTGACGTCATTGAGATACACGCTCGCAAGCTACAGCTCTGCAGCTTGAGAGCGGATTTTGAGGAGGCTGCGCTGCCGAACCCTTGACAGATATAACTGAGCAACAGTCGACACTACGAACCGCTACCCTGGAATGAGTCGAACAGGTGAAGAACTGAAGCTGACCTTCAGTCCGGGTTGGGTGCAGCTTGTAAAGGTAAAACATTCACCTGCTAGCAGTTTATTGTAGCACCTGCTAGCAGTTTACAGGAATGTCTGACGCCTGGACAGAATCACGGGTTATCCCTGACAGCGCGATGTCCAAACAGCGACTCCTGAGGACGAACGTCAGATAAATGGAGAAGATAATGTTCTGTGCATCGGTAGTAACATTGCATTGGGACAACGATGCGGTGGGTAGCTGATCAAGCAGTCTCCTGGAGATAACTTTTGATATTTATCTCAAGTGGGTCCTACTCATCGCACGATTACAGAGACGTTGCTCATCAAAAAAAAATCCGTTGACCACTTTTAGACAAATTGCGTGTCCAGCTCCGTCGTCGTGACCAATAAAGTAAAGTCAAACTTTATGCTGACTGCCTTCCGTCTCACCACCAAACCCCACTTTTCAGAAACACATCGAAACACGAAGAGAACGTTAATATTCGAGCGCTCACACAATACTCCCATGCGTCTTTGCGGCAGCGTCACCAATCAGAATCTGCTCCACTAAACCACAGTCGGTTCAGTATGTATTGTATTTAAATTTAGGTGTGTATCGGTGTTATTGTTATTATTTCTTCTGCAGCTTTTGTTAAATCGTTTAAAAAATCTTACAGGGTACAGTTTTTCCAGCATAATCGAAAAAAGTGTAAGACTTATGATCATATGATTATGATTTATGAATTTATTTATTTTCCTTGTTTTAATTTTTGGTTGTTTCTGCAATTTGATGTATTTCTCATTTAAATTGTTTTGGGGACACTGGTCCAGTACACTGGTTGATTATTTTCCTGTACATTATTACCCAGTGATGAGAGGTAAATAATTATTTGTACAAGACATCTCTTGAGGCATTAGTACATAAAAATATCAGAATCAACTCATAATAGAAACTTTTCTGTTGGGTACCTTCAACAGTGATCCTTAATTATATTTATAGTTTTTCAAAAACATATTGTTTAACCAGAACACATTCTTTTCATTTGACGTGTTATAACTATTAAAATGGCTGAATGTTGGGGGATAATCAGTGGTTTAAGACACACAATATCCCAAAGCCCAAAACATCCCTCTTTGTGGTCAATTTTTTTCTGTTCTTTTAATCTTTTAAAAGTATGGCAACAGCACCACATGTGTTTGTGCTATCAGAAAATCCAAATCTGTTTCTTGCAGGGGAAACACATTACATCTTTATCTTTGTTAAATAGGGGTATCTTCTTTTGATATTCGCCAGTAGACTCCTACAATTAGGTGCAAATAAAAATAATCTAGATCTAAAAGGTGCCATTAAACAAAGAAGTACAAATCCAACAGAATAATGAATGCCAGTTTTCAGAGAAGACATTCTTGTACTGCCCTTGAGTAAAAACACACTCTTCCATGTAAAGTATGTATTTTCAGTGTTGTAAAGTATGTATTTTTAGTTTCAATATGAACATATTACAACCAAGGCAAGAAGCAGTATGCAATTTTGTACCACTGACAGCTGAAAGTAGTATTGGGGACAGCTGTGGCTCAGTTGGTAAAGCGAGGGGTGTGTGTGTGTGTGAATGAAGCACCTAGAAACTGCAAGGTGTGAAAGTGCTGTATAAATTGAAAAATAGTCATTTCCCCCCTGCATGGCCATCATATTGAGGATCTTGGGGGATGGTTGTGGCCCAGTTCGTCAAGCTGGGCGCCCCTCCTATTAGGAGGATGGCAGTTTGATTCCTGACTCCTCGTTTCTGCATGCCAAAGTGCCCCTGGGCAAGACACGAAATCCTCAGTTGCTCATGATGGTTTGAGTAGCACCGTACATGTCAGCTCCAAAGTGTGTGTGTGTGTGTGTGTGTGTGTGTGTGTGTGTGTGTGTGTGTGTGTGTGTGTGTGTGTGTGTGTGTGTGTGTGTGTGTGTGTGTGTGTGTGTGTGTGTGTGTGTGTGTGTGTGTGTGTGTGTGTGTGTGTGTGTGTGTGTGTGTGTGTGGGTGTGGGGGGGTGTGTGTGAGTGTGTGTGTGTGTGTGTGTGTGTGTGTGTGTGTGTGTGTGGGGGTGTTTTTAA
>CAAKHD010013453.1:93047-104041 GCA_901007705.1 Fistularia tabacaria
CCTCCTATTAGGAGGATGGAAGTTTGATTCCTCTCTCCTCGTTTCTGCACGCCAAAGTGCCCCGGGGCGAGACACGAAATCCTCAGTTGCTCATGATGGTTTGAGTAGCACCGTACATGTCAGCTCCAAAGTGTGTGTGTGTGTGTGTGTGTGTGTGTGTGTGTGTGTGTGTGTGTGTGTGCGTGTGTGTGTGCGCATGCATGGATGTAATCCAGAGTCACACTGAAGACGTAAGGTAGAGGTAAGCGCTGTATAAGTGGAGATCATTTATCATTTGCCTTGCAAAAATTAGTTCTTGAGGAGCTTTAATAAACTTTGTTTGAGTGATAGATGTTTTCTCTTTATGCCTTCGGAATAAAAGAGAACTACATCTGTGCATTTTATTTTTACTTTTCATGTTCTTAATGCTTTTTCATGTGTTGCAGAGGTAGTCCTCCAGTTTTCTGTTTGACTTTTGGTTTATTGCAAAAAATGATTAAATCAGTGTTAAGTAACCTGCAGCTTGGCTTAGCTTTGGTCAACTAAGCTTCACTGGCCAAAAATGTATTAAAAAAAAAGCAACTGAAGTTAAATACTATACTAAATACTATTAAATTGAGTCAGTCTAGACACAAGTCTTTTTATTGCTTCAAGATCATTTCAGATAATGTGATGAAAAAGTTGATGATTTTCAAATGTCACAATGGTAAGCAGTGCACTTTTGATTAAGTTTCAGATTTGAAAAATTGTGGAAATGTCATCAGTGATTGATGTACCAACTCACAATGTTTAAATCTAAGCCATTTAACTTTTCTTTGTTTTATCTGTATATTTAATGATTTGTCATTGAGACTGTGCGTGAACCCAGTCTCATCTGCATCTCTGGCTCCCAGGAGGAGCTTATGGTACCAACTTTAAAGGTCCTAGTCACTGGGGCTACTGGTCTTCTTGGTCGAGCTGTCTGCAGAGAGTTTCAAGACCAAGGCTGGTTTGTCATTGGGACTGGATACAGGAGGGCAAGGCCCCGCTTTCTTTGCTGTGACCTAACAGATGAAGACGCCATCAAAGGATTGCTGAATGAGCATAAGGTTGGAGTTCAGAACAAGATACCAGGACCACATACTGAGTCCAGGCACCATACCAGATCCAGTCCTAAACTCAGTGATTTTCTTTAGGTAATGGACTTATCTATCGTATCTAATGTCTTTCTAGCCTGATGTAATCATTCACTGTGCAGCAGAGAGACGTCCTGATGTGGTTGAGAGACACAGAGAAGTTGCTGTCAATCTAAATGTGCATGCTACAAGTACACTTGCCAGGGAGGCAGGTCAGTAACTTTCAAACCACAATGACAACTTCATTGCTCTGTATTCTGTCCCTTTTCTCTGCCTAACCCTAACCCAGATCACAAATAAGTTGTCGTCTGTCTGTCATCTTTTTGCCTCCCAGCAACATCCGGTGCCTTCTTCTTATACATCAGCACCGACTATGTGTTTGACGGTAGGAATCCTCCATACGGAGAAGACGACAGTCCCAATCCACTGAATCTCTATGGACGCAGCAAACTAGAGGGAGAAAGAGAGACACTGAGGCACTGTCCAGGTATTTTTTCTGTTTTTCCTCTTTGTCTATCAGAAAAGAGTTTGGGTCTTCTTTTCATTATGCTTCCCTTTTTCTAACCTGGTAAATCTGCCACTGGTCATTACACTGGTGCAGTGTTTCCCAATCACTGTGCTGCGGCACATGCTATGGGAAAATGCCCACTTTCACCTGATTGGTCCAAAAATTATTTATTCAACGCAAATAATGTTTCTTTGTACGTCTATCTATGTGGGCAGCATGCAGTGACAGGCAGAACAATTACATGCTCTTCCACCACATGGCAACAGATAGCGAATTAACCTGTATATGTCCCTGTTGCTGCTTAAAAAGCAGAGTAATTAGTGATGATTCAAGTGAGACAGTGGCAGTGATACGCGATGGACAAACATTTTAAGAGAAAAAGTAGTCAATCAGGACCCTATGGTCCTGAAGAACAGTCTGACCAGATGAAGGCCCAAGTATGAGCTGTGGTCTTAGAAGAAAGTAAAAAAGGTGAGCTCAAGACAATACAATGAAAGTTATGTTGTTTTTGGATTTACTTTTTGTACCTGGTGTGAGGGGAAAAGCTGTCCAACAGGGTCATGGTTCCAAGCAAACTTAACCGCTATCTCCAAACACCCTTCACTTCAAGATGAGAACACGTACTATTTTGTCCATCTGCGTAAATAGACTGAGGCAGCGTTGTTGAAGAAAACCACCAAGACAAGTGAAAAAAGCTCTGAAAGCTAGCTACAAAGTTGTTGAACTCATCGCTAAATCCAAACAGCCAATACCTGCAAGAATATCAGCTTTGCGTTCAACCATACAGGGACAGATTTCACACAGAGTAAGTAAAATGAGACTACAGTTTCATTCTATTTCATTAAAAAAATGTTTTTGACATATTTATTTGTTGGTGTGCCGTATGATTTTTTTTTTTTTTTTTTTTTTTCCAATGTAAAATATGTGTCTGGGCTCAAAAAAGGTTGGGAAACACTGCACTGGTGCAATGTTAAAGCGCTCTTGCTTCCGCAACAAGGTTATCACTTTAATTCCAGTGAACAATGAACTCTTTTTCTGTGAAGTGAGATGTTCTCCCCATGCCAGCAACGGATATATCCTAAGGTCCAAAATAAGCAAAAGATAGGAAAGCGAATTATCTTTTTTTTTTCGCATCTGTGACCTTTGTGATCTGCAGTCTTCAGGTCCAGACTACATCCAACTCTCACCTAATAGCAGCTGGGATACACTTCCAACTACTGTAACACTGAATGCTGGATAAGCGGTATCGATAATGGATGAAGTCTAATGTAACAAATAAGAGCACAATTTACAAAAACGATTTTATAAAATCATGTTATGATCACATTGATGTAAGATTAATAGCTGGCCCCAGCCACAGTACCCATCGAGCCTCCTTCAGAGACCCAGAAATTGGTCTCTAAACAGTCTGTGCCACAAAAAATGGAATCTGACATTTGCAGTTCATCTGCAGTTCATAGCTTTGACGTAACAGCTTGAGAGCATCACTGAGTAACCAGCATCCTTCCAAATAGATTATGTTGATCTATAATTGTGTTGTTATGACAACGAGGCCGTTATGTACTAATGTGTTGAATAAATGTGCCTAGATTGTCTCTTTATGTAAGGAAACAGGACAGAGTATACCTAACACCTAAATGTTAGGTATACTCCAGAAAGTCCAGAAATCTGAGCATCAAGATCTCGTTAGTCAGCTACTATGTCAAGATTATTCAATGGATATCATGACCAGGGTGACTGATAACCTTCAACAAGATCAACACAGGATCATAATATTCTCTGGTGCTACCACGTCATTCCATGAGAGCCCTGAACAGTCAGCACCATGACAAGATAGTTACGGTGCCTCATCATTACACTGTCGGACTTTCTTTTAGCTTTTCCCCATTTCATAATAATTCCACATGATTTAACAGTAAATTCTGTGAGTAAATTAAATACCATATCAGAAGTTCTTGGTCTTAATATTGTGATAACATTAGCTATGAATGAGCTGAAATATTTTGTGACTCATTTCCAAATCTTTTTTGATATCTGTGTTAAGGTGCCATAGTGCTCCGGATTCCAGTTTTATATGGAGAGGTGGAGTCAGTGATGGAGAGTTCTGTGACATCACTGTGGCTTAAGGTTCAGGAGGGAACCAGAGAGCGATGTACTTTGGACCACATTCAGCAGAGATTCCCCACTGATGCCCGAGATGTTGCCGCTGTCTGCAGGAAGCTGGTGGAAAGAGCAAAACAGGTAATCTCTGCACAGGACACTCTGTCAGTGACACTGCATTTACATATCGATGCCCCACAGAGCATCTCAGTTTTCATTTCAGTGTGATATTAATAGGTCAGATCCAGGTAACAGTGTCACTCAGCTGGATTAGTGCAACATCCAAGGAGACTGAGTCTCACCTGTTTTTACTGCCACTCCCTTGCATCACTCAGCATAGCAGTCGGTAAACAGTCGGATCATCAACATGACATGTATTTCAAATTCAGCTTGATGAAAATATATAGTCACTTCCTATCCTAAAAGTTTTTTGATTAAAATTAATACCAATACATCTAGAAAACATTTATTTGAAGAAGTGCAGTCTGTCCAATTTGTTTGGTATTGTCATCAAGGACATACAAAACAGAAGTAAATAGTAACAGCACATAGGAGAACATGTCCTCTCTCTTGTCCATGTCTCTCTCTCTGTCTATCTTTCAATTGTCTGTATTGCAGGATCCATCCATCAGAGGAATATTTCACTTTTCGGCAAAAGACCAGATGACTAAATATGAGATGGCAGCCGTGATTGCTGCAGCATTCCACCTGCCAAACGACCATCTGATTCCGGTACATAATTACTCAATTATTTGTATATTTTGATAGATTGTTCACTAATTGTGTGTTTTCCTGTCTGTTAGTTGACAGAGCAACCTGGGTCAGCAGGAGCACTTCGTCCAGTTAACTGTCAGCTGAATTGTTCTCGTCTCGAGCTGCTGAACTTGGGCCTGGAACCACGACCTTTCAACTCATCCATCAGAGACTGTTTGTGGCCATTTACACCTGACAAACGCTGGAGACAGACAGTTTTCCACTGACATTGTTAGTATGAAAATATCATAATGGCTTGGATGTTCTGGAAATAAATGTTTGTTCTCAGACTTTCAGTTTTTAAGCAGTGCTCTATAACTTAACCTTTGACCTTTCTGTCCTCAAAATAAAAATGCCTCCTTGTTACTTCATGAGTAAGCCCTTTATTTGTTCTTTCTGAAGAATGTGAAGCATGAAGGTAGTTTCTATTCAAGTAAATACAAATCAAGTTAATGTTGCTTAGGTTTATTTGACACCTTTTTACATTTCAAGAAGCTTATACAAGAAATAATATATAATACTACTGCGTATAGACAGAAATAGTCTACGTAGCATTACAAAAATGTTTAGTGGGATTGTGGGCGTCAAACCAGTGGTGCTTTCTGTGCTGTATAAGGCTGGAGACACCAGGAAGGCAGAGGCTATCCTGGCTGATCCCAGCCGCCCACTGTCGGTACCAAAATGCAGGACATTAATAATAGATCCCAACACTCATTCATAATGGATACTATTGGCCTCATAAATTAATCATTGTAAGTGCCCCCCGTAACATGCGCCTTAGTTTTCTGCAGAATGTATGTGGTATGTGTCGCTTTGTTGGATTGTTGTCTTAGTACATTTTTTTTTTCTCTGCTGACGGCAAAACAATTTCCCCCTCATTGCCCCTGGATGGTAAAGTCTGATTATTTAGAAAGTGAACTCCACACAGTGAGGCCCGCTGTCATGATCGTGTCAGGATCTTGACGTAGGGCAGAAGTGCTAGCCACTGCGTCATCATGCTACCCAAAAAAAGGTTACACAATTGAAACTCATCACAACTCTTGACTCATGCAGCAGGAAACAACTGGGTCTTTGTTTTGAAGACATCAACAATTCAGGCAAGCCTAATGTCAAGGGGCAGACTGTTCAACAATGTTGGTGAGTGAAAAGAGAAGGCCCTCGCCATCAGTCTCTTACCGAACCTTGAGAACACACCAAAGGTTACAACCCTGGGTAGACTACCCTAACGTCCACCAGGTTAGATCCCAATGTCAAAGTAACAAGTTGGGAGAATAAGTATGCCCTCACTTGCCTGATGTAACAAACTTCTTCGAAAAAAGTACAGAAATATTACTTCAGGAATGTGTCATTTTACTACCCATTACAATTGGTAACTTTTGTGAATGCAGATATTTGGCCAATAATACTACATATCTTCTGATAATACATTAATCCATATGTTGCTTCCCTAACAATAAACCACGGGTGACAAAGGGCATAAAGGCGACACTGAACTGGAAAAAGGTGGCATTCAGGAAGGGTGACAAAGACGAAATGAAGAAGGTGCAAATTGAACTGAGGGAAAAGATCGCAGTGGGTAAGGAATCATACAGGAGGAGGTTGGAGCAGCATGGGGGAGCTGTGGAGTGGTCTGAGAACCATCGCTAGCCATGATAAAAGAGTGGCCAGGGGATGGACGGAGACCCACAGGAGGCCAATGAGTCCTGTTCTTTACAGGTTTGAAGATAGAGCCTCTGCCCACCCTCACCCCAGCTCCTCTCATGGCTCCCCTCCCCCTGTACATGCACCTCAATCCCCTCTGTCCATCCCCCTCCCTTCACCCCCTTCCCAAAACCCTGATTGCCCCTCTACCCACTAATAGAATGCATGTAATGTTGGTGCCTTCCAGCAGAAGAATTTCCTTTGGGATTAATGAAGTTCTTCTGATTCTATTCTATTCTATCAACCCTTCATCGTTTAGTGTCCTTATAGGTCCTAGTACGGCATTTATGCATCTCTTTGAATCTTGGTCAAAGTCAACTTTATTGTTAATTCTGCAAAATGATACAAATATACAGAGGATTGAAATTGCGTTTATTACTCAGAGCCCAGAGTGTGTGGGGAGAGCTGGGGCAGTAGAGAGGACAAAACAGGGGGAGGGTTGAGCTTCCTGACAACCCGGTCGATGAATCTGTCCCTGAGTCTACTTGTCCTGGCCTGGAGACTCCTCAGTCTCCTCCCTGATGGCTGCAGACTGAAGAGGCTGTGAGAAGGGTGTGGGTCATCACCTGCAATCCAGAGGGCCTTGTGGGTGACGAGGGTGCCGTAGATGATATGGAGGGAATGGGGGGTGGGGTTGCAATTGCAAACATTTGTCTCAGCTGGTCTTACAATGCGCTGGAGGCTCTTATGGCAGTGCAGGCACCATACCACGCTATGATGCAGCTGGTCAGGAAGCTCTCAATGGTGTCCATGAAGAAGGTGTACCACTGAGACCAGTATTTGGCCATCACTATAGCATGTTGTTAAATGCCAACAATATGAAGGGACTGCTCTTGCATTCCTTACTTATCATTGCAGTCTGATGGGTTAGAGCTTTGATAGATGATTTTGTTATATTTCTGACAGTTTCCCAAAAAGGATGTATCTACAGCAGCACGGTCACTTAACCAGTCTTTTATACACTGTATGCCACTTACTGCTTCTGCTACCCACTGATATTAATCTGATGAATCTGAGAATCACGATACAGTTGTTTCTCATTCTGTTTCTACTCACAGTGACTGTAGACTTAGGGATGACAAATGAGACGGATGATGACACAATTAATTGCCTCTTGGGTACTTCTCTTAATTTCCATCTCCATACTAAAGCAGGCCTCAGCAATAAAATACTTGTCACTGACCATCATAATATTTAGCGAGCATGTGCTTGCTAATTAATAATCAAGGTGATAACCGAATACGATCATGCCGATACCGATAATACGAACGAGTCAACAATATAATATTGTGGATGTAAATTTCCTGAGCAGGATCATAACGTCTGAACAATATGATGCAGTTAATCTTAAACACTTCGAACAAAAGACGTCTTCCGTCCACATCATGACGTAGCACGTAGAGCTGAAAGTGCGTAATGACGGGTGTTGTCTGCTTCCGCGACAGTTTTCCCTCGTTGACAAAGCTAAATGGCTGAGCCAATGTTAAATTAAGAATATTTGTCGTCGCGATTTTGCTCTCACTAACCTTGATATTGTAGGCGCAAGTTTGGAAAAGAATCAGACTGCTCGGTTGAAGGTAAACAATCTGACGGCTTTTGAAATGTTGTACATTTGGTTTGCTAATATCATCGGAGCACAGTTGCGCGCTTAGCGGCTAGCTTGCTAATATTAACATTTACAGTATATATGCAGGAACATATAGAAGGGAAGACTTCATTTTTCGCTTCACATAGATTGTTTATTTTCCTGCGTAAATAATGTTTTAAAATGTGAACAGAGCATAAAATGTAGTATATTGCAGAATCAAAACCACGTACAACGCAGTATGAAGGCTAACATGTTGCTAGCGCAAGCGGTGGTACAGGCATGTTATGTGTGTTTACTTGCATTGTAATTGATGTTATTTGACCCCAACTAGTTGAGTGGAAGATTTGCTTCACCACTAGTTTAGTTATATGGGAATAGGTTAGATGAAGCTAGGAGACACATCAATACCAAGTTATTGTAATACTTGTGACCGGGCCTTGTTATGCTTTCGGAAGATAGCCATTGGCAGAGGAACGCAGCACAAGGAAACCGATTATCTATCTTACCCAATTCTCTCTAAGCTTACGATCATGATTTAAATACACTAGTATTGAAACATGCCAGGAGTCTTAATGACAATTTATGGGGTAGATTTGTGGGTTTTGCTCATTAATCGGGGTCGAATGGGTGGTGATGCCCTGGATTATCATATTTTTTATCCTACAATTTGATATAATGCCAATACTTAAACAGTTTATTTCTGTATATTACCGCCTCAATTTTAAATTTGGATTAACTTGCAGTATTTGTATAAGTTGAAGCACTATGGGTGATCACTCAATCTATGATTCAGTACAATAGCTGCAAGAAACTTAGTATAAAACTTTTTTATTTTTTACTGTAGCAAACGTAACTATGAGGCTATGAAGTTACTGCCAGGCTTGCAAATATAGGCAGGCCAATTATTAACTCAATTGACTGAGTTTACGAAGGAAGTTGTCACATGTAAAACCTGCCGTGCTGCCATTCTCTGTTGTTAAGATTTGTGATCAAAAACTCAAAAGGAGGTAAAAAAAAGAATTAGAGAGGGTTTTTTTTTGTGAAGCTTCAGGTAAAAATTCATTTGTGTATTTATGAAACTTTACCAATAGTGGTATTATATCCCTTTCAGTATTCCTATAGTGTTGCTGTACAGATAAAGGAACAGTATTCCTTTGTTACTCGGTGGAAAAAGAGAAGTCACTCTGAATTGATAATCAATTTAATAATCCATAACCAATTACAATTCATACAGATGTGAAATAAAAATTTGTTTGATTTTGTGTGCTTAAGGATAACATACTAAATGCTAAGTGAAGTTCCTTGAATTGGATCCGATTGAAATTGTATCATGAAAGACTTTATGACAAGGAGAAACGTTGTATTTTTGTCCATAAAAGCATGGTATTTCTTATTAGATTAAACCTATGAACAACATCTTATTGTCACACTTTTTTTGGAAAATTATTCTTGTTCAGAAAATTCACTTCCATCTCCATTCCAAAGAAATGCATAACGTCATAAGCAATCAACAGATTGTCACATGGAAGTTTGAAAATTTGAATAATAACGGTAATAGCTTTCCAATGTGACTTCCAATTTTAAGTAGCCAGTGAACTTTAGATTTCATTTACACATTCACAAGAACAAAACATTTAAAGAAGTCAGATCGAATATGTTTTGCATTCTCTGTTCATTTCGACCAAATCTGATAGCATTGTTCTTTTTGCACTCTGGGGGTAAATTACATATTTTCAATAACTTAAAATTATGATATCCTCTTTGACAAGGAGAAATATTGTCTATAAAAAAAACCTGATAGTTAATATTAGAGTAAACCTATGGTCAGTCAATATCTCAAAATGTCACACTTTATTTAAGTATTTGCTATTGTTTTCATGGATTTTCATTTTGCTTCCATACAGTAGACTTGAGCTTTCCTGTGAGCAGGGAAGATGTTCAACAAATCATTTGGTACTCCGTTTGGAGGTGGGACAGGGGCATTCGGCACTTCATCAACCTTTGGACAGCAAAGTAAGTTTTCTATCTTTCCATATGGCTACCTCAGTATCAGGCCAAATTAATTCTTAATTTGTGATCTATGACACAATTTCTGTTTTGTGCACACTCCTGGGGATATACACGGTCCATTTAAACTGAGTTTTAAGATGTGCTCTGTATTTGGACTTTAAATTACCACCCAGGATTTGGTCATACAGTGCAAGTTGACTTGTTTTGCATAATATGAAACTATAAATCATTTTTTTAGTTGCTGGTAGTCTCTCATCATGTCCATAGGTTCACTGAAATAAAATACTGAAAATCCATTTTACAGGATGATTTTGCAACACAATGAGACACATTGTAGAGAGATACGACTTTTGGTTGTGATACCTTCAGACGATCCATTGTTCACCAGGGAAACGGCAGATCACGCTTATGCGTGTATAATTAGCTGCAGATCAGAGCCATGCCCGATAATTTATAAATGTTATTACTATGTCTAACTTTTCTCTTTCATCTAAGGTTTAATTTTTGATATTTCTACGATCATAGATATCATGATAGATATATCATATAGCATGTCACTTTCATAATCGCTAAATCAGAAAACAAAGAAATGATTGGAGGGAGTATGTTAGACTGGTCTAGGACATGTATGCTGGTTGTGAGACAGTGGTGAAGTGTGCTGTAGGTGAAACAGAGAAGTTCAAGGTGGAGGTGGGACTTCATCAGGGATCAGCTCTGAGCCCCTTCTTGTTTGCAGTGGTGATGGACAGGCTGACAGATGAGGTTAGACAGGAATCTCCGTGGACCATGATGTTTGCAGATGATATTGTGATCTGTAGTGAGAGCAGGGAACAGGTTGAGGAAAATCTCGAGAGGTGGAGGTTTGCTCTGGAAAGGAGAGGAATGAAGGTTAGTCGCAGCAAGACAGAATATATGTGTGTGAATGAGAGGAACCCGGGTGGAACGGTGAGCGTGGAGGTAGTGGACATCAAGAAGTTGGAGGATTTCAGGTACTTAGGGTCAACAGTCCAGAGCAATGGAGAGTGTGGAAAAGAGGTAAGAAACGGGTTCAAGCAGGTTGGAAAGGGTGGAGAAAAGTCTCAGGGGTTCTTTGTGATAGAAGAACATCATCGAGAATGAAAGGAAAGGTTTACAAAACCGTGGTGAGACCAGAGATGCTGTATGGTTTGGAGACAGTGACACTGAACAAAAGACAGGAGGCAGAGCTGGAGGTAGCAGAGATGAAGATGTTGAGGTTCTC